>OX579659.1:14898247-15498247 GCA_951230895.1 Carpatolechia fugitivella | reverse complement strand
TGAAACAGTTTTCTTGGGGATCACTATCGACGCAAGGTTACAATGGGACCCTCATTTAAATGCGTTATCCGCAAGGCTCAGCTCGGCGGCATACGCAGTCAGAAAGATTCGTCAACTGACTGACGTTGCTACTGCCAGACTTGTATATTTCAGCTATTTTCACAGCATTATGTCCTACGGAATTTTATTGTGGGGTCAAGCTGCTAACATAAATAACATCTTTGTGTTAAAGAAGAGGGCGATACGTTCCATATATGAATTGCGTGGTCGTGATTCCCTAAGGGAATTGTTTAAAGAAATTGATATCCTCACAGTATCCTCACAGTACATATTTGAAAACATCTTGTATGTCCGGAAGAACACAATGCTATTTCCTAAGAATTCTGATATACATAATATAAATACTAGAAATAAAAATAAAATAGCGCACCCAAAGTTTAGACTGTGCACAGTTAATAATTCATTCATGGGGAACTGTATTCGCTTCTATAATAAAATACCAGATGATATTGTAAATCTGTCCGATAGCCAATTTAAAGCTAAAATTAAAACTATTTTATGTTCTAAGGCCTATTATACGATAAATGATTACTTAGATGATAAAAACGTCTGGTCAACTGTTGTTCCAAATCAACGGAGTAGATTGTAATTATGACTCATGTATGATTCTTTATATATTTAAAAGAAAAGTACAAAAGATACAATTCCTGTGGAGTTTCTTCTGGCCGTTCTTCTCCACAGAGGGCGTACACTGGTAGTGAACGTGCCATCCATGATAGCTTTGACGTCGAAAAATGATTTGTAAAAATCTTAATTCGAATAAAAAATTTTGACTTTTGACTTTTTGACTTTTGACTTTTGGAACCTCCGTAATGCGCGTCGAAATCTCGACCTCTCGGCCACGGTGGCTATAGAAGTGATGATTTGAGCTGATGTGAGTTTCTAAGATTATACGCACGAAGAGAAAAAAATAGATATACTCAATGTATCAAACAAAAGTGACTTGCATTGCAATACATTGTTTAATCTAATATGTTTTTTTTTTCGGACTGACTTAATTACTATGTGTCAATCAATCAATCAATCAATCAGCCTATTGCAGTCCACTGCTGGACGTAGACCTCGGGCACGCCAAAGCGCACGATCACCCGCTTTCCTCATCCAGCCACCACCAGCGACCTTCTTCAGGTCATCAGTCCACCTGGCAGGGGGGCGTCCCACACTACGTTTCCCGAGACGCGGTCTCTATGTATACCAAAGTGATAATAAAGATGGGGCAGACTTGATAACGCTTTTAGTCCAGGTAGAGCTAGTTTAGCTAGTGTTTTGATTAGTCCTTGCGTATGACATCGTCAAGATCAAAATCTAAGTAAACTAACTATTTATGACATAAATCCTTTTTAATTCGTCCAACAAATGGCCGTGTCATGTTGTGAATGTGGCGTTTTTGCGCTATTAATGTATTTTATCAAGACAAGACTGACGACAGTGTAGCGCTACAGCGCGTCGCAAATTATGATTGCTTTGGGTCTACAATGGCCTCGGTTCGGGATGTCATGCTCTAATTCTAATTTTCTAATCCAGCTATCCTTTTCGTTTTTATGACCAATGAAAGAGAGGTGATGAACGTTTGAACGAATGATAACCTAAAATAAAGGCATAGCTGTCAGTTTAAGAGATTTTTTAGTCGCATGTTTTAAGTGCTCTCTAAAATTGTGCAATCGACACGGCCATAAGGTTGAAATTCGATGTTTGACAGCTCTAATATTAGAATGGCCATCTCATGTCCCTTTTCAATCTTTAAAAGGTAAAAAGGACAGATTAACTTAAATTAAGGGTTAGAGCGCGACAGTGTGAATCGGGGCCAACGTACCTACTTCTTCTGTTTTTATTTAAAACAAATAGTTTACTGTTTCTCGAGAATTACTTTTAACGGTTTTATTATTATAGCTATATTTGCCGTTATTTTTCTCTCTTTCCTTGTCAATCAAATTAGCATCTTGTGAACTGGCCTTTTCTATTGATTCCAAAAAATATACTACTTCTACAAATGTCAGTGTAGTACGTATTTAATTTGAAGTTGTACTTAAGTATGTAGGTGTACAAACCTAAAAATATTTTAATTATTTACTCGACTTTTTTATGAGTTGGCATGATTAATATGCACCGTCCGTATATCCATGCCAAATTACAGCCTTCTAGTATTAAGAATGTCGCGGACAGACAGACAAACGGACATGGCAAAATTATAAGGGTTCCTATTTGACTACGGAACCCTAAAACTAGCCATTTTGATCATTTCAATCAAATTAAAAAAAAAATATAATTGGATGCACAAAAACCGCATATCATTCGTACCGTATCATCTTAATTAATTAACAATTAAGTGCTATAAATAGAGTTCGACTGTTTTCATACATTATTCAAATTAATTTGTATATCATTCATAGTTAGTTATATTAATTCTTCCGCATATATTACTTTGTCGGAAGTTAGGCGAATAAATAATAAGCATCAAGATATTCAAGATATTATAAAAAAACTATATTTTTTAACGTTTGGTATAAATGGCGAATTTTCAGAAGCTTTTCTGTTACTGCTATTTCTTTTATAGTAATTTCATCAGTGTATTTCTTTTATTTTAACAAGGCAATTTTTTTCGTCTTCATCTACAAAAATAGTCATCATCTAGTCCTGTTCGTCGCTTTGATCGTGCTTGATCGTTTGCTTTGGCGTACCCTTGGGGAGGCCTACGTCCAGCAGTGGACTGCAATAGGCTGATTTATACATACGTTTAAATTCATCTTCACAGCTCTTTATGACCCCATCGAGGGGCTCGATCCTATCCTGAATAAGGGCGTTTAGGCTTGCATGTTCATTCTGTCTGTATACGTTTATATGTTATTTTAATTGTATTTCTAGCCCTTAGAATATCTTTATTTTAAAAGATAATAATAGTACCATCTACCCTGCCGTTCTATCCTAATCTTCCTTTAGATCATAAAGATATTTCGCGAATCTCTGTAAATAATCTCCACAATTACTTAAACTCAATGTATTTTTTTTTGTGTTAATCTGGTACCGTTTCCTTATCTTTACGTTTCTCATTTTCCAGGTGTACCACATGTGCGACGGGCTGGGCAGACAATTCAGCTACACCTGCCCCAACACGACCCTTTTCCAGCAGCGGATGCTCATCTGCGACCATTGGTACATGGTCAACTGCTCCATGTCTGAACGGGACTACAGCGCTAACTTACTTATTGGTGAGATTTACTTCTGTCCCAACCCTTTTGGCTTTGGAAATACATATCCCGTTAACATTATGGTCAACTTTATCATAGATAGTATTTTTGTACTTTACTCGTATATTCAACGTCCCGTTACAGTCCACTGCTGGACTATGAGCCTCCTCCACTTAAGTGCAGTTACGTTGATGACTTTATATTACTATTTATTTCTCTCGGATGGAATAGTAAAGAGAATCAAAAGATAGTAATGCATTAAATAAAAGATAACTCACAGAACATGAATCATGGAATCTATATTTTACTTTGCAAATAATGACCTATATGCGATGATATGTTTCACTGCATAGAGTATTTAAAGCAAAAAGAAGTTCCCAAAAGCACTGTGTTTTTCTACATGAACTGAATTACTTAGATACAACAATTTATGATCAAATATGAAGGCAGCAAATTGTTTGACAATCAATCATTTTATTAGAAGCGGATTACCCATGATTGGGCAGAGATTATTTATTACAAATTCAATGCTATTACTCCTTTTATATCCATAGTTATATGCAATGTTAATATTAACAAGGACAGAGCTATGGAAGACGATTACATAAAATTACTTGTTACATTACAAAACTGCTAGATAAATAAACCAGAAATCCATTTTAGACTACAATAATCTTTATAATAATCATATTATGTTACAAAATTGATGTTGATGGTCAAGGGTGTCAAGTTCACGAATTGCATTATTACGTAAAATGATGTTCATTATGTAGAATAGCGAAACCTTGTTGCTTCAATTCAATCTCATTCAAAGTGGAGCTTGATGTTGATGGTTCATGTGCTGTCAATCAAGCTGTGTATGTGCAGTGATTCACAGAAGCATACTGATGGATGAGATGACCTATCCTGTAAATTCAAATAAGTCTAAACATTGGTGTTACTAACGGGATATTTACCTCAAGGAATGATAGAATAGTTCCATATTTTATTTTACTACAGGCTACAGGGTCCCTGGGATATCATCAAACACTTTGAAATTGCAACTAAACCATTTGCATGTTATCATAATAAGCCATCCCTCTCACAATAAGATCATTTTTAGAAGGAGGCTTTTTATGTTGTCAGGCTTCAAATACTGAATGTTTTGAGAAGACTCAGTAAACACACCTAATTACTTAAAGGAAAATATTAAACAATTTGTAATTTGGTCATTGTTGCTTTACACACTCTTTACAAATCTATACGTTGTTGTTTTAGTGTTGAGGATCTCTCTTCCATAACTATTCTGTCATTTATTATTTCTGTGTGTGCATTAAAGTATATTCATTCATTCATTCATTCATTTTATTCAAATAAATCTATGATGCAGCTCGCTCTAAAAATTAAGGTTATGGCTATTCCAAACAATATATATTCCTCGTAGGGCTATTCATTACAAAATGTCAGTTCAGCTTTAGCTATTCGTGTGTATCTGATTTATAATCGTACCCATTAAAGTTTGCTGTCTCATCCTCGATGCATGTGTAAGTAACCTGACAATCGTTACAATATTCTGTGTTGAGTTCTATCTGTTTCCGTGCACGCATTTGGAATTCCTCTCGAGTGATGCACCGATGGTATTGCGCAGGAGCATCCTTGGCAGATCATTAATCACCTGTCAGCTGTTGCCATGATCGAGGTACTCGCGGGAACAAATTGTGTTTTAATTGCATGTTTTCGTCTTCTTTATATTTAGTAGCTTAACTAGCTAACTACTTTTAACATCAACAGCTCATAATGTCCCCGCCAAGAAGCTCCAGCCTACCTTTGTAGGCCTTAGTCGACCACGCCCTAGGTGTACTATATTATTTCTATTGGGAAGGATTCATCCGGAGATAAAATATATTGACACAAATACGCTTTATAAGGATTTTTATTATAAAAGGTAAACCTTGTAAACTTTTACATAATCTTCAATAATGGGTCCAATCAAGCGCTAATATCATCAAATACCACCTTGGTACTATCTCAGAGGTCACTTCCGAGTTACTTACAGACACTACCCGACTACGGCGAAGCAAAAAGGAGGGTTATGATTTTAGCCGCTATGTATGTTTTTGTATGTATGTAAGTATGTATGTATGTATATTTGTCTGTTCCCACATATCTCCTAAACTATCTATCATAAATAAAAAAATGAATTAAAAAAACAAATTAATTGTCCGCTGGTTATAGGCTATGTGACGTCATACTAAATTAAATATGGCGCCCTCTAGAGGACATTAAGTATTACAATAAAAAATATACTTTTATAAATGTATCATGTGGGGTATCAAATGAAAGGGCTTAATCTGTGCACTATGTAGTGTGTATCATGAAGCTCTGGAAATTAATAACCGAATCTATCTATAAGTGCAGAGCCCGAATTATAATTCTGATTGCAGAATTTAAATGGTTAAATTAATTTCTAAACTATAAATCGTGGAAAAGTTACATTCGGCCGCCTGGAAAACATTATTATAATGTCTACCGAAAGACATCCATTTCTACTACCAAGAATATCCACAAAACACGGTCCTTTACTGCGCCAAAAATCGGTTCTACACTGCGCCAAAAATCGGTTTTACACTGCGCCAAAAATCGGTTTTACACTGCGCCAAAAATCGGTTTTACACTGCGCCAAAAATCGGTTTTACACTGCGCCAAAAATCGGTTTTACACTGCGCCAAAAATCGGTTTTACACTGCGCCAAAAATCGGTTTTACACTGCGCCAAAAATCGGTTTTACACTGCGCCAAAAATCGGTTCTACACTGCGCCAAAAATCGGTTCTACACTGCGCCAAAAATCGGTTCTACACTGCGCCAAAAATCGGTTCTACACTGCGCCAAAATTTTGCGGAAATGAAATAAAATCGTGAAGAAACACAGACACTATAAAATATTCAATCACCGAAATCACATATTAGCCTTTCTTACCTAATTTAGTTCTATTATAGTTCCACTTTTAGGGATGGCTCGAGCCCTTCAGTGGGGAGGTATAATTGTGAGCTATTGATAATGATGTTGATGATGATGATATTTCTACTTTGTTGCCGACACGCACTTTAAATTTAAATTCCTTGACTGCATCACAGGGTTTATCGTTTTAACACTTTTAAGACGTAACGAAAAGTTAATTGAAGATAAGTACATCTACAATCTTGTAATTAAGGTTTTTCTATGCATTAACGTGGTTCTTCCTCGTCTGAATATTATAAATGATGAATTAAATCGTGCACCATGTTTTTTTAACTACTTGTATTGTTTTTATTTTGTATTGCAGGGTCTTATGGCTAAATTAATACCTAAACAAAAGAAATATTGTATTTGCACGTTAGAAAAAACCTGTAGTTAAAAGTTTTTGATCTTAGGGAAAGTTGCATTTTCTTCGCGTATCGGTGCATGTTAATCTTCTTTTTCATCGTGTGTGTTGGACAACTAACCTCACAAACTCTAGTGACAGTGTTATAGAGCCGCCAAAGACCACTGACATATGGCTCGTTAACGGCAGCTGCCGTAGATAGTAGCCGGGACACACGCATGCCTTTGAAGCCCGGAATCATCTTTCTTAACAGACATTCAGGTTATTCAGCCTGCTTCTAACCAATCTGGTGAAACATCTCAAAGACATTAACTGTATGAATTTGTGTGATAATGTCCCCACCAAGATTCGAACCCGGAACCTCCGTAAATCTCAAACGCTCGACCCCCTCGCTCGTACGTAGCCTATCAATATACTGGGCCTTCGGCCACGGAATAATATTCTTAAACAATCTCGTCGAGTTTGCTCTAACAGGTCAAAGCGATAATCGTTTCATATTATTATCATGTATTATTAAACAATTTTGAGTAATTTCCGGTCAAAGCGCTATTATTTTGGTCATGCCTTTTCTTAGTCGTGAGTTTTGAGCACGAGTAAATTGATTAAAGATTGCATAATTATAAAAAAAATTGTATCTTTACAAGAAAGTGAAGCTAAATTGGGTAGAGGATTTGTAAACATGCGTCGAAGAAAGGCATATAGATCGTAGTAAGGTGGCAAAAAAAGTTCTCTACTTTCAGTTGAATTCATAAATGGATCCATACATTGAAAATACATTGCGTCTATACATTGTAATATCTTTTTTTGTCCTTATGGATACAGTTCCTCTATCTCTATCAGGAAAGACCGAAAAGAAAATACTTTTAGTAAAAAAAGTAATTTCAAAGCATATACGCGCGCACGTGATTTTTTTTTAATTTATTTGGGAACGTAAACAGCTGCATACAAAATGATGATGCAAAAGGGTTGGGTACATATACAGCCAACAACACTATCCACAGATTATGTAAAGTAACATTGCAAAGAAACAGTAACTAATACTTGCGCTACTTCAAAGAATGATTATCAAGTATAATGCAGTAACAAAATTATAAGATTCATAGATAAATTTAACCAAATAATAGTTATGGATCCACTTATTATGAACGTATGTACCTTTCTACGAATTAACAACCTTCGCAGTTGTTTTCGACCTTACTTGTAACGTTCAAGTGGATCAGACTTTATAAACTATCAAGCGAATCAAGTCATCGACAAATGTACCTGTACTCTATTGCAGGTCAACGCGACAAGCCCTTCGTGTCAGACGAGGAGATGCGGTTCCGCACTCCACGACCTGACATCCTCTCAGTGCCTGCGAACACCAACTACTTCAACGGCTTGAAGGAAGCTGAATCCAAGGTACCTATGATCCATCACTAATATTGACATTACAAGGCTGTGGCTATCTAGTCTAGATATAGACAGGTTGTTCAATCTTCAGCTGGACTTACATTTTAATGCTAGTCTATTTTTCCTGAAATTCCTTAACCCAAAAATATTGCCAAATGCTGTTTTTGTGTGTTCCTTGGGTGCTCACTAAAGCTTAGATCACCCCTTTGGGGATATGAGCGTGAGTTTGTGTGGTGTAACTGCGTGATAAATACAACAAGCGCGTCTTTCTGGCAGATCTAGAAACTTTTGCAGCTTCTCTTTCTAATACCCAAGTGCGCGCCCGCTATATTACCACTCTGGTAGAAATAGCGATTAGTCTGTTGAAAAAATCTTTTTAATAAAAAAAATAGACAACAGCAATTAAATACAAGACTAATTAAACATTTCTTGTTCCAGTACCATCCACACCCCGGCAACAGTATCGTCGGTGTTCCGGACTCGATCTCCAGCGCCAACAATAATGGCCTGGACAGCGAGAAGGCGAACTATCGTCCGCCCACATCCTGGTCCACCAAGAAACCCACCGCCAACCAGGACCTCAACACGGGAGAAATGGAAACAGAAGGTCTCGCCAGCGCTGCGTCGCAAAGACCTCGTCCTGCCTTCCAGACAACTCCTCAAAACCAGTTCACGCAAAACACTGGCCTTCCATCGCCCACGCCAACCCCTCCATCAAAATACTTCCAGCCTCCACCTGCTCCTACGACGGGATCACCAAGCTCTGAAGAAATGGACATCGATGTTAGAGTGAAACCACATGATGAGGTCGTAAACTTCATCAATCGTTTCGATCCCAACTCGCCTGATTCAATCAAAACTTCTATGACGAAAACTGAAATTTTGAATTTGAATTCTCACCTGCCAGCTGGACAGTCCAGTGCGGAGGACGAGAGGAACCCAAGGAGGAATAAAAACGTTGGCAACGATTTCAATAGAGTTCAGAATGGCAACGATAAGAAAGGTTTCTTTGAGCCATCCAGATTCGACACGGTCAATACGAAGCCAGCTCCTTCCCAGGCAACGATAGCATCTGATTCTAGATTCAGTAACGTTCCTACTCCTGTCACAGATTTACTTCCACCGAAAGACGATGAGCTGTCATCTGTGGGGACGACAACTAC
This sequence comes from Carpatolechia fugitivella, assembly GCA_951230895.1. Classification (NCBI taxonomy): domain Eukaryota; kingdom Metazoa; phylum Arthropoda; class Insecta; order Lepidoptera; family Gelechiidae; genus Carpatolechia; species Carpatolechia fugitivella. Next base: position 15,489,106 of record OX579659.1, on the reverse strand, counting down.
TGTTGGACCACCGATCTACTACGAATGGAAATGGGCTGCCCCAGCATTTGATTTAGAACCGCCCAAGGCCGGCAATGCAACGAATTCGACACAGCAAGGGAAGCGGAATATTCCTGGTAATGGAAGGAATCCCTTCGTGTCTGTAACAAGACCACCGCAACCAGATTTTGAGCCAGCAGCGCCGACAAAGAACACCGAATACAACATCAGTTCCTATTTCGTTCCTGATTACGTGTTTCCTTTAGATAAGGGGCATCCAGGCTATGAAGGTGACGATGCCCACACGTCTTTCAATGTGGAGATAGCTCGCCCTGGTCAGACCAGCTACGGCGAGAATCCGGCTTGTCCACAATGTCACCCGGCTTACTTGATCCCCGGCACTTGCCAACCTTGCTATGAGAAACGGTAACAAAAAGTAATACTCAGCGGAACTTACCCGGTGATTTAAGTTTATTAAGCCATAAATAGACACTGATTTGTACATTCATATTGTTAATAAAGATAGCCAGGACAGGTAAGCCTGCCCGGCGAAAGGTTTCAGAACGATGTACATTGCGCAGCTATTATACTGAAAAAGATTAAGGTAGTCATTTTGTTAAGCTGGCTATGCAATGTAAATCGATTTTGTAGGAAACTGTAAATAAAAAATTAAAGCTAATACTGGTTGAAATAGCTTTTCTTGAATGTTATCGACTGTTTCTATTTTTTTTTCTTTTAAATTAGGTGAACTAACTTGCCAACATTGTTTGTTTTAGTCCAAATAAGCCAATGTTACTTACAGTAAGTAATACTTCGTGTCTTTTAAATATTACTTTTGTATAGGTATACCTAGTTCTAAGAAAATAATTTAAAATATTTTGAGGGGCTCACAAGGTCTCATCATTAGGTACAAACACATACCTACAACTTAATATTGCCGAATATAATTCTGTTTTTCAGCAAAAAGAAAAACAAATAAATCATCCAATAAAGATACACAGATGTTCACATTTTCGAGCCAATGACATCATTATCTTTATTGGATGATTTATTTGTTTTCTTTTTAAAATTCTGTTCCTCGAGTCACGCACGACTAAGTAGGTATGCCACACGGAGGGAAAGTCATCATTATAATCTTTTTAGCCTTTAGACGTCCAATGCTGGACAAAGGCCTCCCCCAAGGATATCCACAACGACTTGTCATGCGCTGCCCGCATCCAGAAGCGGCTTATATACTTTCACCAGGTCGTCGTCGGTGTACCTTGTAGGGTGCCTACCCACGCTGCGTCTACCGGTGCGTGGTCTCCACTCAAGAGCGTCAGTTCTCAGTGCCTCAACCACTACCACCAACTCTTCGGGTTATGTCGGTGACTTTTTGCATGCGGATCTCATCCATCATTCCTTATTGGATCTCGCAGGGAAATTTTGGCATAGCCCTCTTTTACGCTAGAAAGTACTTTGGATAGTTTAAGATCACTGATAAAGATCACTGGCCCGGATGTGTTTTCTGACGGCACCACCTATTCAGGTCTTGTGTTTGGTCAACTGTGCACCAAGCACTCTGCACATCAAAATATAGGCACTTTTTAGCTGTAGGAAAGTCCTAGATAGAGATAGAAAAATAAGTTTATAGATAAAAGTTCCGCATTTAACTCCTCGTTGCGTTAAGTTTGTGCTGAACATGTATTTTTTTTTTGAAATTCATCTTTGTGCCTAATAAACTATACTTAGCCTCATTTTAAGGATATTTATAATTTTATACTTACAATGTTTTATACTGATGTGCCTGAATGTAATATAATTTTATAAAAATCAAAAATTAAAAAATCAATGAAATTACTAACTTGACTTTTAATTTTATCCATCAAGCAATCGATTGTTCGAGGGGTGAACCCTATCTTGAATTAAGGCGATTTAATCCAGGTCCAGTGCGGTTCGGTCCTTCATGGCATGACACAATGAACGAACAGTGGCCAGCACATGCAGCGTGACCATGCATGCGCCCGCGCCGCCCCGCCGCCCTATCTGACTGCTCCGTAGCCTTGTCGTCGGTCGGTCTCGGTGGTACTGCAGTAGGGTGGAAATTTTTAACGCCTTTGGAGTATACGTACGTATTATAAGTACTCTAAATACTGAAGATACGAAAATTTACTCAAAGAAAACATTATCAAAACTACATTCAGTTTTTCGTTATACAAGTTCGATTCCCGGGCGTGGCAAGCGTAGGTATTTTCGATAATCTTAATAATTTCCGTGGGTGGTCGAGTACGCGATTCTCATTCCGAGGAGGAAGAAATCGGTTTGATGTGTTGTAAGTACTTTTCGCAGAGAGGTTAGAACATTTCAGGCGGGGTTAATGAATCTCCTGTTTGCGTGAAAAATAAGAAGATCCAGTGTTTCGGGAGGCACGATAACACTGCTTTTAAAAATTAGTTTAATTCCTCGCCGAATAGGTGGCGTGCTTGGCATATATTTTTTAACATACGTTGCGTGACTTTATGTACATTAGTACATAAAGTCACGCCATATAATAAAAGGTACATATTGATTATTTGTAATAAACAATTTAATAAATATAAAGGTCAAAGGACAAAGTTCTTCCATCTAAGGTACTAATAATCTAGCTTATTTACCATTTTACTGTTGTTTCATTAAAATATAAGGAGATTTGATGGTAAATGATAAAAAAATTGTCGTGTTAAGACTAAAATAAGGGCCATAATACCCAAATGTTCGGCTAAGCTGGCTGGTCAGTCCGGCTTTTCGGTTTTAAGACCTGGCAGCCCTATTATATGGACCTAGAGTTTCACTATACTTTCAAAAAATTTGACGTAACATACTTTCGCTCTAGAATCTCACTTTGAATAAAGGCATAATTTATTTTGAATAAATACATAGGTATTTGCATCTTGTAATCTTTTAGTTATTACCATTTTATTATTCACCACTAAGACAAAAAACAAAATTAAAAAATCTAAAAGATTAACTAAGTAGTACTAGTCAATAAGTAACGCGTTCACTCACGCAACGGGACAGAAAACTCGAGAAAAGGATGGTAAGTATGGCCGCCGTGCCGCTTTTTTGCTCGACTTGGCGGGGGCACTGCCGTGCCCCCAGATACATAGATACTGGGTCATTCAAGGTCAGAGGTTATAACTTATTGCATGACCTGTTGGAAGACAGATGTAGGTATGAATCGGCGTGTAAATGTTTCATTAGACGCCTAAATTAGGCGGCCTAATGTTTCATTCATGCTCTACGCAAACAGAGTGAAAACTTTATCTCCGTTTACTAGATGGCGCTTACTTGTAGCTTGCTGCTTGGTTGCCCTGAAGTACGCTCTAAAACGGGTGGAGTGATTACTTGACAGCAGTCTGTTTCACTCCCATTCGTTGGATTCGAAGGAAGTGCAAGTGGAAAAAAAGCGCGGGAAACTTCGTAGAAGGCGGTTGATTCTTTCGTGTTGATATTTTTAAACTTAATTTTAAACTGGTAAAATAGATCAGGACAGTCTGGTAGTATAGTTAATTCTTGTATTTATTGTATTTATTTCATTTTGTGTGTATATTTGCTGAAATTAGGGTAAGTCTTTGTACATTATTGTAATATAGTTCCCCTCGTATGAACGAGCCCCCCGATTTGTATCGGGGGGATGCAGGTCAGGCTCGGCCTGGCCTGAATCTCCCTGTGGGAAGCTCGATTGCTATAGTTTCGCATGATGAATTAAGTAAAATGGACACAGATGGTTCTGTGTCATCTAAAACAAGTGAGAATGGCCAGTCAGGGAAAAAACGCACACGGTACATTAAAGTTTGTCGTGGGTGTACAAAACGCAGACGTAGTAAAAATAACAATCAGTCCGGTAATTATTGTCAGTGCGAAAATGTGTCAAATTGCGACGATGATACAATTTTAATGAAGAAAATTACTCCAGTTTCAACTTTAACTGAATCCCAAACATCCTTTCAGCAATCACAAGAAAAGGCTTCTCAGCCTAAAACATTATTGACTCAAGAAAAAAAACTAAATTCACCTAATCTGTCATCTCAGTCTACACAACAGGAGACTCGCCAGCTAGGTCGGAGTGCGTATCTTGCAACAGATACTGCCCCGTATTTAATACACGTGCAAAAGATTGAATCTTCGCCAAATGATGGAACCATCTTGCATCCCATTTCGTTTGGTAATTTTCTAAAAAAGAACCGTTTTCAGAACATTATCCCAGGCAGTGTAAAAAGAATTGGTCGGAATCGTTGTGCTGTTTCATTTTCTAAATATAATGACGCAAATGATTTTCTGCAGAGCAGCCTTTTAGAAGTGCACAATTTCAAAGCCTTTGTACCTACTTTTAACGTAACTCGAATGGGGTTAGTCCGTGGGATCCCTGCAGACTGGAATGAGGAAGAAGTCAGGGCCAATATTTCCGCACCAATAGGCTGTGGAAATATTATAAAAGTGAGAAGATTAAATTATAAAGTGAAAGTTAACGGTACCACAACATGGAAACCTTCCCAGTCTGTAGTGATCACCCTTGATGGTCAAGTTCTACCAAAAAGAGTTTTCATGTGTTACAATGCACTTCCAGTGGAGACATACATATACCCGACTATACAATGCTTTAGGTGTTGTAGATATGGACATACCAAAATGCAATGCCACTCAAAAGTTCCTAAGTGTTTTAAATGCGGTGATGATCATCTTGGCGAGTCTTGCAATAAAGAAGAAGACTCTGCATATTGTGTGATGTGTGGAGGCATTCACTTTGCTATAAATAAAGCTTGTCCAGAATTTAGGCGACAGAAAGATATAAAAGTTACCATGGCGCAAAGTTGCGTTTCGTACATAGAAGCAAGTAAGGTTCACCCACCTATTTCGAGATCTTATGCAGATGTTGTATCCAATAATAATAATAGCATTGAATCACAAAATTTCCAATCTCGCAAGCCCTCCTTCCAAAATTCTACACGATCGTCTTATAAAAAAACAGTATTTTTAAAGCCTCGCACACCGCCCAAACCTCAAACTGGCTATGATCGAGTTTCCCATAATGATCTAATAAAAGAATTTGAAGCTCCAGTGGCCAAAAATGGTTGTGCATTCATGAACAAAGATTCGTATGCTGATGATTCTGTTTTAGAAACGGTTCTTGCGCTTATTGATTCATTGTTACAATCTAATTCATTGAAACCGTCCCACGTTGCCCTTATTTCTAAAAAACTTATAACTTTAAATGATTTTAAAAATGGAGTCGACAATAATTCAGTGGAACTGCAGAAGCATAATACCAAAGAAAACTGATTTGATTTACTTGATAAATAAATATAAACCTATTGTAGTTGCTCTATCAGAGACGTGGTTAAAACCACAATATTTATTTAATATTTCTGGATACACTTCTGTTCGTGAAGATAGATTTGATGGATATGGCGGTGTCGCCATATTAGTCAAAAACTCTGTTCCTTTCTCCCGTATAACATTTTCTCCTAATTCAATTAGTGATTTAATTAGTATAGTCGGAATCCAAGTAAATAATATGTCGATAATTTCTATTTATGTTTCACGCTCTACGTCAGAAGCTCTTAATGAAGTAAATAATCTGTTTGCTACGTTTACAAGACCATTTTTAGTTTTGGGTGATTTTAACTGTCACCATCAGATGTGGGGTAGTAGTATTACAAATTCTGAAGGTGAACGAATGTTAGAAATATTAAATACAAATAACTTATGTTTATTGAATACGGGCGCCCCTACTCGACGCACTAAACCTAATGAAAATGTTAGTGCAGTTGACTTATCTATTTGTACTCCTAACTTAGCCTCCTCTTTTTCTTGGTCTCCATATTCTACTACTTTTGGGAGTGATCATTTTCCACTAATTATCTCTTCTTCTTTGCGATATCCACCTTCACATACACGAACACCTCGTCTAAAATATCAACTAAGTAATGCTGACTGGTTAACATTTAAGGATCTGGTTGAAAGCAAGATTGTAGATCTTCCGGAAATAATTCGTGGAGGTGAAACAGATTCTTCTACAGCGTTAGCGAATCTTTTGATAGAATCAGCTAATCAAACGTTTCCGGTCAAAAGTAGTAAATCTGACAAAATTCCTTTCCCACCATGGTGGGACAGGGATTGTACAGTAGCTGTGAAAAGAAGGAAAGAGGCTGAAAAATTGTATGCTGAAAATATGACAGATGATAATTTGGCTAGTCTTAACGATGTTATCAGGTCTACGAAAAAAATCCTTAAAGATAAGAAACAGGATGGTTGGAGAGCATTCTGTGCTTCTCTCTCTCCTAGTTCATGTCCTTCCGAAGTATGGAGAAACATAAAACGTTTTAGATCTGCGTTCAATGACACGTCTTCTTACCTTCCAATACCTCCTACAGTAATCAATGACTTCTTAGACAAATTAGCCCCTCCCACTGTTCCAGAAAAAGACATTTTCTTTACTCCATCACTTTCTCTACTAAATGATTTATCTCCTCTAGCTGCTCCTTTCACCTTGAATGAATTAAAAGGCGTTCTTTCAAGTGTGAGAGATTCTTCGCCTGGTGAAGATGGCATTCCTTACTCATTTATAACCCACCTTAGTGATAATGCTCTGAACTACTTTTTAGACATAATTAATTCCATTATGTTATCTGGTAATATCCCTTCTTCTTGGAAGTCACAAGAGATCGTGCCAATCAAAAAACCTCTTAAGCCCCAAAATGAAGCGGCTTCGTTTAGACCCATAGCCCTTTCAATTGTTTTCTCAAAACTTGCTGAACATTTAGTAAAGAATAGACTGGAATGGCATGTTGAGCACAACCAACTGTTATCCAAAACCCAGTACGGTTTTCGTAAGGCTAGGAGTACAATGGATAACTTAAGTATACTTACAACCGACATTCGACTTGCATTTTCATTTAATGAATCAGTTGTAGCAGCTTTTTTGGATATATCCTCTGCATATGACAATGTTGTTATTCCTATTCTTAAACGCAAGTTGATTGAATTAAATGTACCATGTTTGCTTGTTGACTTTATTATTAACATCCTTTCGGTAAGATCCATATCCTTAGTTGTTAATAACACCACAAAATACACCCGTAACGTTTTTAAAGGTCTGCCTCAAGGTTCGGTGCTTAGTCCGATTTTATACAATATTTACACTCATGATCTTGAGCAGTTATTTGCTGATCGGATAAATATCTTACAATACGCTGATGACTTACTTTTGTATGCTGTGGATAGCTCTATTGATCATGCTTGCTCTACATTAACTAGTTCTCTTGTAACTTTAAAGACATGGTTAAATAATAATGGTCTGGAGTTGTCTACTGCTAAAAGTCAAATTGTAGTATTTTCTAGAAAACGTATAATCCCTCCAGTAAATGTCATTTATAATAGTCAAACATTACCTGTTGTGAGTTATGCAAAATTTCTCGGTGTTATTTTAGACAGTAAACTTTCAGGTGTTCATCATTATGAACACGTAGTTACTAAATGCGAAAAAATACTTAATATGATGCGATGTCTGTCAGGAGTATGGTGGGGGGCACATCCATTTTCATTGAAGCTTTTATATAATGCACTAGTTAGATCTGTATTAGATTATGGCACATTTTTGTTGGAAGGTGGTAGTTTGTTAGGCTTAAATAAACTTGATGCTATACAGTCTAAAGCTCTACGTATCATTTTGGGTGCAATGCGTTCTAGTCCAATAAACGCATTACAGGTAGAGTGCTGTGAGCCACCGTTGAAATTAAGACGTCAATTTTTAAGTGATCGTTTTCTATTTAAATCTGTTCAATTTAGTAATCATCCACTTCATTCAAAACTACGAAAATTACTTGAATGTATTAACTCATCTAATTACTGGCGTCATAAACCCATTCCTTGTATAATTAAAAGCTATCGCAAATTTCTATCCATACAAACTTGCTTATATCGCACGCCTTCTTTACCGTTATTTGAATCCCAATTTGATTCCTTGATTATGTTACCGGATGTACGTTTTGACATTGGCTTGAGTAAGCATGACGTCGAGGGTAATATTAGTTTTATTGCAAGTGTGGATGAGGAAAATTGGTACGACTTTAACCACATTTTTACAGATGCGTCGAAATCACCTTCAGCTGATTATGTTGGCGTGGGTGTTTATTATGCTCAGCTTAAACTAGTGCAAAAAATCAAGCTTCCTCCAATTTCTTCAGTTTTTACTGGAGAATGTTTTGCTATTCTTAAAGCATTAGAGTTAATTTTACTGATGAAGTTAAACAAAACAGTAATATTTTCAGACTCAAAAAGCGCTCTCCAGACGATTACTAAATTCCCATTTAAGTTAAAACCTATTTATCCAATTATAATTGATATTCGTAATAGATTGCATTTGTGTACGTCTAAGGGACTCTCTGTTGTGTTTGCTTGGGTTCCCAGTCATTGTGGAATCAGGGGTAATGAAAAAGCCGATGTATTGGCTAAAGAAGCTATGCAGGATGGTGACATGTATCCATATAAAATGTATTCCCACGATTTGGTTACACTGCCTAAGGTTTATCTTCAGGATTCCTGGAATAGCCTTTGGGCGGATAGTGGCCAATTAAAGGGAAAATCATATTATAAGATTCAACCAACTATTCCAGTAAAACCATGGTTTTCGAGAGTAAAGTGCACTAAATTGATAACTTCTATTATATCTCGAATGCGATTAGGCCATGTATGTACTCCTTCCCATTTGGCGCGCCTTCATATTGTAAATACTGACATTTGTGAATGTGGATTGGATGTAGGTGATTTGGATCACATATTTTTCGCCTGTCCTCGCTATGACCGTTCTTCTTTTTTCCTGTCCCTCCAGTCTCTCAAAGTCCCTTTTCCTACACGTATGTCCTGTCTCATTATGAATCCTTTTGTTTATTGTAATGTACTATCTTCATTTATTTTATGCAATAATATTAAAATATAACCATTTATATATTCCCTTTATAGATATTTATCTACTTATTTATTTACTTGATCTTACCTCTACCCTGTCCTGTCTTTTCCAAATTATTCCGTTGAAATTATTTAAGCGCGTTTAGTTTCCCAAACTTGACACTGGCACAAAGTTAATCTAGTGCCATAACAAAAAAAAAAACAAAAAAAAGTGCAAGTGAAAAAGGCTATCACTGAGTAAATCTCGCACGTTTTGGAACGCACGCACTCCTAAATTAAAACGTCAAACGAACGGCGTGTCAACGTGATTTCTGTGGTGATTTCCATCGCGTCTTTGTGTGTGATAAAATTGCGTTTTAAATATTAACTTGAACAGTTTGCTAAAGAAATTAGTTATTTTTAGCTATTAAACTCTTTGACTTGATAAGCCAAGGACTTTTTAAACAGTTAGATGTATATTTTTTTGAGTGTGTGATTTAGTTCGAAAATGAGTTCTTTAGCTAATTTAGTGGCAAATTACGGTGATTCGGACGAAGAGCGTGACGAATTCAGGCCTAATCCTCCAAGGTCGGCCCCTGGCGCCGGCGCTTCGGCCACTGTTGCACCCGAAGGTTACGAAAATGCTTCGATATACCCTCCGCCAATACCCCATTGCGGTGAGTGTTTTTTTGTATTATGAATTCTAAAACAAACATGGCGTGGTGTAGCAATGTATTCCTATAGATACATAGGCGACGAGTACCTAACCGCGGTCAGAGGGTCGCCTTCAGTGCTATATATATATATAATTGATGATCATAGTTGCCTTAGTTATAGGCATTGAGCTATTGTTATAGGTTAATTATGTGAACTATACTCACCGGCACATCTAACCGCCCACCCTTGTATTTCGGGTTAATTTTAAACTACGCTTAATGTTATACATTACAATAAAATTGATTTATTGATAATTTTACGATAAATTAAACACACTTAAATAAACGTTAAAATAACAACTTTTAAACTAACATCAGCTGTAACTAATAGAATTACAAAGAATCACGAGTATTCCCTGAAATGAAGGGTGGGCGGTTAGATGTGCCGGTGAGTGTAAGTCAAGTAGGTAATTAGCTTTACCTACATAAAACAATCCCTGAAGGAGACTCTCTGACTCAAGTCTTGTGTAGGTTATCTATGAAATAAGTATGTAATTGTTTATTTGGTTGGTATGCATGCATTTTGGGATGCGCTTATTTTTCATCAGCACTGAAGGACCTTAGTCGACTATGTTGGCCAAGTGCTAGTTGGTTGACTTCACATTCAGAACAGTCCAATCAGGACAGTTAGAGTAACTCTAACAAAGCCCTAAAACCTATTATTAACCTAGAGAGCTAGGAATGATTATTCTTGTCTTTTTTACCACAAAGTTGAGGAAAATTCTGCAATTTGACAGTTAATTTGGGCATATGAAAAACAAAATCTACTGTTGAGTACATACCTACATCAAGAATTTACATTTTCAAATTGCAGAGCAGAGAAGACATGCACTGCAAACCAAGCATCCATTGTTATGGAAATATTTTAGTTGCTCTTTAAAAGAATTTTATAAAACTACAACATTTTTAGCTCAATTTAACCAATAATAAATAATAATCTTTTGGTCACTTTTATAGTGTTATAACAAATACACTTTGTATTTTTCAGCATGGTCAGCATGCTACGACGAATCAAGCGGATTCACATACTACTGGAACCAGCATACCAACGCGGTGACTTGGGAAGCCCCACCTGAGTACCTCCTGGCTCTCAAATTGGCACAACAGCAGTTACATTCACAAGGCAAGTAATTTTGAATAAAAAGAAGCATAGTGGCTTTGACCTGATAAAAGACTGTAAATCAAATCAAATCAAATCAAATAAATTTATTTGCTAAGAATGGGGTTATACATAGCTGACAAATAATGCAGAATTAAAAAATAGTTTCTCCCACTCAGTCATTACAACATCATGACATGCAAATACAGATCACATTCCAGGTAGACTTAAATTACTTATAATACAACTTGTCCAAAAATTCCCCTATAGAATAAAAATTAAATTTCTGTAACCACTCGTATAACCTTTGCTTAAACATTTTCGTATCTAGGTCCTTAATACATTGCGGAATCCTATTATAAATTTCTACACACATAAAATAACAATTCTTCTTAAATCGGGATGATCTACAAATTGTACCAGTAACTAGTTTATTTGGATTTCTTATGTTCGCAGCACACACATCTCTAGCTTTTTTAAATGGATGTAGATTCTCTCTGACAAATTTTGCGACTTCAAATATGTATAGACTTGGTAAAGGCAAGATTTTTAGCTTTGCAAAAAGAGGTTTACAAGAGGCCCAAGGAGCAGCCCCACAAATAGACCTGATGCACTTTTTTTGGGCAATGAAGGCTTTGTTTATATCGATACCGTTACCCCAGATCAATAGACCATACCTCAAATTTGACTGTACATATCCGTGATATGCTGTCATAGCGGCCGCTGTGCTTACTGTTTTACGTAGCTTGTATAATGGATAGCTAAATCTGTTAATTTTGTTGCATACATTTTTTACATGCTCCTTCCATTTTAGTTGATTGTCTAACCAAAGTCCCAAAAATTTTACAGAGTCTTTTCCAATTATTGGTTGGTTTTTATATTTAATATTTAGCCTTGAGTTTTGATTATTAAAATTAATGTAATTAGTTTTATCAATGTTAACGATAAGGTTATTTTTGTTAAGCCATTCTATTATGTCAGTGATTGTTTTATTAATTTCAAATTCGTGGTCAGCTAATGTCAATTTATTGTCCGTAGTTACAACTATTGAAATGTCGTCAGCGAATAATATTGTTTTATGATTTGTCACTTTAGGGATGTCATTAATATATATTAAAAATAATAATGGACCCAGGATACTCCCTTGAGGAACACCAAACCGGTTTTTTTCATAATTGGATTGATATTTTTCAACTGTTTGATTTTTATTTATTTTAGTAACTTCAACGCATTGCTCTCTGTCCGTCAAATAGCTTTTTAGCCAATTCAAAGCTGGGCCTCTTACTCCATATTGTTGTAACTTAGTCAAAAGTAGATCATGGGCAACAAAATCGAAAGCCTTGGACATATCAAAAAACAATGTAGTTGTAAATAGCTTTTTGTTTGTTTTTTGCAGTATTTCATTAATTAAATTGAAAGCAGCTAAAGTAGTAGATTTTTGTTTCTGGAATCCATATTGGTCTTGATTTATAACTTTATATTTATTCATAAATGTAATTAATTGTTTATACATAATTTTTTCAAATATTTTTGAAATCACAGATAGTAGCGCAATTGGGCGATAATTAGTCATAATTTTCTTATCTCCTTTTTTATATAAGGGTTTTACGATAGACAGTTTCAGTTCGTCAGGGAAGATACCATTTTCGAAAGAGAGATTTATAAGATACGCTAGTACCGGCGCGATTTCCTTTCTGCAAAATTTCAATACTTTAGTGCAAATATCGTCGGGTCCTACAGAGTTCGTATTACTTAAAGACATAATTGTATTTTCAATATCACTAGAGTTTATAGGTGTTAGATAAATAGAGTTTGGTAAATTAAAGGTGTTAGTATTTTTGATGTCATGATTAAATTTATTTGTCATGTTAATAAAATTTTTATTTAAATTAGTAGCTATGTCTGAGGGTTCTGTTATCAAATTATTATCAACTTCAATTTCATCGATTTCATTTCGTTCAGTAATATCATTTATTTCATTTTGTATTACATTCCATGTCGCTTTGCATACGTTTTTGCTTCTTTTTATGTATTTTGTATTTATGTTACGTTTAGCAACATGGATGCAATTTTTTAATATTCTAGAGTATCTTCTGTAATTTCTTTTGTAATGAGACGATTTGTTTTTATAATATTGAAATCGTAAAGTTCTTTTTGTGTTGCAACTTACTTTAAGGCCTCTAGATAGCCATTTTATTTTATTAGTTGTGCTTATCTTCACTTTAGTAATAGGGAAACACAACCTGTACAACAAACAAAACATCTCATAAAACCCCGAAAATGCCAATTGAAAATTTGTTTCTGAAAATATTTCTGTAAATGATAAATTTTGCAAACATTCTTTAAATTTTAGCATGTTTTCCTGCGAGTAACATCTTCTGTAAACAAAAACAGGCTTCGATGAACTCAGTTTATTTCTAATAGGAATCCTCAACAATTGTGCCGTCTCATGGTCAGACAGACCGAGAGGAAGTATTAATCCTTCTGCTGGTTTTACATTACTAATAATGTGATCAATACATGCCCGCCCTCTTGTTGGTTCTGTAATGTGCCTATTGAAGTTATAATTTTTTAGCATGTCCATATAGTATAACGAAGTATTATTGTTTACTATAGTGTCAATGTTGAAGTCCCCTACCAGAACCACCTTTTTTTTTTGATATTTCTGCTTGCAACGATGCAATAGGGTTTCAAGTCTATTAAAAAAGTCATAGATATTAGAGTTTCGTTTCCCAGGCGTTCTGTATATGCAAACTATAATTGTATTTATATCTGTTATTTCTACAGCACAACATTCAAAGATGCTTGCTTTTGAAATGTCATCAAACAGATTAATTTTTTTATAATTTATGTTTCTCTTTATTAATATACAGGTACCTCCCCTTTTTTTGTGTCTAGTGTAAGTTGATGCTAGATTATAGTCACAAATATTAATATTATTTTCGTCCCCAGACTTTATAAAAGTTTCAGTAAAGCATAAAATATCTGGATATGGAATAGGTTTTAAGTTAGATAAGGTAATTTCTATTAGTTCTTTTTTTGATATAAATCCTTGTATATTTTGATGCAAAATAGTAAAACAGTTATGTAGGTTTTCGTTTTTATTATGGAGACTAGGTAGGTCTGTTCTTTTTTTTTGGGTTGTCTGATTTGGAGAATCTATAAAAAAGGCCCATTCGTGACAGTGTTAACAGCAGCATGAGGCAGGCCAGAGATCATCAATCCGGGCACGATATTACCTACAGTTTGAGCTTTATTGTGTATAAGATGACAAATTTCTCTACCTATAGAAAAGCCCAGGTTAGCTGTGAAAAATTTTGAGCCATACATAGACCTTCCGTAGTACATTTTTACAAAGGTACAATGAGAAAAATCCTGGCAAATGAGTCTGATATCATAGTTTAGTGACTTACTATTTAAATATGAATTGTTTGGTAAACCGCATATTATAATATTTGTATTAGTAGTTTTGTTTAACCATGTAAGTAAGCTCGATTTTAGATAAAGAGGATTTTTATCATTGTAACCTCCCACAATCACAAGATAATCACATTTAGTCAGATTCGATAAGTCTTCTCTACAAGTGTCAATAATTTCGGTCAGCCTAGCTCCATCCTTCCAGAAACAAAAGACATCAAAATCTTCTCCCATCTGTTTCTTTAACTTGTGTTGCAGTCCTTGACTTTGTTGATCGCCTAAAATAACAATCTTTTTATTTTTTTGTATATAAGAATTTTGTTGACTATTTTCCTGTATGATGGTATTCTCAGTAGATTTATACGAGATATTATCTTCATCTTTGGATAAAATATTTTTGTTATTTGCTTTTATGGGTGATATTTCAATATTTAATCCTCTAGGGCTAAGATTGTATTCATCTTCCGTACGATCATGTTTTCGGCTTTTGTTGACTTTTCCTTCCCTGGCTTTCTTTGTTTTATTGAGTTTTGATGTAGATAGATGTTGTTTAGGTTTTGAACATATTAGTAATAAATTTTGAATTTTCTTGTTCTGTTCAATTACTGTTTTCTCTAATTTAATTTTCTCAAGTGTTATATTTTCTATTTCTTTATCAGCGGACAGTAACTGCATTTTTAAGTTGTTTATTTCTTCTCTCAGTTTATTAATAATCTCTTCGTTTTGGTGTGTAGAAAGTTCTGGTAGACTCTGATATTCCTGACTTACATTTTGTCCTGACAAAGGAGAACTCGATGCACTGTCTGTAGAGACAGTGCTAATATCACTATTGTTGCCGGGTTTGAGAGCTTTCTTTTTTCTCTGGGTTACATATTCGTGTTTCTGAGTCGATTGATCCAAATTTTCTCGTGGGGATGTTGGAATAGTGTTTGTTGATATTTCGTGCGGAATTGTTAAAATGTCAGCATTTTTTGTAGTAGACATAGTCGGCCGCCGGGAAGAACCTGAACTGGATACCTGCTCCATCTCCGTCGACTTTTCTGGCAGAGGTTTGATCTTCTGTGTGTTGTTAGCGATAGATGATGATGATGATGAAGTCGATGAGGTCATTATATTATGTGTCTCTGTTACCCTGGTTTGTTCGGTCCTTTCTTTAGGTGTTGAAGTGTGAGCTGAATTAATTTGTTTCTTTTTTGTCTCTATTGGAATATTTTGCACTGTGTTTCGGCAATTACGACATTTCCATTGTTGTTTGTTTTTCATAAGTGGAAACAATTTATCAGAAACATTCGCACAGTCCAAATGATAGCAATTTTTGCATATCATACAATTAAGATACTGTCTATTAGGTATTTTGATGTTGCACTTCGCACAAGTAATTATTATTGATGCCATCATAATAATGTGAATAAATAGGTAGGTAGCTCCCTCTTGCGGAGTTACTAATAAACTTTAATGGATGATAAATGATGATAGCTGAAGCAGGAACCAGATATGGTATGATGAATGTGTTCAAGATGTCGCTTTAGTAAAATCGTCTAAATAAAATTTGTAATTATGCTAAAAGATGTCAGGAGTAAAGCCAGGAAGCGATCCATCGCTAGGCCAGCTTGTTGTAGATCATTATGAAATTGCAAAAATATGCAGGAGACTGGGGCGCGAACCGGCGCTCTTGCGACGCATACAGCGCCAGCCAGACCCTTATACCACTAGGCCACGACGTCTAGTGACACGGATGTGAAATTAGTCATCTGTTTCTTAGCGAGTTCAATAACGGTCAAGATGTCTTTGTTATTGATAATGAAGTCCGTTATAAACTAAAATTTAAAATTATACACTTGTACACTATATTTTCGTTACACTTTTTATTGTATTTTCAATGTATAGCACACACAGTAACTGTTTTCATATTGGTATTGATTATGGCTTTGGTTAATACTGTTTATTTTATGTTCACAGTTTTTAGCATGATAACCGTCATGAAAAATGAGTTAAAATTGTCACAAACACTAACACATGTGTATTGAACAACAAGGAATTACTTCATATACTTTTTAAACTGCAACACTATGATTATCTAGTTTTAAAAGATTTAAATACGCGGAGCCCTTGTTTATGTTAAAGCGCCACCTGGCGGAAATTGTAAAAGTTGTTTACAATTTTATATAACTACCCAGTTATTTTTTCATAGTTCGAGTAGTGAATATAAGGTAGATAAAATAATAAGATAAGATAGATTCTAATAAGTAAGTACGATTTTATTTCTTTGTATACCATTGCCAAACAAGACAGGTTGTATATCAATGGTCCAACTTTCTAGCAATTTAGGTTTTACATTAAATGTTTACAACTTTTGTTATAAAATGATTGCAAAATTAAACATAAAAGATTTATATAGGGTAGTAGTATGTACATACAAACATAAACATATTCTTCACCATAAACTGATTCTGCAGTCCGCATAGGCACAAAATTTTTATTTAACCTTTCTTGTCTATAAAAAAAACCCTTACATTATAAAACTTAAGTATATAAGAAAAGGTTTTACATGAAACTTAAAACATGAACAACACACATACTTATACACAACAAACATAATACTTATTTCTTTTTCCAACTCATTTTTCCAGGATCTGGAGAGGTGTCCGCAGAGGAATGGCAGTTGTACCAGCAGGCTCTTGCTGAACAGCAAACCTCGCAAAGCAAGACCTCCAGCAAATCCTCCACCAGCAAATCCAGCAAAAAGAATGATCCTAAAGATAAACCCTCTGATAAAAACAAGAAATATGTTAGAGGTAGGAAGAGGACGGCCAGTGATGACGAAGATGAGTAAGTATTGAGTTTTACTGCCTCATATTCTTAGGGTCAAAATATATGCGTCACATCACAATATACATGCAGTTTTTCTTGTCACTAAAATCGATAATATGGTTCCTTAGAACAGATCTCTCTATGTCTTATGGTCTTAGAGTCAGGGTTCGAAAATATCCGATATTTGTTATAAATATCAAAATATCGGATATTTATGATATATATAAAAAATTAATATATATCCATTTTGTATGGCAGCCAAATTATTATTTTGTTGTATTATTTATGTATACTGTTTGCATGTGTTTTATAAACATAATAAATTAGAAAAAGAAACATTAATGTATTTATTGATTTATTTAATAATCAGGTTATATTCTACACAATATTTATTTAATGCAATACACAATAATGAACTAAAATCGTTTCTGCACTTTGTCAATGACCTTCTTTGTAAGAAAATAATAGAATAAACACAAAAAAAAAACTTTCGTGATGAAATTTTTCATGTAGTGCACTATCGTGATTGACGCCATTAATCAATCAATCAATCGCCGGTGAGATGCCCATTTAAAGATTAAAACTTACTATTAGGGAGTATGTATGTGGGAAGTAGAAATACACAGTAGCAAACTGTAAAAATTTACTTAATAATAACAAATCATCACAAAACATCATTTGAGATATATCAGATATATATCGGATATATAATACATTGATATATATCCTCGAACCCTGCTCAGAGTTACCTATAACCCATCTAAATGTAAACATCCACTCGGCATACAAGCAAATGTGAGGCGGATACGCCGCAGCTCATATAAATCGCTACATACAGAAACAGATCCTTGTAATATCATGGTGAAGCGACCTGGAAGCGACCTGACCATCCGGGTGCTTGGATGCATATATTTCGAGCCTTACCAGTATTCTTGCGTTATTGACTATAAGGCCTCCCAGGAGGCCTTTACCCAATCTGGGGACCTTATTAATTAAAATTTATATATTATGTGAAATGCTATGTAATCTAATTAGGTCAAATAAAAGGCTTTTTATTTATATTTTATTTATTATTGACTATAAACTTGATTGCGATACGGTTTGTTTATGTTAGTGCCCTTACGAACGAGCGACAGGATTAGGCGACGACTGCCTGCCGCAATATTTATTGGCTGTCACACCTGTCTGAACATAAACCTGTTGCGTGACTATTGTCAACGGCTTCTGTCGCGGGATGTCGTCGGCAGTCGTCACCTCCTATCAGTCATCTGTAAACGCCCTTAAGTATAGTTAATAAACTATATGTAGCAAAAAACTAAGGACAGTGAAACTTTGCCCTTTTAAATAGTAATGTGAAATAAAATTAAAGCTGGCACCTAGTAGATCACAAATGTTTCCATCATTATTTACCATATTACATGATAATTAATCTGTACCCAAAATCATTTACAGAAAAATCGAGCTAATTACAAGCTACCACAATTCAGACTCTGAATCCAATGACGAATCCGAATCACCTGCCAAATCCGTTCCGAAGCCTGTAATCCAACCGTCAAAGCCAGCTTCAACTTCCAAACCTGCCAAGAAGGTGAAGAAGCCCACTCCGGTGGAGTATGGGCCTCCGCTGCCTCCCCACCAGAACTACACCGTGCCCATCGGGCCGGAGCTGCCTGCACAACTGACAGCTGCTAAGTCTCCGGAAACAGTACCAGTTGCTGTCAGAGTTGAGGTGATTTATTTTTCTAATTTGTTTAAACTTAAATAATTTTGCACAGAAACTATACTGTTAGTGAAATACTTTGTAGTATTAATTCTAGAACTGCAAATATCTTCCTAAGTATACCTGTTACAAAAAAAAAGTAACTTCTAATGATAAGATCTAGAATTATCATATTTATTATGATGCAACATAATGTGATTCTCCTTATGCATGTTAAAGATACATAGATAAACAGTATTTTTTTTTTAGTTCCCTACAAAAGTACAAACAAAATAAGAAAAAATGAGATTACACTTAGAATGAAATTTAATATTCCTCATCAACAGCTAATATATGTCCCCACCAAGGGGCCTACTTTGAATTAGGGCAAATACTTTGCCTACTTACAATTTTTTTATATTTACGAACGAAAATCGCCTTTTAATAATTTTCTCTGTATTAAAATGATACTTTTTTAACTAATTTGTTCACGGTGTTTATCCCTAACACCTTACTTACATCTAAACGTTTAATTTTTATAAAAAAAAACGAGTATTTCACATACATCTATGATTACCGAATCTTGAAAAATTGGCATTACGAGCGAGCTAAGGCGAAGTTTGCATGTCGGAAACGCTAGATGGCGCTGGGAGGTTTTTAAAACTCGGTAACGACTGGTTTTGTGCGAAACATAAGTATCAGGGGTTCGTTCCGACCGTCCTTCTTCTTTATCGTGTGGAAGACCGTATTTAATTATTTTAAATACGGTCGGTGTTTTTTTGGAAATTGCTATCTAGCCAATCTAGTCCATAGCAATTTATCAAGTGTTCAGTGTTGACAGTGTTGTACATAATAGTATTGCCGAAAAATCGATAGCTGAACGCCAAAAACATGTACATACCCAATCGATAGGCCTATCGATGGTATCGATAATATCGATATTTCTTTTAGTGCAATGCTATTGATAAGCAGCAATACTATCTTATCGATCGTTGAAAACGAAAAAACTATCGACAGTATCGATACTATCGATAGTATTGCTCCTCAATATTGCATAAACGAAAACTATCGATAGTGGCCTTCGTCATCGATACTAATTGATACTAAAACTAAATTTAAGTCAATGTCGATTTCATTCGCTTTTGAATTAAATGGAGTCACGAGCGGCGTCTGGCGGCTTTATAGTACTGACACCAGGGTTTGTGAGGTCGGCGACGACTTTACAACCCACACGATAAAGAAAAATGAATGAACCTGATTAGGGCGTCAATTATGCTGTAAATTATAGAAAAGCCCAAAAATAATTTAATTACCTGTAGTTATAGTTTCATTTGTGGCATCAATGATGAGAATCGCAACCTGAAAACACTAAAAAATAAGTATAACTATTCAAAGTATCCGGCGGATCGACGCTTGATTCAATACTTCTGGCATGTTGTGTATCATAGTAAACACAACATGCCACTTGTTAGAGCCGGGCTGAATCACCAGCTATTTTGGGTAGTTATCAGTGCTGTGATGGCAATAATAAAGTTTTCAATCTGAGATGCCCATTGACTACAATTCTCGACGTGAGAAGCATGAGGTCGGATCTACATATCCGACCACAATCACTTTTTAGCATGGTATACTGAAAGACTCTGGATCTGGCCACTTACAATAAAATAATGGAAAAGCAATAATGGAATCCGAAAATTGAACTCTTTGGGAAAATATTTACTTTCTAATTTGCGAGACTGCTAAAAAAAAAGTAATTTTGGTCGGGTATGTAGATCCGACCTAATGCTTCTCATGTCAAGAATTACTCAAAGATTTATAGACGATTTTTGCGAATACGTTCGCTATGCTCTGACGAATCGTCCTATAAACTATACTTAAAAATCGGTACTAGATAACGTGAACTTTTTACCTGAATTACAAATCGCATTATAAAAATGTGAATTTTGTCTCAAACAGGAAAAGAAGACTCCAAAATCGACTGATACTGAAGATAGTCAAGATGAAAGTCTGCTCCTAATGGAACTGAAAGACAAGGCTAAGCTACTTGAGAAGTTGGGTGGAGAACTACCTTCAGAATTAAAAGAAATCATCAAAAGTGACCCCCAATCTGGCACTGCCTCCCCGGCCATCAGTGAAACGAAAAAGACCACTGATATAGATGATTTACTTGCAGAAATAGAGCAAAAAGAATTGCCAATAGTAAAATCTAAAGCTAAAATGGATATATTTGAAGATAGTTCACATTCTAATAGTAATAGTGCTAGAAATTCGCCTAGAAGTAATGTTGGAACGCCACCAAGAGAAGAAATTAAAGCTTTATTTCCTAGTAGCCAAGCTATAGCCACAGAAGAAAAACCTAGTTTATTCCCTAGTGCTGTCAACATTACGGTTGAAGAAAATGGAATTGACAAACCTCAACCTCAACCAAAATCAGATACGCCACCTTTACCAGTAGAAAAGAAAAACATATACTTAAGCGACTCAAACAATATCCCTTCAATGAGTCGAAAGAAATTCAGAATTTCCAATTCGGTGTTACCGGAACGTCCTAAAAATGAACCAGCTGCTTACACAACCAAATACTCTTCACACATCGAAGGGTTTTCTTCTGAGCGGACTGGATTGGGATTCAGTAAGGACGATGAAGCTGATAGTGCTCCTAAAGACACAATAAGTTATGGCAACGGTCTAGTATTTACTAAAGGGGAGGTCCTCAATGAGGAGAAGAAGGATGAGCAGTTGGATGACACGATGGAGCTGGTGGAAGCTAAACTGAAGTACTTGCATCAAGTCCAGCCCAGCGCTGTCACTCCGGTGCAAGAGATGCTTATACAAATGCAGGTATGTCTTACTTTTAACTGTTCCCATTGACTGTCGTGGCCGAGCGGTGAATTATTCAGTTCTCTATTCTGGGTTCGAATCCCGATGCGGTGTAAAAAACGGTCAAGTACGTGTCGGGCCACGCAAAGTGCAGGGTTCCGTAGTTGCTAAATACTTAGGTTACTGTTAGGCCGAATATGATTGTCCAAAAATTAAGATGAATTTGTGTTCTGAAAGGCACGTTAATCCGGGGATATTACATACATAAATCAAGCTACTCCCCAAAAGGGTAAGCACAGCTTAAGTTGGCTCCCAAGAAGCACAAACTAAAACCTAGTTTGACCATATTTTTGAATATATATTTACAGAAATTGTTACGTGAGACGCCCTAGGCATTGTGAGATTGATTTTCTGTTTTACGCTCCTATCCCCAAACAGAACTTAAGCGAGCGATTACGTGTTATCTATCTATCTAAGTAGGCACCAAATATTTTATATTTTAGGGTTAAGATTCTGCATAAGCAACCCACATTAAGAAAAACTTCTAACATTGTATTAAAATTATTCCTTAATTCCACCCACAGACGCTAGTGTCGGCGTGGCGCGCCGGCGCCCTCACGGCGGAGTACTGGCGCCGCTGGGTGTCCGCGGCCGCCGCGTCACTCGAGCAACAGGAGAGGGCCGCCGCGCCGCCCGGCTGGACGTGCGCCTTCCAGAGGTACCCACACCACCACTCGCACTCACACACACGCACACGCATACAGACATTGAGGCGGGTCGGTGCTGAATGTGCAAGGTTTTTGTCTGTGCGGTTGATTTTTTTCCGTACTAGGGCTGTTAGGAGTTATTTATGTCCTAGGGCTGTAAAGTGTTATTCCTGTCCTAGGGATGTAAAGTGTTATTCCTGTACTAGGATAGAAAAGTGTTGTTTCCGCCCTAAATACGTAAAGTGTTATTCCTGTCCTAGGATAGAAAAGCCTTATTTCTATTATAGGGCTGAAAAGAGTTATTCTTGTCTTAGGATAAATGATTGCCGTTCTTTCATAGATATATGTTATTACTGTCTCAGGGCTGAAAACTATTCTCGCCATAGAGTTGTGAAGTGTATTTTCCGCCTAAAAACGGAAAATTATATATTATTTCAAATGTTTGATTTTCTATTTATTTACCAATGTTTGAAAATATTGTGCCTTTATTACACGGTAGTAACTTCATGGATAGTAAAATTTAATTTTACGAAAATGGCACATTTTCTTCAAATCATAACTAGAACACTAAATTATTCCGCTAATCTGTTGGTTTCAATGAGCAAAATAAAATATTTTAAAACTACAACTTTGGATAAAAATGTTATACAAAAAGTGAAATCGTACCTAAATAAATGCATCGAGGTATAAGGAAACTACGTTGACAAATAAATTTATTTTAAATAGATTTTTAAAGTTTTTCTTTGTCGTTTCGGAAACTTATCAATCAGCCCTCGTATACCGACCACATTCCATTTGGAAGCGAATATCATGGAATAAAAAAAATCTGTTCAATACGGCGAGTTCCGACTATGGCTTATTCATATAGATATTACCACTTCGGTAACTGTGTGGTCTAAGTTTGGTATACATATCAAATTGGTTAGGTAGGGGAAAAAAGTATAGCTGTTCTACTTGTGTCGTACAAGAAAATAACACTGCTTACAAATTCTAGAACTGGATAGAACAGAAACAGAAACCCCTAGAACCAGAACAGAAATATTAATGATTCGGCCAGTTACAGAAACAGAAACCCCTAGAACCAGAACAGAAATATTAATGATTCGGCCAGTTACAGAAACAAAAACCCCTAGAACCAGAACAGAAATATTAATGGTTCGGCCAGTTGATAAAGTTTCTGGAGTGTTTAATCAGGAAATATAAATGTATCTTTATGAAAAAACTACACTTATGGTACTTTTGAGCCGGGAATGACCCAGGGTGGGCTATTCGACTAGTTTTTGTGACCGTCAATAATATTTTTAAATTATTGATTTTATTTTATGAAAATAAATAATAATAAAGCAACGCTGTTATTCTGTCGAAACATGCGAGCACGCACTCCGTGGAAAGAACGGCCTAAGAAACCGTAGGGATCGTAATATTAAATTTTCTCTTTAGACTATAAAGGGCCTTGCATATTGAGTACCGATTTCGGCCCTATTAAGGTGTATACTCTATACACTAGAGACTATAGTGACGTCGGCGGCTCAGCGGTTGCCAGTGTGGACTTAAGTGACTGGTTCGATCCGTGTGTGATGATATTTGACTTTGCTGCGGTAATTCAAATCGATTTTGTTTTTTTTTAAATGTAAAATCGAAATTTTTCATAGCAAAAACTTCTCTCGTACAGTTTTAAACTTTTTGATTCAAATTGTGAGTTCTGTAGTGTAAAGTTTTTGGTAAAAAAATATAGTACACGATTTGAATCACAGCATCAATGCAAACTATGTGATTTTTCGGAGGTGTTCATATAATAAATACTTCTGTGTTTGTGTTCTTGTTGTTTAATTGTGATATTAATTTATCTTCATCGTCTATTGACTTACAACTTCCTTTTGTTTTTTCAAGTGTTTTTTTTTAATACATTGAGTATCTAAAAGAACTAATGGCAAAACCTTCACGTTTAAAATATAATGGAAACACTTTATGCAACATTTTATAGAAAAAAATCTAAAATAAAATAATGTTGTATCTAGTTTGTTTTTCGATCCGATTCTGTTTTGACTGTCAGTATTCTATTTTTGTATACTTTCAGATGAACTATGAAAAAAAATATATATATTTTTTTATGCATATTCCCTATTGCCTAAGAAAACTTCATCGCATTCGAGCCACCCGTTACCATATCTTAGGGAATTGACTGTACAGTTCAGAGTATTAACCTAATTAGTTAACGTAAGGAGTTACTAAAATGGTTTCTATGCTGCCATCTTGCGGAAATCTCTTGGTAGAAAAGCGTGAAGTATTTGCCGTAAGTCGTAAAATTAAGACGGAGGGAGGTACTCAATATTACAGAAACAATGGGTAAGTTAGTACCTACTGAAAATATGTGATATCTTCATAAGAAACTTGTAATATCTTTGCAAATTCTATAAGTGGATAGACTTCTTCTGTAATAGAAAAATCTTTATAATAAAGTAATATTTACTATTGAAATGAGTTTGCATTTGTGTACAAACCTGTCAACATACCAAAAAAAGTAATATTCATTAAAAAAAACTTTCAAAACTAAGCTAGCGCTGTCATTCCGATGTTATTTTATAAGAAGTGAACAGAGAAGAATGAAGTCTGAAAAATGGAGAAGCGTCTAGAAGAATCCAAGATGGCCGCCGCTGTCTGCAGCCAGCCTACGCGCCGGGAGTCTGGTGAGAGAATAATATTAAGTTGTTATATTTTAAATTTTCGAGGTATTATGCTTTGGTCTTTTCCAGATGGCGCTCCTTTGGAGTTGGGTCCAAATGGAACTTGCTCCTTTGGTGATATGAGACGGCGAAGATATTGTTTGGATGAATATGCGACCGTCTTCTCATTTTCTTAATTTGGCGACAAGCCGAGACATTTTATATATTTTTAACAGAAAACAGACGCAAAGGCTCCAAAATGGGTTTAGTATCCAACAATTACATTTCTATATCTCGTGAAAAGACAGCTTGTTGGTTTTAGTTCGATGATGGTCTTTGTATGTCTGGATTAGTTAAATGTAAAACCGAGTTAAATTATACAATTTAAAGAGTCCGAATTAACCAATAAAATTAGAGTTTCTAGTTAGAAAGCTTTCCAAATGGAATTCCGATTTTAAGATGTTTACATTATATATTTACCCTAGAAAGTTCTTACTTTAAAAACGATCCTTCTATTTTACGATAAGGATAAAACATTTTTGGGTATGTTTAGTTTACAGGCCATGTCATATTCTATTCTATAGACAAAATTGAGCTTGATCTAAGTATGTATGATACTATAGTGAATATTATCTGCTTCGTAAATGTACAGCACGTTAATTATCACGGAAAGTAATATTGACATTAAATTAAAGACAAGAAAATTTACATTTACATAAGAGTTCATTGAAATTAAATACAAACCTTGTTTTTTTATCATTTGGGTTGGTTAATGACCGACCTGAAAAGCTCACTTTCTATCAATCTAAAACAATAATTTAGTTACAAACAGCGATAAATGAAATCCCTTCTGTGACAAAATAACGTGTCCATCAATCCAGTCCAAAGCCCATGACCTTGCTAAACCTCCAGGCTACCCTTGCGTCTCTCCACGGCGGTTGCCTGTACTGTTCGTTTATTGGACAGGTCGTGCGGCCGCTACCAGTACGTGCGGGAATCTGACGGGTTCGCGCAGTGGGACTATCCGCTACCACCAGCTGATATGGACATTAGCACTACGCCTCCACACCCTAGTGCTGAACCTGTGAGTATCATAGATTGAAACTACTGAATCTGACGGGTTCGCGCAGTGGGACTATCCGCTACCACCAGCTGATATGGACATTAGCACTACGCCTCCACACCCTAGTGCTGAACCTGTGAGTATCATAGATTGAAACTACTGAATCTGACGGGTTCGCGCAGTGGGACTATCCGCTACCACCAGCTGATATGGACATTAGCACTACGCCTCCACACCCTAGTGCTGAACCTATGAGTATCATAGATTGAAACTACTGAATCTGACGGGTTCGCGCTGTGGGACTATCCGCTACCACCAGCTGATATGGACATTAGCACTACGCCTCCACACCCTAGTGCTGAACCTGTGAGTATCATAGATTGAAACTACTGAATCTGACGGGTTCGCGCAGTGGGACTATCCGCTACCACCAGCTGATATGGACATTAGCACTACGCCTCCACACCCTAGTGCTGAACCTGTGAGTATCATAGATTGAAACTACTGAATCTGACGGGTTCGCGCAGTGGGACTATCCGCTACCACCAGCTGATATGGACATTAGCACTACGCCTCCACACCCTAGTGCTGAACCTGTGAGTATCATAGATTGAAACTACTGAATCTGACGGGTTCGCGCTGTGGGACTATCCGCTACCACCAGCTGATATGGACATTAGCACTACGCCTCCACACCCTAGTGCTGAACCTGTGAGTATCATAGATTGAAACTACTGAATCTGACGGGTTCGCGCTGTGGGACTATCCGCTACCACCAGCTGATATGGACATTAGCACTACGCCTCCACACCCTAGTGCTGAACCTGTGAGTATCATAGATTGAAACTACTGAATCTGACAGGTTCGCGCAGTGGGACTATCCGCTACCACCAGCTGATATGGACATTAGCACTACGCCTCCACACCCTAGTGCTGAACCTGTGAGTATCATAGATTGAAACTACTGAATCTGACGGGTTCGCGCTGTGGGACTATCCGCTACCACCAGCTGATATGGACATTAGCACTACGCCTCCACACCCTAGTGCTGAACCTGTGAGTATCATAGATTGAAACTACTGAATCTGACGGGTTCGCGCAGTGGGACTATCCGCTACCACCAGCTGATATGGACATTAGCACTACGCCTCCACACCCTAGTGCTGAACCTGTGAGTATCATAGATTGAAACTACTGAATCTGACGGGTTCGCGCAGTGGGACTATCCGCTACCACCAGCTGATATGGACATTAGCACTACGCCTCCACACCCTAGTGCTGAACCTGTGAGTATCATAGATTGAAACTACTGAATCTGACGGGTTCGCGCTGTGGGACTATCCGCTACCACCAGCTGATATGGACATTAGCACTACGCCTCCACACCCTAGTGCTGAACCTGTGAGTATCATAGATTGAAACTACTGAATCTGACGGGTTCGCGCTGTGGGACTATCCGCTACCACCAGCTGATATGGACATTAGCACTACGCCTCCACACCCTAGTGCTGAACCTGTGAGTATCATAGATTGAAACTACTGAATCTGACGGGTTCGCGCAGTGGGACTATCCGCTACCACCAGCTGATATGGACATTAGCACTACACCTCCACACCCTAGTGCTGAACCTGTGAGTATCATAGATTGAAACTACTGAATCTGACGGGTTCGCGCAGTGGGACTATCCGCTACCACCAGCTGATATGGACATTAGCACTACGCCTCCACACCCTAGTGCTGAACCTGTGAGTATAATAAGCCAGTTAATTAACGCAGTTACAGACAGACAACACACAGACTAAACATTTGAAGCACAGGAGTACTTTATTCGAGTACAACGTGTTAAGTTCGATAGGACATTCCATGGCCTTCCTCGACCTTTGACGACTCTATAACACTAACTCTAAGGTTGTGAGGTGATGACGATGACATATTCTTATCATCGTCATAATTTCAGCTGAAAAACTTCCGTTGCCCGGGAAGGATCTCCCACCACAATAACCGGTCCTGCGCTGCCCAAACAAACCATAACTTTTACCAGCTTATCTAGACCCCTTTCTTGAAATTCAACATCAACATCAACGGCCCGTTACAGTCCACTGCTGAACTATGAGCCTCCTCCTGCCTCCTGTTACCTTCTTAAAATTAAATTTACCAAATTAGATATAATCGGGTAATTAAAAGAATCAAGGACTAGACAACAGAAAACGACTAGCGCTTAGGAAGTACATTCGAGTAAGTTTATTTGTTCAGTACGACCGGGTTCTTTTCATGAAAGCAGCTTTACTTGTTACTAAAATCGATGTCATAGAACAAATCTTTCTGTTTCATAGTTTCAGAGTTACCCACACTGACTGACCCATCTAAATGGGCCACCCTGCATATCCTAATTACATACATACAAACATAAAGTCACGCCTCTTTCCCGGAGGGGTAGGCAGAGACCACGTCCTTCCACCCGCTACGATCCTGTCTGGACCCTGTAGGTCTCTCGCTTCATCCACATGCATCAACCCATTCATGGATGCTCGTCGGCTTAGTCCTCCTGACCTGGCCTTTTTCCAGAATATCCCCGATGTGATCGTATAACGTTCTCCTTGACGTTCCCCTTCCAATATATCCTAATTATTTATTGGATAATTCCAGGAGGAGATAGTAATAAACCCACCGCTGCCGCCGTCGCCGCCCCCCCGCGCGCGCACGCCCCCCCCGCCCGCCTGGCACGACCCGCCCCCGCCCGGCACCGATGACGCGCCGCCGTTGCCGCCCGTAAGTGTGTAGATATAAGGCTCAAATTTCAGCAACTTGGTTCTTTCTATCCTCAGTCCGTACCGAAATGGTGGCGGACTATACAAGTGCTGATGATGAAATGATGATACTAGCTCGATACAGAAGCTGGCTCAAATCACACAAACATACTAGGGTATAATGCTGGAGCTGGAGGTAGTCATAAAGCACGGACGACGCGCCACGGGTATCGCGTTAAGTACTAGGACATCACGTATTTGGAGGTGGTATAAAGCCGCCTGGAAGCTGGATTAATTAGCAAAAATTCTTGAGTTGATCATATAGGATCAATCCTATCGCGTCTGGGATCGCGTCGTCAACGACGCGGTAATGGAGAACACCGATAGATTCCTATTTCACATTAAAACATGCCTTATATTAAAGTTTATATCATGTACATTACATTACTTTTTATTTCACTTCAATACATGCAATATTACCAAAGTTATGACCGCGAGAAGTTCCGAGCGTGTGACGTCATATGCAGGCAGTTGCGGGCGGTGTAATAAGTACGTTGCGTGCATATGACGTCAATATGATATCACAGCTACCATACCACTCGCCTCGTGCGGAAGTGTGCACTTTGAACGTTAATAACTCAGTCATTTTTAAAGATATAAAAAAAAACAGTATTTTTTGTTATTTTTTATAGAACATTTTGACATTTTCAGTTAAAATCGTTGGTCAGACCCAGTGGCATATTGATACACGCTGCTGTCGCCGCCCTCCCGTGCGCGCACGTTTGTCCCTGGTTGGCACGTTTACTACAAGTGTGTGCTCACTGTGGAGAAGAACATCACAGGACTCGCATCTTCTGTACCTTTTTTGATTTAAGAATAAAAAATGCATTTCATATAAAATCATAAAGTTTAATGTATAAGATGTATTCGTTCTTTCGGCAGGAGCCGCCAATACCAAAACCGCCAAAACAAGAAATCGGCGACGAGCTTCTATCCTTCTACAACGACATAGCGGAAATAGAGAAGCACACGCCCCCCGTACCGCCCACTCCGCCCGCGCCCCCCGCGCCCCTCTCGCCCCCCCCGCCCCCACCGCCCATTATAAGCGAGACGGAAGATAAAAGGGACAAAGAAAGCAAGAGCAAGAAGAAAACCAAGGTAAGAAGCTTCTATACTTATTTCTTAGAGAAGCAACCGAGGTAAGATGCTTCTATCCTTCTACAACGACATAGCAGAACTACGATTTGATAATCCCTTCGGTTGTCAAGCAGGATAATTAATTGTTATTATCTTTTTCAGGTGAAAATCTCGTCCTCCATGGGCATGAAACACAAGTCGGTGTCAAGTCTGGTGGCGAAGTGGCAACAGGTCGCCGAAGAAATTAATTCAGATTAAATAGAACATTCATACAAATTACCATACAAATTTAATGATTTTATCAAACAGTCGACAGGAATCCAAAGTCTAAAAAAAGCGTTTCAATTTATCATACTTGATTCTTTCAGATGATTGGTTTGTATAAAAATTCATAGTTTTTTATTTTTTTTCTTGAACAAAAGTTGTTTATGAGCAGCGTGGCGAAAGTATTAAAAAAGGAATTTATGACGTCAAAATTAGCGCGTTCATAACATAATTTTTCTTTTCCTTATTAAAGTGGCATTTGCTCGATTGTATATAATTTTTTCTTTGTAAAATCGTAGTTTTTTATGTTGTCGCGTTTTTTAAAATATACTTTAGGTCCTAAACTCGTAAAATGAAATTACCAAACACGAGATTAATTTTTGAATTTTATTTTTCTAATATTTATTATAGAAGTGCCTCTTTGTTTACACACATAATGCTAATAATGACATAATTAAAATAAAAGTCTAAGTGCAACGTGGTTAGCAAAAAGTTTCTTGTTCAATAATATAAAATACTCGCACATAGTGCCATTGCAAATAACATCCGAAGAAGATTATAGTTTTTTTTATATTTGAGATTTTCAATGGCACTTAATGGTGGCGCCATCCACGTTAGCAAAATTTTAAAGCCCTCACAAACAAACATGGCTATAGTATTTATAATATAGTATATTAATCACACAAATATTATAAATGTGAAAATATATTTGGATGTTTAGATGTTTGTTCCACTCTCACGCCTTAACTACTGAACGGATTTGGATGAAATTTGGAATAGAGATAGTTTGTAAGCTGGATTAACACATAGGATACTTTTTACGGGAAAAAGTCTTATTCCCACGGGAAAATTAAGATTTTCCAACGCGTGCGTAGCCTCGGGTGGACCTCTTAGAATATTATATAAGTTAAAGCAAGATCTCTGATTTCGTACAACTTGTATCGAATCAAGGGCCAAGCTGATAGCTGGACACTTGGCAAACCTGCTTGACCTCTAACTCGATACAAACTGTGAGGCAATGAGAGGTCTTGCTTTGACACTTACTTATAGCCACGTCAGTGATACGCTTAATAGACAGCCTTTCCTAAATTTATTGCATCAAAACCACAACAGGGCCCAGTTTCACGAAGCAACAATTTACTAGTAACAAGTTACAATTTGATATTCATTGCGTAGCCAATTCGCCTAAACCGTATGCCCTTATCGTTTTATCTCATTGTCTACGCAATGTACATCGAATTGTTCTTGTAATTTGTAACTTGTAGCTTCGTGAAACGGCTCCCAGGTAATACAATAGTATAACTTAATGTGATATTTTGTTAAAAAAAAAGTTAAAATGAGCTAGATAGAATAGAAAACCATGTAGGAAAAAGGTTTTTTTCTCTTTGTATTTTTATACTCAAACATGTATGATATGACGTATAGGTACTCCACGGACTATTTATTCAAATATTTGAATACACACATCTTGATCATAATGATCACGTGAAAAATCGGTACCAATAGCCGTTTTCCTTTAGTTATAAAATATTGTACAAGAGGGTGCTAGTGTGTTTCTTTGCAATAACTCTTTCAAACAATATTATAATAATATGTACGAGTAAATTAACATCGAGAGTGCATTCCAAAACTTGCGAGAATTACTTTTGATTTCCTTTAAATCCTACGAGTGCAAGTGAAACAGACTGCTAGCAAATAATCGTTCTACCCGTTTTCGGACGCACTCCTAGTAAGAATTTGAGCACAAAAATATAAAAATATGACGTAATTATTTTTGAAGAAGGCGAGAGTGGCCCTTCTGTGAACTCTTTATTTTGTGGTTCTTCTCCACTATTCTTAGTTAGTATCTCTAGTTAGTCTGTGATTCTGCCATTGTGTTAGTGAACCTCGCCTATAAATGTAATGAATAAAAGCAAAACATTTGAAAAACACTTGTCAAAATGAATGCTTGGTCGACTCTATCAAAATCCTCTATATTTATCAGTAAATTGTTTGGGATTGTAATGAATTTGGTCTTGTAATGAATGTTTAGAATACCAAATATTCGTAGATATTCGTTACCTATTTATTTCTGAAGTTTATGTAAGAATGTAGATAAGTAAGCCTTGTAAATAGTAAGATGTGTTAGGATTTATTTATATTTTCTAAAATAAAACCTACTGACTTTAAAATAATATTTGATGTAGTTTTATTTGTATACCAGCTACAATTATTTTGGAAATTCAACATTTTGGAATTCAACATTTTGCAAATTCAACATTATGGTCCGGAACGTTTTCCTCATAGTCTATAAATCGACTTCACACAACCTTTGAACTTCTTCACAAGAGTGTGCAGGTTTCCTTACGATGTGTTCCTTTACAATAATACTTATTTTTAATACTAACATGATCCTCCACGGGTTCCCGAGAAGAATTACTATTTTCGTACAAAAATAAGGGTTACTTTTCCTTTAGAAGCCTGGAATTAAGCTTAAAAATAAGGAACCTACGACAAGGGCCCCGTTTCACGAAACAACAATTCACTAGTAACAAGTTACAATTTGATATACATTGCGTAGCCAACTCGCCAAAACAGGAAGCCCTTATCAGTTTACCTCATTATCTACGCAACGTACATCAAATTTGTAACTTGTAGCTTCGTGCAATGGCCCCCAGGTATAAAATGACAGTGAATACCAACTTATTTTTTCTTACGTCCATTATTGTCTATTTAATTGAATTAAATGGGTAATACGAAAACGAACCATACTTTTCTTATTTATATGACTAACAACAGGAAGAACCCAAAATATCTGTATTCTTTCTCTTTACTTCGTATTAAACGCCTGTTTTCACCATACCAGTAGAAAATCGTGCCAGTATAGTGCTCTAAAATGAGCCTAACAATGTGCGGCGGTGGGGTGGGAATCCTCAAAAAGACACTAGGTATATACTCTGGAAAAATCATTTAATATCTTTTTTAATGTCCGTCTATTCACATGAGAAAACCGAATTAGAATCTGCTCTTTTACTCACGTCAAAACTTATTTTCTTAATTCAAAAATAATCTAAATGCTTACGGCCAGCAACAGCCAAGGAGGCAAAGAGGTGTAGGTATGCACTCATACCTAACACAATGGCACGTAGTTGGTCGGAGTGGAAATATGTCGGTGTCGCGATGTGTATGGTTTTTGGTTTTTGTTAGTACCGATACTATCGATGGTCCTTATCAACAATCCTTAACAAACAACAAACCCATACAGGCACATGCCTGTATGCCGTATTGGCATTGGCAACCAAGGATTGTTGCCCATATCAATCAATCAATCAGCCTGCTTACTGCAGTCCAAGGCCTCCCCAAAGGCACGCCAAAGCGCACAATCACCCGCTTTCCAGCCACCACCAGCGAGCTTCCTCAGGTCATCAGTCCACCTGGCAGGGGGGCGTCCCACACTACGTTTTCCGAGACGCGGTCTCCATTCGAAAACCCGTCTACTCCAACGCTCATCGGTTCTACGACAGACGTGGCCAGCCCACTGCCACTTCAGCTTACTTCTGGATGATATCAACTACCTTGCCCATATAGGTACCTACCTACTAATTATTTATAGTTTCAATAGATTATAATAATAATAAAAATTCTTTACAAATAATACATACAACAATATAATCTATCGAAGTCTTAGAGTAGTAATGTTGCGTCGGGGTACTACTGTAAGAATTTCATGCATGATACTGGCGTGGTGTAAACAGGTTTTACTAAACTGCAAAGATCAGATTCCTCGCTCAATTTCCTCCTGTCACTCGCAAGCTTTACGTTTCCTAGAGGGTTTGTTTTAAGAGAATAACTAGCGGTACAGCCTTCTGCTTCGTGGTAAAGCCATATCGTTTGTGACACAAGATAGTCATCGTCGTCGTCGTACTACAACAGGATTTAAGTTCAACGACCGGCCTTACACATCCTCTGGATTTTTGTATTTACGTGTAATTGCATAGCCGGGATCAACGGCTTAACGTGCCTTCCGCAGTAATGTACGAAATCATCTTATTTTTCGGACCTTCAGGTACGTTAGCCTGCAATGCCCTAATCAAACAGCTGATCTTTTCTTTGTTAATCTTTGCTAGTATTTGTTTACTTGTGGTTTGACAACAGTGTCCCCGCCAGGTACCGAACCCAGAACTTTCGAAATGAGAATCGAACGTTCCACCGCTGCTTCTAATGATTTAGAATTGCTAGTTTTTGTACTTTTAGTATAACTTTGTTGCCAAGCAGCTGCCACACGCTGCTGGCTGCGGGTTAGAAGTAGAAAGTTATCGTGGTAGCGAAACAGGGTCCAGTCCAGATTTAAACGTACACAAACGGATAATTGTTGCACAAACGGGTGTATTGGATTATCCAAGGGTTATCAAACATAGAACATAGTCATTAGAAGATTCAGACAGAACATACATAAGATCCGGATATTAAAGGTCGGTGCAGTCTGATGTCTCGATTGAAGTATAATGTACTACGTGTCTTGAGGGTGAATGAGGAAATTTTGATGAAAATGACAGAAACGAATGGATTCGAAATTTGAAAGTAAATTAAAAATTAATGATGAGACTGCCAGTACTTAAAAGTACTGAATTGCCAGAAACAAAATAGCAGAAGAAGGTAGGATAGCAGTACTGCTACAACTTTATAATGTCATAAGCCTTGACAGCATAAAGTTGCATAAATCTCCCTATCTTGCATATCTGAATCGAGGCCAGCGGATATAAAACTCCAACGACCTAGGCTAGGTATTTCCGCGCCATCTTGACGGTATATCGATCATAAAATGGCTTCATGATCCCCATTCACTCGTTCGCTAGTCGCGAACAGACGGGCGACAGGATAGGCCGACGACAAATTGCGACAGACCGATCGCAGACGACAGCCCACAGCAATAGTTGTTGATTAGCAGTCGCGCGACTGCAAACGACAGGTAGACAGGCTGCTGCTGCAGTAGTTAGTGTAGTCGTCAATAAGTCGTCGGTTGTCGCACAACGCGGCGTCGCCGGCGTCACGTGACTAGTAAACGTTTAAGATTGGTGGCTACGGCTACGTTTCGTTAAAACTTTCTGTATGATTCCACAATATTATAATAATAGTGCTTTCACGTATTGAGATGGCAAGTTTGAAGTTTTTAATGACACGTAGCGCCCTGTCTGGTCTGGAGGTGAAAAAGTCGCGCGACTTTCGACAGCAGAGCTGCTGTCGTGTGCCGTCGTCGCATCATTCTGTCGCTCGCCTGTAAGCGCCCTAAGTCGATTTTATATTGGCTAGTTTTGTATTCATGGCGAGAAGAATTGAGTTTTACGATTGTTCACGGATAGAAAATGCAAAAATAGAGGAGATCAAGTACTTGTGACATTTCAGGCTTATGTGACTCCAACTTACGTATAAGCACAAAATGTGGTATAAGCAAGTAATTTTAACAGGGCCGCGATCAGTTGGCGCTCGCCATTACCGTGCCGTCTCGTTTTCACAAAACGTTTGAGCGCGTATTAGTAGTTTGGCGTGCAGAATGGGAGCATACCAAGGTCACTCGCCAACTGAACGCGACCGAGTATCTACCTACCTAAATAGCAGACGTCTTTTGCTGATTCAAAGGCAAACCAAAATTTATAAGTACTTAGGTATTACTCTAGGCCCTAGGGTCTAGGGTTCTCAAGGGTCGTTTGGACACACTACACACTACAAATACTTATCTTTTCTAAAAGTATTTCTTCGTATTCGCAATCACATATCAAAGGCTTCGGCGGCCTTTTTCAAATAGGTACCTTCCTTCTGGCTACCAGGTTCACTCCCCTAGTTTTATTCCGACCTTTGATAAAAAAAAATGATATAGATGTCGTGGCCATATCTTAGAATTCACCACATCATGAAATTTTCACTGTCCATTGGCCACATCATGATGTGGCTTGGCCAGATCAATGATAAGAAATCGTTTGTCGATATGTTTAAGGCCGGGTTATTGCAAAAATTAGCAACTCAACGCGGTTTAGTTGAAAGTTCAACCGACGCATTACTGAAATAACGTTCATATTAGCGTGCGATGCTTCACGGTGGTTACGTCCGACACTGCTCAGGAATCGTGCGAAAAACTCGTTTTTCTTGAACTCTTTTGCTTATTAACAGAAAATGGCAGAGTTTATGAAAAATGTGATCGATTTAAAATTTAAGTCAGTAATTGGCAAGTTATATTTACGAAAAAAAACTATGGTTATCGCTTTAAGTTACGAGATCTAGGACGTCAAAAAAATTTTTTGCTGCCTTTTTTTAAAAACATGTGCTTTTTATTTTTAAATTATTATCATGTATTTAAAAATTCTACTCGATTTAAAATTTAATTAAGAATATATTCTGTTAGCATATGTTTTTTTTACATTTATAAAATCAATAGAAGTGCTGGTATTTGATCGTCAAAGTAGCAACTATGGGCGCTATTTCCACATAACCCCGCCTTAACTAAAAACGCAGCTACTTCATGAAAATATGGTCAAGATTATTTGCTCATATCGTAAATTTATTACATTAATTGCCGATAGAGGCGCTGGAAGTGCTTTGTTTATGTACCAACATGGCGGCCGGGTTATTTCTCGCAGTAAAAAAGTGAATAATTCGTTATTAAAATGAGGAAGAAAATAAGAGTTATGATGAAAAAGTACTCTGAAAATTTAATGTCTGTCGGACTTAGAGAACAATAAATACCAAACATAATTTTGATTCTTATTACTTAAATATTTCATGGATGCCCTATTTTCACGTTATGGCCAATCGTGGACGACAAAATCGTGAAATGCTCACGATTTAATGATCTGGTCAAATTTAGTTGCCCACATCATGAAATGCGACCATTTCATGAAATGATCGAAAATTTCATGATGTGGTCAATTCTACGATATGGCCACGACATAGACATGAGAACAAGTTGCATTGTAAAACCTCCATGGCCGAGTGGTATGTTCGGATCACATTACCGAGATGCCGGGTTTGGATCCTGGTGGGGACACTGTGAGAACAAAAATCACTTTATAAGAATGATATTCTGAGAATCAAAATAAAATAATTTCATGCCGTTTCGACTTGGATACTAACAGGCATTAGCTCACAGAAATAATCGCCGTATATGGCCCAGTAATAATAGCAGCTGTTTGTGAGGTCAGTCGTCGACCCTACAAACTACAACACGATAAGTAGAACAAGCTTCTGGATGGTTGGATAATAATGGATATTGTAGCCTTGTGTAATTCGATATGGCCTCCACCTTGACTCAATGACCACTATAATAATAATAATAATAATGTTTATTTGCCATAAAAAAGGAACATATTTACAAACGAGAAACTAGTCTAATTTTACATACAGAGAAACTCAAGATAAAATAAAATCCCTGACTCCCAAACTAGGCAAAAACCTGAGTCTTGGGAGACAGTGCTTCCATCGTGGAATTGGCGACTAAAGGATAGTCGTTATTGGATACTTAGGTAAGTATTATAGATAATATCTTATCTTAAAATTATAATAAATAAATGAAGAGTGTAAGGGTGTGTACTATGGGCAGCACGTAGTCAAAACCAATAACTTATATACCAAACCAACGTAGTAACTTTCAAATATTTCAATACCTATCTAACAACTAAAGATTTACTATAATATAGAATTAGTTTTCCTCTTTTATTGTGTAATGTTTGCTACAAATTTTATATCGAAACATTATTGTAGACTCCTTTACAAAACCGATCTTTTTAGATTAAGTTCTAGTAAGAAATATCTAACACGTCTACAGTTTTTCCGTGATCGAACCCACCCAGCGTCAAACAGAAACTTCAAAGGTGAACTGAGTTCGCATTGAATAACTTTACTATTCCATTTGTAAAGAAAATCTTTATAAAGAGCCTCAGTGGACCTTCACTCTGGTGGCTACAATTATCCTAGAAAGCCTTTATTTCTTGTAACGTTCTATGTATTTTAAGTACCCACTGATATTTGTATATAGTTTATTATAGGAAATCAGCCACCAACCCGCTCTGCTCTTTCTCTTTACCGCTTTTTTTTTCTTAACTAAAGGTTGCCTGGAAGAAATTGCTACCTTAGCAATAAGGCCGCCTACTGTAAACATGTTTTCTTGTAAATTGTGATTGGTGTCAATAAAGAATGGCATGCATTTGCATGTGTCCCATCATTAAAATTTTGTAATCCATTTGAAGTCTTTACAAAAATACTGCCTTTACCTACATATGGTAAGTTTCCCGTCAAATTTATTTGCATAACAATAGTGAGTAATTTATTAACCTTTGGATGTTACACGGATCTACGGATCTAAGTGATGTAATAAGGATGTAATAACATCTTATGGAAATAAATAATTTTTGATTTTGGGTTTATTGATTTTTATATCTCTTAGTTTCGTCATTACATTTTTTTGGGTGAGTTCACTGCACAAATGTGAGTTTACATCGTATTAATAATAGGCTATAAAAAGCTGATAAGCCCATAATATTTATCTTCATAGTGTGGGTTGTAAGGTCGACAACCGACCTCACAAAGCCATTTATTCATTTATTTACTAAGTTTGGGTTACCTTACATCAGTCAACATAAAAAAAGATTTCTTCGCTCCCTTGCGGGCTAGAGAACAGGTTTGAGTATGAAGTTACGACCGTCGCCATTTTGAATCACTCCCAAGACAGTACTTCACTTTTATCTAGGCGTTGAGGTGCAATAGAAAATTGTAGTGTATGGTATGATCCTAGAAATAAGTTACACTTGGTGGGGGTACAGCGTCGGTAGTGTAATGGCTAGGGTTGCTGCCTCCCATCTAGGAGACGCAGGTTCGAATCCCACCTACCAATTTGTAAGTAGTTCGATACTCTTCTAAATTTCTTTTGCGCGTAGGTAAGTGTACAAAGTCAAAAGCCAAAAGGGTAATTTTGAATTTTCTCAGGGGAATTGGAATGACATTGCGAGCAACGATATAAAGACGAATCTTTGATCGTAGACATGGACACTTACATTGTGCAACTAAAATGGTTATAAGTATACTTAATAGGTGTCTTAATACTATTTCAGATTACTAGTGAGTAGGTTATATATTTATGAAATCTAGGAGTCTCTAAGATCTACGACCTTGCCTTTTAAAAAACACCTTTTTGTCTTATTTTTTAGAGAACAAAAACAGAAAGTATCGGTATCTTTCAGTAATTTAGAAAAATATCGACTCTTAATTTTATAGCTTATATTCAAATTTATAGCGGTCATTTTCGAAAAGTTCGTACCTGAACAGTGTGGTGTGAACGGTAATGCATAATATTTAAATGTCTCGCACTTTAGTTACATCCACAATGTAAGCACCTGTCATTTCTAAACTCTTCTATCCAATATCTAACAAAGTCTTCACTTTAATACCGACGAGAAATTTTCCAAACTACACTTAAAAAGATAAATGCTCCGACTTCAGACAGACTACACGACACGTGAGAAATTCCTTTTAGTCTATAGTCTAGACGTTAGACGCTAAGGTTAGACGTTACAATTAACTTGAACTAAATGACACTGGTGTAGATAAGGGATTCCGCCACATTATCGAATAGCGCCATTTCGACGAGCAAACAATTTTTACAATTAACATATTATGTTCTGTGGAGCAAACCATATCGTGCCATCCATCAATTTCTATAATAAAACTAGTGGCTCTGTGAGCTGAAGACCTCGCGAGTCTGTATATCTTTTCATATTTATTTTTATTTTTTCTCCACAAACATCCCCAGACCCCTTGATTTTTTTTAAACTTTATTTAATTTTATATTTTTTTATTTTTATTATATATATATATATATATTATCTTATCTTATTTTATTGGTTAAGAAATGTGACCTGTAGAGAAAAACAGCCTCAGCGGTAGACCTTGTAAGCTGGCAACCCCCATAAATCCGTAATTTTTTTAAATTTCCAAAAAAAAAAAAGAAAGAAAGAAAGAAAACTTATTTATTTGCACTATTGTGACAGATTACACACTAAGATGTAGAAAGAGAGAAGGAAGCACAGGAAAAAGTAAACAGAAACAAGTAAAACCTTGTGCTTCCACACCACAGCGTGCAGTAGGGCACAACAGTGAAAAAGGTCTCGACTCAGCTTATGTCTACCTCAGAATGAGCTAGACGCTGTTTTTCAGTCGAGCCTGTTCGTCGACCAGATTCCAAGAAGAGGTGCCGATGGGATGACGATGTCCAGAATAAATTGTAGTATTAAACAGATAAACTTGACACTAACTACAAGAAACCATAATAAATTAATAATTTATAATATATATATAAGTATATATGTAATATATTTTATACAAAAGTTATAGTGTGATATATAAGTATTATAAAAATAGTTATATATAGGGTAACTGTAAACAGACTAATAAGACTAAATTGGAAGCCCTCGGTATCATACAAGTTTTTGATTTTCCAGGAGTATATTACGTAAGTGATTTCTAAATGTAGGTTTTGAAAGTGGTTTTCGCAGTGGAGGTGGCAAGTTGTTCCAACATTTAGAAGCCTGGTACCGAAAACTTCCTTCGAAAGCCCTAGTTTTATGAAATGGAGTAACTAGTATGAAACTGTCTGTCCTACGTGAATTATATGAATATGTAGCCCAAGTTAATTTAGCGTATAGGTATGATGGACTTTTAAATTTAATTAAAGAATGCATGAAATTTGCGAAATGTAACTTTCTCCTAGACTCCATATTTAGAATTTCTAGTTTATTTAATAGAGGAGAAATATGCGATCGCGGGGGAATTCGATAAATGTATCGCATACAAGCATTTTGAACGCGTTGCACAATACGTTTTGAGCTTGACAGTAGACACAGGCCTATGACAATATCTCCATAGTTCAATCTAGATAGAATAAGAGATTCACACATTTTCAATCTAACATCCTCACTAAGCAAATCTCGAACTTTATACAAAACTTTTATGCGGAATAAACAACTTTTAGCAATATTTAGTACATGGTTTTCAAATCTCAGTCTGTTGTCCATAATGATGCCCAAGTTTCTGGTTTGAGAAACTAATTCTACCGGAGAGCCAAGTATTTCCACTTTTGGATCCTGGAGCTGTATGCTAGATATTTGCTTTTTAGAGCCCAGTATCATGAGTTTTGACTTTGTAGGATTAAGTATCAATGCATTACGACTAGACCACTGTGCAATAGAATCCAAATCAGAATTTAACTTAAAAAGTGTGGATTCCAAGTCTTTCAAACTTGTGTGAATACATACTTGAACATCATCTGCGTATAAATAGAAATTACAATGCTTGATCTGATGTACAATATCTGCAGAGTACAATATAAAAAGAATAGGTCCCAATATCGACCCTTGAGGCACGCCTCTAGTCAAATACCCAACAGAAGATTTAGATACTCCACCATCTGACTTTTTCACTTGAACTATCTGTGTTCTGGCTGTTAAATAGCTAGAAAACCAAGTTACAGTAGGAGCATCAAAGCCGTAGTAAGCCAATTTAGCCAGAAGTAGCGGTACACTAATCGAGTCGAAAGCTCTAGAAAAATCAATCAAAGTCAGAAGAGTTGCCTTTCCCTGGTCTTGCGCGGCAAGTATATTATCGACTACTTCCGAGAGGGCACTTGCTGTGCTTACACCTTTCCTAAAACCTGACTGAACTTCAGGCAGAATTTTATTCTCTTCTAAATAGTCAGATAGCTGCCAAAATACCACTCTTTCTAAAATCTTCGACAAATAAGTTGGAAGGCTGATTGGTCTGAGGTGTTTATAATCAGTTGGTGCTGGTATCTTTGGAATTGGGGTGACAAGCGCAGTCTTCCATGAAGATGGGAACGTAGACGTTGTTATGCTTTCATTAATTATGGCAGTTATGAATGGAAGAGTAAATGGTAAAGTAAGTAAAACCATATCTGAATTTATGCCGTCGATACCTTGAGTATTTGATTTAATAGATAAAATAGCCTTACTAACAGTCATTTCGTCTACCGGTTTCAAACTAAAAGTGTTATGACCGAACCTATTCTGCATAAAGTGGTTAATTTCCGTTGGTGGTACTGTATCGGAACAAGGCAAAGTCAAAAAATGTGTATTGATTTTTTCAGGGTCATTTAAGTATAAAGGTAATGTTTCGTGCAAATTGTTTTGAGTGAGAACGTCAGATTTTAAGTTTTTCCACAATTGTTTAGAATCATTAGAAGTTTTATTTATGCGCTCGTTAAAATAAGCTCGTTTATCTGAGTACATTGATATTTTAACCTGTTTTTTAAGGCACTTATAATAGTCTCTATGACTATTAACACGACTACTTCGGAAACGGCAAGAGCTTTATTGCAAAGGCTAATAACAAATTTTGTATTACTAGTCACCCATGGAGTTGGTTTGTGCTTTAGATAGACAGTTTTCATAGGTGAATGGCAATCAAACAAAAACATAATAGAATTTGAGAAACTGTCTACCATTTCATCCACCGACTTCAAAGTTAAAATGTAATGCCAATCAATATTTTGCATATCCATATTAATAGCATCGATATCAATATCTTTTATTGGTCTGAAAGTAATATGTTTTGGCGTGAATTTTTCTTTCTTTATATTAAAAGTAGCGATAATCATACTATGTCCTGTAACCTTCGAGACACTGTCCAACTCTACTTTCTTTATAGAGCAATCCGTACAAACTAAATCAATCAAAGTTTCCGACGTATCAGTAAAATGTGTAGGGCAGTTCACTACCTGGGTAAGACCAGTACATTGAAGAAAAGAATTAAATTTTCTAACATTTGAGTTCGCAGAGTCAAGAAGATTAATGTTAAAATCGCCTAGCAAAATAATTTTGTCAAAGTTAGCAAAATAATGCACAGATTCAGTGATGGTATCAATAAACATGTCTACTGCTTGCCACTGTGGTCTATATGCGGTACCTATGGCGAGACGAAGACCGTTAA
Source organism: Carpatolechia fugitivella (assembly GCA_951230895.1). Lineage (NCBI taxonomy): Eukaryota > Metazoa > Arthropoda > Insecta > Lepidoptera > Gelechiidae > Carpatolechia > Carpatolechia fugitivella. Next base: position 15,446,113 of record OX579659.1, on the reverse strand, counting down.
TACTAACCTGAAGCCATATTTGTTCTACGGTAGAGGGCGGGCACTTTAACGACCTCGCTTTGATACCATCTCGTATATAAAAAGCCACTCCACCACCCCTGCCGCTTCTGACTTCGTCTGGGCGAGGAAGCATTTTAAACCTGTATGAAGGGATAACAGGAGCGAGTGCCTCACACCCCTCTCTAAGCCAAGATTCATTTATGGCAAGAATATCGGGTTTACTTCGTTCCACCGCTAACACAAAGTCGTCACCACATGTGTTTAACGATTGGGCATTATAGAGATTATCATCTTTATGCGAGTAAGTAAAAATTATTACAATATAATATAATACATAGTAATAACTATAATATAATGTAGGACAGAGTATACTATTATGTAACTTTAAAGCGTAATCTGTAATAATAAGATTAGACATGGATATATTTACAGACCTAATATTAAAATAAATAATAAAAAAACTGAAAAATATGTGTAGGCTGGTACGATTACAAACTGTGGACTGTAAACAAAACAGAGGTCCAATCACTGTTGCGCCCCAAGGCATGTAGCACTTAATATTACATAATAAAAATAAGTAATATGAAATAAAAACTTTATGAGCATTGCTTACAAAAGAAAGAACTTGATTAAAAAAAAGACATCTTAAACTTATAAAACATTTTAGACCTAAAATTATTACAATTTTTAAAATTGCATTTAATAAAAGTAAACATTTTTTTATTTTATTTTTGGTTTTTAAGAAAAAGTAAATCAAAAGTAAGTAAATCATCTTCAGATTTTATGTGATGAGTATCACCATTTTCGGTCTTTTTTACAAGTCGCATACTTTAAAACCATTTTTTTCCCAAACATATTTAAAATTTTGCTCTCGTGCTATATTCCGCGCCTTTCCGTAAAGTTGTCGATCAAATTTAGTTAAATGTTCGTTAACATAGATGGACCTACGTTCGCCAAGTACATCAATCTGGTCAGTTGAAAGATTACGACGTATTCTCGCAGCGCGCAGCATCTCGTCCCGCAGCGCGCGGCGTGTGAAGCGCACGATGATGGGGCGGGGACGCAGGGACTGCTGCTCTCCTTCATCTATACGAGGGCGTTTTCCAGCACGCATTACATAGTCGATGTCTTTTGGATCTAGAGTAATGCCCAATTTCGTAGCAAGGACTCCAACCACCTGATTAAGATTTTCACCGCTGTTTTCAGTAACTCCAGATATCTCAACATTGTTAAACAATTGCTGTCGGTCACGATGTTTTAGCTCAGAGCGCAAAGCTTCGACCTCTTGTTGAAGTTCTCGTATATTCTCCTCGTTTTTTTCTAAACGATGGTTTACTTCACGCTTCAATTCGATTACCTCCACGCGCACGCCAGCTATCTCATCACGACACGCCTCTACAGAAACAGACAGTGCAGTTATGTTACTCGTCAAAGTAGCAAGCATTTCTTGTATTTGCAGCATAGCTGGCGAGGAATTCTCTTGAAGGACAGTCATGGTGCTCGCATCCGACGACGACGTTTTGGGACTGCTATGTTGTATGGGCTCGTATCGCGGACTCTGGTTATTATCCGGTTTTTTTTTTGAGACATCCCTGTGTCTAGGTGCCGTGTTGATATTCAGCTGCGTTTCATCATGACCCGACCCGTCACCGTCACACGACATTAGTGACTCATTGTTTTCATGTAAAGGCGACTGAAATATCGATAATTCTGTTAAGGATTCAATTTCTGCATCGTGGTTGCATGACTCGCACACAAACGAGGTCTGCAATTCTTGTCGATTACTCATCATTTGGGCAGTCGTAATGTTTACACAAAGATGATGAAAAGTCATTCGGCACTTTCTGCAGGTAATCGATTCTCCTGAATATATGATTGATTTATGACAGGATCCGCAATTAGGCATTTTTGCGGCTAATAAATTCAACAGGCGTTTTACCAGATTAGCAAGCGCAGTGAATGACGTCAGCCGCTAGCGTCAGGCGTTCAGTGATTTCGACGCGCAGCGAGCACGCTCCGTAGCCGAGTAGTTACAGCTGCCGGCGCAGAAACACAAAGCCGCAGGGTCGATCCCGACCGCCGGCCGTCGTTGTTTGGCAAAATTCAAACTCACCGCCAAGAATCCGGCACTCACTTGACATCCACCAGGCTTGAGAGAGAGGTCCGACACAATTCAAGATGGACGCCACCTCTTACGGCGGCAGGCCCAAGATGGAACAGGAGGCACCGATGTTGAGCAAAAAAGAAGTTTAAAAAATCTTCCAAATTAATTCGCAACATCAACAACTCGCCATGCACACGACCACTCCACTCGAGAATCGGACGACGAAAACAACTGACTCGACAAAAAAAAACGATTAATTTATCGAACCTGCTCACAAAATTTCACGAGAATCGGTTGAGAAACGCGATCTGTAGAGTGAAAAAAACAAACAAATCCACAAACAAACAGATGGACATACAAAAGCAAATTTGGCCAAGCTGAAACAGAGACGCTTCGCTCGCTCGGTCAATTAAAACTATAAGGTTTTACAAAGTCCTTTCTTAGGATTAAAATGTCTTATACTTTTTTTTTCTTCTTCCTAACTAATGGCGACACATCTTATGTAGACGTATTTCGCCAGTGTCGAGTGATATTTGTAGGTTTAAGATATATATCCTTGGATGATTGTTCGGTGAATTGGGCTCAGTAATGTAATAGTACAATTACTGAAGCCACCACAAGGCCTCTTGGCATCATCTGAAAATGTCAGCAAAGTCTATTCAATTGATCTATTAAAGTTCATAGTCCCGAAACATTCACTGGATAATACGCTATCGAAATTATACACTAAACACTTCAATAAACTAAAATAAAAAAATTAAAACGAAGACACGTCCGCCATTGTCAGATGCTGACAAAAGACCCTCATGTTTTATACTTCATTTTTTTAATATTAGAAAAGTCTTTCATAGGATACATTTCTAGACACATTCATGTCAACCTCGAGTATTTTTTCAATGTTAAAAAATAATAAGATAGGTTGGTACGTTTGGTACAAAGTGTTTTCCGAAATCTTCAAGACTACTTACTTATATTATTTTGGTTTTCGGCAAACATTTATCTTCATTATCTTTTCAACAAAGCTGTTAAAAAATAATAAAGTGTTCGTCGAAGAATATGATAAATGATCGTGTTAGCTAACTTCGGGTACTTTGAAACTCCGCATCGATAAATAATAAAACATAATATATTTATGTTAGAGAACAAGAGTTACTTACATAGTGTGAAGTAAGATTTATCGTCCTACCATTTTATTCTTTGGAAACTTTTATTTTTGTTACAACTTTGTCTGGCAAGTTAAAAGGTTGAAATATCTTTGTTTTAGAACTGTAGTCTTTAAATGATAGGTCACCGTAAGACCCGGTTTCCACCAAAGCGGAGAGGAGAGGAGATGTGTTTGAATTTATACCATAAATCCATAAATCCAAATTATACCATAAATCCAAATGAAAGAAATAATTTACCTAACACACCGGCTGCCTAGCAAACACTCTGAAAACAATGTGGGATCGACCAATAAATTGGTTTATCACCCTAAGTTTAAATGTCAGTTGCAAATTATAGAACAAAAAATATTATTTTTCGTTTGCTATCTGTCAGATACCGAGTATAAACCTTATTGAAATTTTCGATAACGAGGAAATTGAATGAAAAATGGTAAACCACTTTCTTGGCCGACCTTACTATAATTACAATAATTCTTCTTCTTCTTGGCGTTTCGATGACAAACTAAATAAATCCGGCCCAGATCTTAGCCACTTCGACTGCGCTATTTGTGGCGTCCATTAAGTCCTGCTGCGAACAGGTAACAGGGCAGGCAGGACAGGAAACTAGATGAGTCATGGACTGCACCGCTGCTCCACACAGTCTAAATTAGGGTTTTCCGAGAGTCCCCACCTGAACATATTCTCTTTGCTCCGGCCGACCTGGGTCCGAAGTCGATTTAAAGACTTCCAGATCGGCCATGGTAATCTATGTCCAGCCGGTAGACTCTCAGAAAGCGGGACAAAGGGATCAGGAAGCGGTGTTCGAGCACGCCACATGTTGCATCTTGCTTGAGAGGGCTCAGTTGTGAGGAGGTCGACATGTTTTAGAAAGCTTTTCCGACTTTTTAGTCTTTGCGGCGGTAGCTCGTACCCATGTAGGGGGTGCCGCATGTCTTCATCCAACTTAGTCTTCTCTCGCGAGCTTGCAATGGTTCTGCGAACAACTGGCGGCGCTATGCCAGCCAGTGGATACAGCAACTTCACCGGGGTCGGCTTCAAGCACCCAGTAATAATCCGGCAGGTTTCGTTTAAGGCTGTATCCACAAGCTTGGCATGAGTAGAGCGGCCCCATACGGGGCACGCAAATTCGCCGGTTAGTAGGTTGTTGCGGGAGTGCAACTTTCGTTTTAAGCCCTCAAAATTATTTTTGAATGTGAGGGATTTGTCCAGCAGAACGCCGAGGTATTTGGGGAAGCGTTATGGGCGATGGGCACTCCACGCCAGAAGATCTTGAGCTTACGTCCCGTTTGTGCTCGACTCAGTCTTTGTTGGGTTAGGCTTGAGCGAGTTCTCGTCATAGTACTGGCCTAAACTGTTGAGAGCTGCGGTGAGATTATTCTCAACTTCTACAAAACTGGTCGACTGGGACGTAAGCGCAAGATCGTCCGCGTACAGAAAGCGGGAGGTATTTGGGCTGGATGGTTGGTCGTTGGTATATATGTTGAACAATATTGGGGCCAGTACGCTGCCCTGGGGAAGACTATTTTTTTGTGCCCTCCAACGACTTACGTCTTTGAGAAGGTGAATCTGGAAGCGACGATTGTGGTCCTCCACAATCGTCGCTCTCGGAGAATATTGACAAATTTTGTATCTGCGGTCATAGTCTCCACCTTCCACAGCAGTCGCCTCAGATTCACTGTGTCGTAGGCGGCCGAGAGATCGACAAACACAGCGCCCGTCACCATTTCCTTCTCAAAACCATACAATAATTGAAATTGCTTCAAATCTGTCAAATCTGGCCAACTGCTGACGAAGTTTGATACTATAAATTATTTCTTCCAGATGGACGAAATTAGCAGTGAGCGTATGCAATCATTCGCTCTTCGTATAAACCCTAGGGGTTTCTAGAAGGGTGTCTTAGTTTATACTTATAATAACGGTTGGTGATGTGAATAAATAAATAAAAATAAAATAAAAAAGAACAACCAATCTGGTTTCGTTATTTAAGCTAAGCGGAGAGGAGATGTGGAAATTGGGCCTAAGGATAAAAAAGGGTTATCTTTATGTTCTACGATTGAAAAGATGATGATCGTATCAGTCGAAGGACAATAAAAAAGAAGGGACCCAACGGTTTCATGTTGCTCGCATACAAGTGATTTGGGATCTTTAAATTCAAATATTCCAGTCCTTGAAAGTCAAATGGAGGAAAACCCAAATCACGCTGTACCAAAAACACCTTTAGCCAATTTATTTTAAGAAAAGATGGATACAAAATTATACGTAACTTCTGAGACTACATTTGAGGTGTTTTTTTTATTACAGGTAAAGTCAAAGTCAAAACTTTTTATTCGAATTAAGATTTTTACAAATCATTTTTCGACGTCAAAGCTATCATGGATGGCACGTTCACTACCAGTGTAGTGGTAGTTTTGTAAGCAATAGACTAAGGCAATAGATTATTATTTATTCTATGCTTTTGCATCGGTATGATTGCTGCTTAACTACAGAATAAAAATATGACTTAAGGTCTTATATTCTAATTATCATTATCAACAGCTCATATACGTCCCCACCGAGGGGCTCGAGCCTACCCTGAATTAGGGCGACCACGCCTTAGTCGATCACGCTGGCCCAGTGCGGGTTGGTTGACTTCACACACAACCTTAGAATTTCTTCGCAGGAGCAGGTTTCATCACGATGTTTTCCTTCACCGTAAGAGCGTCGAATAAACGTATATATGAATTGAAATTCGAAAACACATGTGGATGGGGACCGAACCCGCGTCTCCCGGACGGGAGGCAGTGGCCCTAGCCACTAGACTGCCGACGCTCTCTACTAGACCACCGACTTATCTAATTATACCTACTAGCTAATAATTCGGCAATCTTTCAGCTCACTGAGTGCTCGCTGCGATTTCGCCTCGCTGAGAAATAGACAATCGCTAGTTGATAAGACCTTAAAAGCGTTTAGGTCTTATTTAGGTGTAAAAGGGTAGTACACATACCACGGTATAAAAATCGAACCATCATCATCAACAGCTCAAATACGTCCTCACCGAGAGAGGGGCTCGAGCCTACCCGTGTGGGTTGGTCGACTTCACACACGACGTAAGAGCGTTACGAAAGTTATGATTGCATGTGTCCTAAAGGAAGTTAGTACGATCTCCGACCGGGAACTCTCTCTTACTGGATAAAGGGACCCCATCAAAGCGCTTATCTCGGTCTCCTTTTAACATTAAGGAACTATCTTTCCTCATGTTTGTTTGTGTATTACGACGGTCTTAAAATCGCTTAACCTTTTTCGAGGATATATTTTAGTGCGAGCAAAAGTTGTTTTTCCTTCTTCCTTAAAAAATTATAATCTTTATTGCTATTTCAGAAGTATTCAATACAGTTTTACTTATATATTCGTTTTAAAAATTCAATAATTTTATTGTTGGGTTTACATTCAGTATATACGTAGAGAGCGACAGTTATGTAGTGGATAGAATATTTGCCTTCCGTCCGGGAGACACAGGTTTGATTCCCAACACATACCAATGTGTTTTAGAATTTTGAATTCGTGTATATACGTTTATTCGACGCTCTTACGTCACCGTAAAAAAACCTGGAAACCTGTGAAGTCGACCAACCCGCACTGGGCCAGCATGGTCAACTAAGGTCTGGTCTCCCTGATTAAGGGTAGGCTCGAGCCCCTTGGTGGGGACATATAACAGCTGTTAATGATGTTGATATACCTAGTACGTCTTATGCACCTAGTAAAAGATTGTCGGCATACTCGCATCACCTAATGGCTACTAAACCCAACACCAAACTACTCAAATACCTAAAATATTCATTTTCAAAACAGTATCTATATAATGTTCTGTCTATAGAATACCTACTCAATAAAATGTATTGATTATAACCGACTATTAGCCGTCTTAAACAGGCGTAAAAGCTCTCATTATACAATCAATTTATTGAAGATTTGGTTCAAGGAGGCAATTCCCAAACTGAGGTAGCCGATTATAAATAAATTAGTATTTGACACCTTCACTGCCAGAAACGCTCTTTGCTCACTCATGATTATTCTAAGGTCATTGGCCGACGAAACCCACAAACTTTGGTGTTAGAATTATTGGCTTCTGATTATATCTCATGTAACGAAAATTTTCGTAGGTAGAGACTATTAGCCAGGACGCGTATATCGAAATCCTACTTCAATACGTCCCCGCGGGCTAAAACGAACTGAGTTAGGATTTCCAAACGATAAACATATTGTGAAAAACTATGTCTCAGACGGTGACATACTACAGCCTTGACGAATAGGATGAGGGTTCTTATTACATCTAAATGCGTATCATCTTAGAAATCCCACTGCAGTACGTCACTATCTGAGATGTATTGAAGCAGTTTTTATGAGTGTTCATCGTTTGATCACCCGATCGTGCGCTTTGGCATGCCCTTGGGAGGCCTACGTCCAGCTGTGGACTGCAATAGGCTGATTGATTGACTGTACTACCAGCTAAGCTCTAAAATTTAAAGTAAACAGAGTCTAACTCGATGAATGTATCGCACATGTGGAACTAACAAACTAGATTATTGTGATCGGTAGAGTAGAGAAATTACAACATAAATTTCGCCTCGCTCGAATAATGTTTCGTCATTTCCACGTAATATCACAAAACAAACGAAATACGAGTATGTATAGACGTTATCGACAGCTCTACGGCTGCTTAAAAGCTTATATGGTCGCGGGTTCAAATCTCGTCCAGGTCAAGCATTTGTGTGCATCAACAGCTCATATACGTTCCCACCGAGGGGCCCGAGCCTACCCTGAATTAGGGCGATTAGGCCTTAGTCGACCACGCTGGCCGAGTGCGGGTTGGTCAACTTCACATACCTTTGAATTTCTTCGCAGGAGTGTGCAGGTTTCATCACGATGTTTTCCTTCACCGTAAGAGCGTCGAATAAACGTACATATGAATTCGAAATTCGGGATCAAACCCTCGTCTCCCGGTCGGAAGGCAGCGGCCCTAGCCATTAGACCACCGACGCTCTTATTATTTGTGTGAAATTTATAACAATTACTGTAGCTGTTTTTAATTATTTTTTTGAGATGGATTGATTAAATTTATTGAACCTCTAAAAAATCTAGCTTATTTACTTTCAACAAAATTTTTGCATTATTTAAATAACGGACAGAAGTCGTTCAACAAATTGGTGCCAAAATAATTAAAATAATGTTACCAAAGGACTCAGAAATCGCAACAAGAAGTAAACGAGTTAAGAATAAGTAATTGATACCTACTTATTTATTAAACTTCAGACCAGAGCTATGACGATAAAGATGGAATATAATATCGGTATGGTGGAGTTAAAAATTCAAACATTTCCCTTCCCATGAATTGTTTTTCTTCATCGTGTGGGTTGTAAGGTCAGTCAAAGTCAAAGTCAAAGTCAAAATTATTTATTTCCATAGGATGTTATTACATCACTTCCGTCCGTCCGATCCGTCATTACATTTTTTTGGGTGAGTTCACTAACACAATGACGGAATTTGTGGAGAAGAGCTCACCGAAGAAACTCCACAGTCGTCGCAACTTTTGCGTAAGAAAGGAAGAATTAATATTCAGAGATTCCCTGTAGTACGGCTCTGCCAGCTTATCTGTGAAATGTAAGGCGGCGTTAGTAGTAATATAAGATGGTATTCTGTCCAATCACAACAATTCTGAATGTTGACATTTCCATGCGGTAATGGTTGTAGTTCCAATTTTGGCCATTTCACAGGTACGATGGTAAGTCTGTGGTTGGGAAGCGATCGGATCGGATCGGATTGGATTGCCACTGCGCATGTTTACGCTCGTTTGTGTCTGTTAATTACTATACCTATATTATGTACCTGTTTTATTTTTGTTTCATGTTGTATACTGTGTGCTGTAAATAAATGTATTCTTATTCTTAAGATGAGTTCAGTAATTGAGACGACGTCCTTCCTTTAAGCTGTAAGTATTAATAAGTATCGGTAACTGGAACTGAGACGTCGACTGCATTTTAGCTGCACAAACTGCATTCTCACTGTGATGTACGTAAAACCATCTACCGAAAGTCCACTGCTGATTGCTAGCCAATAAAAATAAAAATATTTTGTTACATTAAATTTTAAAAAATGCGAAAAATTTATTCAAACTTTCGAACAAGATCGAGCCACATTGAAAAGAAAAAATTTTTTTTTTTGCTATTTTCTAAATATTGTGGAATAAAGGTTGTTCAATTTCTAAAGCCCGATTGCATAAAGTATTAAATTTTATAAACATTGCATCTAAACAATTTAATATCGGTGCATAGAATGCGGGTAGGTAGCCATGTGGAATATTAATGAAAGTTAAGGCCGATTTACACTTCGACAAGTAGCAAGTCAACTTATTCAACTTGCAACAAAAAAAATAGAAGTCCGCTCTATTTTTTGCAAGTGCGAGTGTTTCCTTGGCAACAGGAAGATATGAAACTTTTGTTTTGACAACTGTACTTGCAACTCGCACTTGTACTTGTCAATGTGTATACTGGCCTTTAAATTTAACATTACCACGATACAAAATTTATTTTATCTTATAAATTCGTGTTTACAAGTTTTGTTAGACAACCAAAATGACAAAAAGATTGAATGGAATATTTCACCTTTTGTTGAAAAATATCACGTTTCTGTTGATATTTCAAAGGACCGTTAAAAATATTCTTCACAAAGAACAAAAGCCCCTCTTGTTTACAAAAAGACCTAGTCTCCAAATGGCTTGTCATATTGTCACTGAAAAAAAAACGTGTAATTACGAACTAATTACTGCCCAGCGCCGTGTCGTACCTGTGGACACGATACACAGGTTGCGCTCTTTCAGTCGGCCTTTTTCTTTTTGGAGTAGAATAGAATAGAAAATACCAATAAAATTTCCTACAACGTTAAAAGGTTCCGCAGAATGCTTTGGCTAGGCCAGTGACGCTGTCTGCCGGAACCATTATGCGAGCGAGCGAGATAGACACGCAAAGCAAACACAAAACAACAGATAGTACTATTAAAACATTTACAAAAACTTGAAAATATAAAACGGCTTATAAAACATTTTGGTAAACGCCTAAACATAATATAATTTAAACATTTTTTACAACAGTACGGAAACAACCACAACCAACCAATTTTATTAATATTAAAAAAGCCCGCAAGGTGGCGCTAGCATTTCTGAACAGCAACTTTTCCACTTGCATTACGAATACCTCCTTTACTGCTACTGATATAAAGGTCAAAGTAACCAGCCGCACGTGTTGATTACTAAGCATCAATGGAGATTTATTTTATTTTATTAGAAATTAGCTTGGTTCAGTTTATTTTGTTAATACTTATAATAAAAATGTCCTCACGTTTTTTAGTTATTGAATTGTTGAGTGATATTTCTTCTTTTTGTTAGTTTTGGTTCCACTAGGTAGCCGTTTTATATTAGTAAGGTGAATTTGGATGTTTGGCGAGGTACGCGTCATTAGAATCAGAATCAGAAATATTTATTTGTAGGACATCACAACACAGAACACATACAAAAAAACACACCGACCGTCGCCGTATTAACGTCGGAAAATACCTTTATCCTTAATGGAAGCACACTCCAGGCGAACAGATAATATTTTATTTATTTATTTTATTTTAACCATTTATTGTACACAATAGATAACAAAAATACAAATACATTTGAAAAAATCGACACAACAGGCCCGCTTATTGCTAAAGAAATATCTTCCAGCAGACCTACGGAAGAGAAAAGAGTTAGTAAGACGCAGATAAAACGTGCACAACTTTATAAAATACAAAAGAACAGGACAATCACAAGAATTACTTATATAATATTATGTAAATATACATAAATAAACTAACACAATATGATAAATATGATAATTTATTTATATGGTAATGTGACGTATGAGCATTATAATATTTTTAACCCGAAATTATGCTGATAAATTGAGCAAATATCATCAAGACAACTGATGAGTTCGATTTGATTGCAACTGCCCACATTGTTTTCACTGAATCTAAAATAGGGCATGATAAAAAAAAGTACGGAATTTTGATTTGATTTGATTTAAAAATCAGAACGTTTCACAAATTTCTCAAGAACTTAAAATACGGTAAATCAACAGACACAGAACGGCTTCAAATAAATGCTGTCGAAAAAAAAAGCAGCCTGTGTATACGTAGCGTCGTAGCACTCGTAGCTCGTAGCCGCCCGCCCGTAGTCAGTGCTTCTACGGGCGCCGACCGCTACGGACGAAGCCGAACCGTAGCCACCGGTGACAGAAGTTCACGACACTGGACTTTTGAGGAAAAACTATCTAAATACAGTGACTTTGAAGTGGATATTTTATCGGAAAATTTCGTGTGAAATCTGTGTTCTTTTTCTGAATTCTTAGAATTTTAGTGTTACTGTGTAAGATGTTTAGTTTTAACGAACTATTAAGTAAACTTTATTGATTATCGAGTAAGACCTATATTGGATTGGTAAGTATTTATTTCAGTTAATAGAGTTAATTTCCAATTTAAAGGGTGTTCAAAAGCTAATAGACAGGAAGACGGACTCGGCAAGAGACAATTAATTATAGACGTTAGTGAAGTAGTTTATACTAATCAAATTGAAACTTCAAAGTAATATTGAAACAATTTTATATTAAAATGCTTAAATACATTTTCAATATTTTACTTTTACTTGTTAATCTCGGTATTATCAATTTTTTATTTTAATTTTATAAAATAGCCACAATGTTTTACCAGGAATTTCTAATTGACCTGACTCGTCATTATTGTTCAAATGATTTGAGTTTTTGACCAGTAATGTCACTTAAAATTGAACACTCAAACAGACTCAAACACACACACAAACACACACACACACACACACACACACACACACACACACACACACACACACACACACACACACACACACTGTCACTGTCTGTTTTTTCATTGTCACTTTTTTCTTTTGATATTTTTGACCTATTTTTTTTCATTACTAACTAACTACTAAAGTGGAAACCTACCTATTACAATTTCAAATTTGGAAAGTGGATATAGAACAATCGGTAATATATTTCGGCTCACTTTTTACCGTCGTAAAACCTTAATGAGAGTCGATGCCTTAACAATAAGGCCGCCTTTTGAGTCTCTGTTACTAATGTACCAAGATTTACCAAATATTGGAGGTAAAAGTTCGAATATCATTCGTTTATTTCTAGAATTTTCTCAGCAAAACTTAGGATTTACCACAGAGACACGGTTAGCAGCTTATATACTACCCAACAAGAGGCTCAAGCTTACCCTGAATTAGAGAGGTCAGGCCTTAGTGTCACTAGCCCACCCAGTGCGGGTTAGTAGATTTAGAATATCTTCACAGGTGTCTGCAGGTTTCCTCAAATTGATTTAGAATATCTTCACAGGTGTCTGCAGGTTTCCTCAAATTGATTTAGAATATCTTCACAGGTGTCTGCAGGTTTCTCAAATTGATTTTTTTACCGAAAATCTTCAGTTATTATGTTTATTTAACAATTTAATTGTGCACAATAAATAATCGTTGTTGTTGGGAGGCATCGGAAGACGCAGCGTGGGTAGGCTCCCCACAAGGTGGACCGACGATCTGCTGAAGGTCGCTGGAAGCTGCTGGATGCGAGCAGCGCAGGACCGGTCGTTGTGGAGGTCCTTGGGGGAGGCATTTGCCCAGCAGCGGACGTCTTTCAGCTAAGACGATGATGGTGATGATGAATAAACAACAGGAAACAATTTAAAAACAAATGCCTTCAAAGATTAGATAGGTACTCTAATTAGGAATCATTAAACAATAAAATTTGTTTCTCATTGTAAAAAATCTGTTATTTTTCTAGTTTGGTATTTTAAGTATCTACTATCTGGTATAAGGTGAATCTGGTATTTTGCGAATCTGTAATTTTGCTCCGGATACTTATTTCCAAGACAAAATCATAATTGATACTGCTAGTAAAAATTGCCGAAGTTTGGACATTTACAGTAACATCGACATAGAATATCGTATTCCCTAGGTAAAACTGAAGAGCGGGTGGACAAATAAGCGCTAATTGGACCCATATTTACCCATCGGCTGGTCGAGTGCGCCTGACCTCGATATAACGACTACACTTCACTGCGGGGAGTTTGTAATTTGAAATAATTTGTATGATAAATTCGAGATTTTCACGCAATATTAGTGTTATGTATTGTTGATAAATAGATGTACAATAGGGGATCGGACTGTTCACCATATTTTATGAATTTACCATATACCAACCCACTCTGGATTAGCGTGGTCAACCACGGCCTCCTAGCCTAACCTAGGGTAGGCTCAAGCCCCTCGAAGCTTACAAAATGTATGTATTTTTAATTTTTCGAACTGGCGCGTTCGTCTTATACTACCGCGTCGAAGCACAGCCTACTAGTCTTAACGAGTTTATTCTAAATTAGGGTGATAGGCTTTAGTACACGGTGGTCCTTGAGTGTGGACCCATCGACCAACAGCTGGAATGCATAAGGACTGGACTGGTCGACTTCACACATACTTACTCGCACACCTTTGAACATTTTCGCGGGCGGGTGCAAGTTTCTTTAAGGTACTTTTAAAACGTTGTAAATATAAACGTAATTATGAATTCTATTTCAACACGCTTTTATTAGCTTCACTTGTAACTATGTATGTAAGAAAATCTTGGAATCTTAATTTGACCCACTTTCCGGTCTTTGATTAGGATGAAATTTTGCACACGCTCTGAGTTCTGATGACAATACATGACTAGCCAAGAAACGTCATTACAAATCCAATATGGCGGCCTCCCCAAGATGGCGGACTGGCTGTTTGAAATCCACCCCCATGATATGGGTATCAAATGAAAGGGTTTGCTATCAGGAAAACGAAAAAAATTGTCACGTGACTTAAATCCAATATGGCGGACGTCCAAGATGGCGGACAGGCTATTTGAAATGCACCGCCATGATATGGGTATTAATTTTGTAATATTTAATGCGTGCCTAAAGCGTGTTTTTTGGTTTTTTAAACTATTATTTTTTTATTTAAAATAATTTTTGTAGGTTCTTTGTGATTCGGTTCTAGCAGCAGCTTTTTCATTTACCTTTTTACACCACTGAGTCTTAAAAATTATTATACATTTTTAAAAATCATTTTACATGCATTACAATTTTGACCTCCCATACAAATTAGTAAAGTTGATTGTGTATTTTGTATGAAAAGGTGATTTTTTTTTTGGGGGTTTTCAACCCATGTTCCTTGGGAAAAGTTATTGCTTATGATGGTCTGAACATTATATTTCAATTTTGTTAGGGATTGCAAAATCATGCTGTATAGGTTTTAGCATAACTTTTTTTTGTGAAAATACTTTCAATGTACATACTAAGTTATATCACGGGATTTCTCTGAGCGCAGTCCGACACGCATTTAGCCAATTTTCTTAATAAACAATTGGTAACTGGCTGGATCATTCCTACCTATATCGATCCTCCAACACGACTAGTTTGGCACGCATCAACTATAATAAAAGTTCGTCACTGTCTCTGGGGAAGTTCTATCTTATAACTTAGTCAGGTGGGTTCAGGTAAGTTGAGAGTTGGGATAAGGGGTCACTATTGGACTAACTTTGTTGTGTGAACAATCTGTAAGGATGGACCAACCGGAAGTACTTAGGTATTCTCAAGATCTTTGAGCAAACCAAAGTTACCAACATAGTTCAAAGAATAGGGGGTCGGACTGTGCACCATATGAATTATTTTTAAAATATAGATTAGTAGCAGACAATTCACGAAGAAAAAAACAGAATCGGTTGAAAATCGATTGGAAATTTACAGTGATTTTTTAAAGTTTCAATATGTCTGTCTCTTTCAAAAATGATTTTTTGTATGGAGATTATATGGCGTTACTAACAAATGACGTCATAAGTGGCTAATGTGTCTAATCTTGAATTTCAAACCTTTATAACTCGATAAATTTTAAAGATAGAGCAAAAATTCTTTTAGTGTTCGATAGCAGAAACTAAGAAGTTTGGATTTATAAAATATAAAAAAGTGGTCCGATCCCCTATTGTGAAACAAAACTAGGCTGGCCTCGGAATATTGCACGAAGAAATTTAGCAGAAAAGTTCTCGAGTGGTGACCGCGCACCGGATAACACAGCCTGGAGCCTGGGTAGACCCGTAGGTGGGCCGACGATCTGGTGAAGGTCGCGGTTTGCCGCTGGATGCGGGCAGCGCAGGACCTGTCGTTGTGGAGATCCTTGGGAGAAGCCTTCGTCAAGCAGTGGACGTTTTTCGGCTGAAATGAAGATCATAATGATCTAAAAGATGAACCCGATGAAACAGATAATTTTAGTTAAATATGCCTGTCTGTTTGTTTATGATATCGTGGCTTCCGAACGGATGGACTAACTTCAATATTGTAAGTTTATGTTGGTAATGCTTAGTTATTTTTATTTTCAAGATATTTATTTTCCATCTTGTGATTTTAGTGTGTCGGATGGATAATAAAATTTAGAGATTTCTAGATAGATAAATAGAAGTTTATTGCATCCCAAAAACACACAACTAGCACACATTTTACGACTCAAATAAGTTATTTACTGCATTTGTTATCAGAATCGAGAGTTGGCCTTGGTAATTCAATTTTATTGTACTGAAAATAAAATAAAAAAGTTTTACTGAGAATGGCAAAATTCTGTGAAAATGAGCGACCTCTTTGTTTGTTTGTTGTTATTCAAAAGATTTTTCTATAATGAAATGTAGACCTGTAAACTTCTAAGAATTCCGGATTTGTCGGGTTGACCATATTCAAGCAGGGCCTACACTTACAATTACAATTCGAAGTACATTGCGTAGTCGATATACCAAGAAGACAATAGCTTCTGATTGGCTACGCAATTTAATTCGAATTGTAATCGTAAGTTTTATTGATTATTTTAATTGGTTTAAAAAACATCTTCGATGACAGTTCATTATGTTAACAACTAAATTAGTTTTGATATAACTTTAAAAGAGTAGACGGCAGACGTGTTTTTATTAGCTTCTATTTCACGTTAGAATCAATGGTTTTACGGTGACTTTTCCACGTATTTTGTATATTGCTACGTTTATGTATGTACAGAAAAGAGATTGGCAATCATCAGTGTTTGCAGTTCCGTCATCCGGTACGGGATAAATTGGAAGTTTTTTTTTTGTAAAACGTAAATTCAAACGAATATAAAAGATACACGATGTATGAGATGGGTATTTAAAAATGTAAATACAAATATTCTTTATAAATATAATATTATATTAATAATATTATTTACACTGATAAACTGAATGCAACACTGACATTGTAAATTAATACTTTATTTTACAAGAATTCAGTTCAGATATTTTTATAGTTAATTCATCATCATCATCTCAGCCGGAAGACGTTCACGGCTAGACATAGGCCTCCTTCATAAGTTTCCAAGGGTCCTGCGCTACTTGCATCTACCGGAGGCGCCCAGCAACCTTCAACAAGTCATCTGTACACCTTGTGGGCGGCCACTTTGTAGGAGGCCACCTTGTACAACTACGTCTTCCGGTCCGTGGTTGCCATTCGAGAACGTTCCTTCTCTTCTCTCGGTTTGTCAAGCTAAAACCAAATAAAAGCGAAAGCACTTCATTTTTATGGTCCTAATTAATAGGGTCAACTTGCTACTAAACATTACATACAGTTATGTTTACTGCACTACAACTGCAAACAAACTGCCGTTTTGCAGTTTGAATGCGGTCCATCTGCGCGAACCTTTAAGCTGTGCTTGCACTTCCGGTCATCGCGCCTGGCACAAAAACAAACAAACAATTTCCTCACGGTGTTTTCTTTCTCCGTAAAAGCGTCGAATAAACGTACATAAAGTATTCGAAATTCGAAAACATATTGGTACGGGTTTGGATCAAACAGTATATAAGGAGGCTGTGGTCCTAGTCACTACATCACCGACGCTCTCTTTTAAATATAATATCTATATTTAATCATCATCATCATCATCAATAGCTTATATACCTAGGGGCTTGAGCTTACCCTGAATTAGGGCGATTAAGCCTTAGTCGACCACGCTGGCCCAGTGCGGGTTGGTCGACTTCACACACAACCTTTGGATTTCTTCGCAGGAGTGTGCAGGTTTCATCACCATGTTTTCCTTCACCGTAAGAGCGTCGAATAAATGTACATATGAATTCGAAATTCGAAAACACATTGGTACGTGATGGGAATCGAACCAACGTCTGCCGGATGGATACAATATGCTAACTATGCCTGCAGAATCTATTTCAGGATAAATTGTGTACCCTGGCCACGAAATTTTTAATATGCGTCTCATTTTAACAACTTTGACGGTGTAGCGGAGCTGTTAGCACACAGCATTATATTCTTCAAAGATTATATTAAAATTTGAATGACATCGTAAACTACGTTCTTGAATAATATTAAACAGTAACATGCAAATAGGCCCCGATTCTAGAACAACACTTTCAAATCTTTCTTTAACTATACTGAGAAATAAACGAGTTTATAGACTCTATAGACAAACAGATGACGTTTGAAATTAAGTAAAATCTTTTCTGTACATTAAATTTGATATGAAAAAAAACATCTCAGTTGAAAGACGTCCCTTTAATATACTTAGGGCATCTTATTCCCAAAGGAAAATCAAAATCTATGGCTACTTTTAGGTTTTCGCGGTTGGTTATATTAATAACACACATGACTACGGGTTATACACTGGTAGTGAACGTGCCATCCATGATAGCTTTGACATCGAAAAATGATTTGTAAAAATCTTAATTCGAATAAAAAATTTTGACTTTGACTTTGACTTTGACTTTATTACCACGATTATGGTGGTAAGCTTATAATGATTTCACCACAGTTGTTAAATTCTATCTTCTTCGTCCTAGCGTTTTCCCGGCCTAGTGCTGGGGTCCGCTTTCCTACTCAATCTTCTCCTTTTTGCCCGGTCTTCGGCATCCTTAGGTGTGAGATTGTTCTCTTCCATATCCAGACGTCCAGCCAGCGCTTTTTAGGCCTACCACGTGATCTAGGGCCCTGGACAATGAGGTCGAGGCATTTTTTTCCTACGTAGTCTGACGGTCTGCGGCTTATATGGTCATACCATCGGAGGCGACTTTCCTGAAGCTTACCCGCTACGTCACGGACTCCGAGACTGCCACGGATGTGTTCGTTACGAATTCGATCTAATCGCATAACGCCACACATCCATCGCAACATCTTCATTTCCGTGACGTGTAGCTGCTAGACATGTCTTCCGAGGACAGGCCAGCAGTGGCGAAGGGTCCATACATGCCGATTCCCATCGGCTTCCCTTTCAGAAATCGTTCCAACAGCCTAATGCCAGAACTAGTAATTTACTTTCATGTAAACACGCAAGAGTGAGATACATTGTTATTTTTAATACAAATCGAGGCGGACGACGCTCTGTAAACACGGCAATGTATCGTGCGCTCGCCCGATCGGCAATCGGTCGTTCGCGCGTGATTAGGTTTAAATGCTGCCAGTAATGGCCGCTAGGTAAGCTGAATTTTGTCAGCCTCAGTTTCTTTCTCTTTCTAAAGCTCCGACCGACGTTTCCGAGGCCGACGAAAACCGAATGCGTTATCGCATACGCGAGAAAGGTGATGGTAATACAGCAAAATTTAAAATTACAATTGCATAATGAAAATATACCGTTAGTCAGTCATTTTCTATTTGCAAGATAATAGTAATGTGTGTGATTGCCTTTCCTTGTTCCTAGGTGTGATTGGTTAAAATAGGATTTGTACGGGGAAGTAGTGGTGATAAAATTCCATTACTAATACCATTGTTTTTATACAATGTAGATAGGTCCACGACAGATTGCGACATACTTACACATGTGCGTATCAAGACCCAACTTCAAGTGCAGATACAAAAATTGAATCCAAAGGTAGACAGAGGTTATGATGCCTATAAAATAATGGTACCTAAACACAAATTGGATATCTTTCTAAGTGAACGTTTTTGGCCGGACGGAGTACTATTTCGGCGTTTTGTCGATTTTTCGAGATCCAAGGGAAAAACTAATGAAAGGCCGAAAAAGGCAGTAGGTTCCAACGACATAAATAATGGGTAGTAATGACATTATGAATAAAACCATACATAAATGCTCATTCATGAGCTTTAATTGTAAAGGCGTTTCAAGATCATTGGAATGTGTGAGGAACCTGTGTAAATTGGCGGATATCGTTGCACTGCAAGAAACATGGCTATTGCAGCATGACATACCACTACTGGGAAATGTTGATAGTGACTTCGCCTATACGGGTAACTCGGCAGTGGATCTATCGACAGGTGTGTTGACGGGCCGTCCGTTTGGTGGTGTAGCGTTATTGTGGAGGAAAAGCGTTTTTCCATGTGTGTCAATAATTCAGTGTGCTAGTAAACGTCTTATAGGGATCGAAGTGACCTTAAACGGTAGAACTATGATTGTTTTTTCTGTATACATGCCTTTTGATGATCCTAAGCATCGTAACGAAAACCTCGTGGAATTTACTCACTGCCTTAGTGAGATGTGTGCCATTATTGATAATAGTGACGCGGATCTGGTGTACATGCTTGGGGACTATAATGCACATCCGGATACGTTTTTCTATAAAGAACTTGTTAACTTTTGTGAACAGGAACAACTACTTATTGTGGACCCTATGTTTTTACCTGCTACCACTTATACATATGTTAGCGATATAAATGGTTCGAGGAGATGGCTAGACCACTGTGTGACCACTGTTGCGGCAAGACAGACTGTAGTAAGTGCCAAAGTTCACTATGGTGTCTTCTGGTCGGACCATTTTCCACTTGAGCTTGTATGTAATTTGGAGTTTGCTATGCCTAAAAGTGCTTGTTATAATAATACTAATAATATTTCGGAAGGGATAATCTGGGGAGACAGGGATATGACACAAATTGCTAAATACCATGATACCTGTAATAGTATGCTAAAAGATATCGATTTCCCTCCAGAGCTTGCATTGTGTTGTGATGGTCTGTGTGATGATGCTAAGCATAGTGAGGTTATTGATAGAATGTATAATAATATTGTAAATATTTTAAAAAAAGCCTCTGTTACCAGCTCAGTGTGCCAAAGGCGCTCCAATAGGCGGCATGTTACTGGGTGGAATAAGCACGTACGGGAGGCTCACCAGATGGCTAGATTGTGCTTTCAAGAATGGTGTTTTTACGGCAAACCTGACTCTGGCCGTTTTTATGAAAATATGTGTGCCTCAAGAAAGGAATTTAAAGCAAAGCTAAGGTACTGTCAAAATAACAAAGAACGTATCAAGATGGACATAATAGCTTCTCATCATAGAAAGAAAAAATTTGTACAGTTCTGGAAAGCCACAAACAAACTGAACCATAGGGTGGGCCTTCCAGTTAGTGTGGAGGGAGTCAATGCTGCTAGTGATATAGCTATCTTGTTTAGACATCACTTTAAGGTAGAATCACCGCTTAGTAAGGAAACATGTGAGAGGTTGCTCGATGCTGATACCGAAGTGACTGGAATCCCACCGACTAAAGTTAGTGCGAAAGAGATCGCTAAGATTATTCGACAAATGTCTAGAGGGAAGTCTCCAGGTCATGACGGTCTCAGCATCGAGCATCTGCAACATGCAGGTGTTCATCTCCCTAGGGTGTTGGCCATGTTGTTCACGTTTTGTATTCGACACAATTATTTACCTGCCGATTTAATGAAGACGGTAGTCGTACCCATTATTAAAAACAAAACCGGTGATGCATCTGACAAGGGTAACTACAGGCCAATTTCCCTAGCCACTATCTTGGCTAAAGTGATGGACAGTGTGCTTAATAAACATTTAAGTCACCACGTAAAATTACACGATGCTCAGTTCGGTTTCCGACCTGGGCTATCCACGGAGTCGGCAGTACTATGTCTTAAGCACACTGTTCGGTACTACACCGATAGGAACACGCCTGTGTATGCATGTTTCCTTGATTTGTCAAAGGCTTTTGACATGGTGTCTTATAGCCTATTATGGAAGAAAATGTATAGTACGACAATACCAAGGGAGCTTACTAGTTTATTCAAGTTTTGGTATCAAAATCAGATTAATGTGGTTCGTTGGGCAGGACAGTATTCGGAGGAATATAGAATGGAATGTGGTGTGAGACAGGGAGGACTGACCTCCCCCACATTATTTAATATGTATATTAATGGGCTTATTGAGGAGCTCAGCAGCACGGGAGTGGGCTGTTCAATAGATGGCTGTTTTGTTAATAATATTAGCTATGCTGATGATATGGTGCTGCTGAGCCCCTCAATAAGTGGTCTGCAAGCGTTGTTAAGAGTTTGTGAAGGGTACGCCGTGACCCATGGACTCAGGTACAATGTAAATAAGAGTGAATTCATGGTTTTTAAATCAGGTAACAAAACCTACTCAACTCCATCGGTCACTCTAGACGGCTCTGAACTCTTGAAAGTACCTAAGTTCAAGTACCTGGGTCACTGGGTCACGGAAAACCTTACAGATGATGTTGACATGGACAGGGAGCGCAGGGCACTGTCGGTTAGGTGTAATATGCTGGCCCGCAGGTTTGCACGCTGCTCACGTGAGGTGAAAATCACCCTTTTCAAGGCTTATTGCCAAACTCTATACACGTGCAACCTGTGGAGCAATTACACCAAAAAAGCCTATAGTGCCTTGCGCGTCCAATACAATAACGCCTTTAGGAGTCTGCTGGGGCTGCCCCGACGCTGTAGCGCCTCGGGAATGTTCGTCGCGGGAGGAACTGACGGCTTTGAGGCCGTCTTGCGCAAGCGAGTGGCATCTCTGCTGGCCAGAGTTCGGGGTGGCACTAACACTCTGCTGAGGGTAGTCGCGGACAGGATGGATAGCCCTATCCTCAAACATTGGATGTCCATCCATGTCATGGAGAATGAAAATTTTAAGTTTTACTAACATAGTTATAAGTAGGTATTTTACTAACAATATGGACTTGTAATTAGTTTACTATGTCTGAAATAAATGCTTTCATTTCATTTCATTTCATTTCATTTCATTCATTTCATTTCATTTCATTTCAAAATACATTCAATTAGTACGTGTCCGCCATTATAATTGTGTGTGCTTGTTTGTAAACAGTGAAATTGTTGTTTTTATTGTAATTTACACAGTAATGTGTTTTCATGATCTGTTCAATACGGTAAGTTGTTGAGTGAGTGTTGTGAGTTCCGAATGCTATTATGTCATTAATTAATATGATTGCTGTTCAACTAAGTACTTGCTTAAACTTCAATGTCATTCAGCCGCGCTCTTCCAACGAGATGGATTTTTTAAACATTTTCACACATCTTTGTACGATAATATACGTGGATGACGAGCAGTTGCAAACTTAATAAAATGTTTTTCTTTCCTTGTTTATTATTCTCTGATTCGAACTCAGTTTGGAGTATCACGGGTTTTACTGATATTAATAATTTAATAACCTCAGCAAAAAAAAAAAACATCCGCAGCTGCCTGTTACTCCATTAATTCGGGATAGCAGAATCGAATAAATTTTTTCAAATACTTTTGAGATTCACAATGTGGATCGTAGTCTCGAGTTGATTAAACGTTCCATTGATAACACACATATCTACCGCGAAAACCTAAAAGTTTTTAACGTTTCATTGATACAGTCATTATTTTGGGAAAGCAAGAATTACCATTTCGTGGTCACGATTAAAGACCAGAGTTGGACAATCGCGGCAATTATATTGAAACGTTAAAGTAGGTATTAATGCAAATGCGATTCTGTTCTTGATTCACATCTAGAGCAGAGTTCGTCCTCCTAAAATTTAGTCTATTCTGAGCTTTCAAGTGACAAACGATGAATTCCTTTTTAAAAAACAAAACAAAAGTCATGTCATTCTTAGGTAGGTCGCGCCCTTCCGGCTTACCTTTGTCAAAATTTCACCCTTCGCCACCAGGTCTCGCTGCCGTATAGTAGGACTGGTCGGATGATGCTCTTGTACACAAGGCCCTTTACAAATACAATACAATACAAATCTGGGGGCACGGCAGTGCCCCCGTCAAGTCGAGCAAAAAAGCGGCACGGCCGTACCATCCTTTTCTCGAAGCAGTTCGGGCCATTTTCGACCCCCCTATAACTTCGTTGTGGATAAAACTAGAAACCTGAATTTTCAGTAACAAAGCAGGCATTGTATAAATCCAGTATGTTTCAAATTTCATTTAATTTGAACTAGTGGTTTAAGATTTATAACTAGTCAAAGTTTCTTAATTTTGTCACTCACTCACTCACTGACTGACCGATCATCAAAACTCTAAGGCACTTCTAGCAGACATAGAAGCTTCAAATTTAGAACAGAATTTGTGTTTAGTGTATAAACCAAGGAAAAACTAAAATATTTTGCAATTTCGGCCCAGTTTTCTAGATACATCATTTGCTAGATAACTTTGTAACCCCCATATAAATCTTGGGGCATTATATAGGATTACAAAGTTACATTTGCAGTAAATGAATTAGTGTACCTGTATAATGAAAATTTAATAATTGAATAAGAGGTGTAGGGTAGGCAATCGCACTAAACAATCAAATTTAATATAATAATGTACTACTTGTGAGATACATTGTGTTTTCATGCGATTGCCAGGTCAGCCTATGTATTTATCGCATGAAAACACAATGTATCTCACAAGTAATACATTATTATATTAAATTTGATTGTTTATTGCGATTGCCAAGTCAATCTATGTATTTATTTAAAACATAAGAGATTTTTAATATTGATCTGGTCACTATAAGATGTTGTTAGGTGAGCTAATTACGTAATAACTTAAGACAGAAGGACTCTTAAGTAGGGACTGAATAAATTAACCGACTTGGTATTACATGGATCTCACAACTTTTTACGGTAGACTAAGTAGCGTGCGAGACTTGGTTGTTTTACAAGTTATGTTTTTGATGGCTATTCTTTATTGGCACCAATCAAAATTTACAAGAAAACATTTTTACAGTTAGTTGAGTAAATTAGGCGGCCTTATTTCTAAGGTAGCAATTTATTCCAGGCAACCTTTGGTTAAGAAAAAGCGGTAAAAAAGAGAAAGAGCAGAGCGGGTTGGTGGCTAGTTTCCTATAATAAACTACATACAAATATCAGTGGGGGTACTTAAAATACATAGAACGTTACATATAAGATAACTAAAATAAAAAAAAATATAAAAGATATATATAATATAGATAACATATAAATATACTAATATATACTTATCACTATTTATATAGATATGAGTGAAAGGAAAGAAATAAATATAATAATTGAATGATTAGGATGAGGAGACAGAGTTTAGGAAATGCTTTAGCTTCACCGGTATCCTTTTAAAATCTATGTGTGTAGAAAACAGTGTCATTTAATAATTTACATGTGGATGGTGTAGTTGGCTGTGTATAAAGTCACATCTTTTATAAGTCTATACTATTAATTTATCATATTATATACAGCTGTTTACTTTCCCAAATAAATAAAATAAAATAAAATAAAACAACAAGACGATCACAATTTCAGTTTTATAAAGATTCTGTTAGAATCGCTGACTTGTCTTTGTCTTTGTGTGACTTAACGAGTTCTATAACTAAAACTTAATTTAGTCTTGTTCAGAATGCATGATTAAAATCTCAAACATTATTCAGGTGAACGCTTCAGTTATTGACTTGATAAAACAACGTATGTGGCGTAGCAGCTACTACCTTGCCTCTTGTTTCGAAGGTGGTGGTTCGAAATCTACCTCGTAACAACGTAACGGGATATGATGAAAATATGGTGTTTCTTTATATTTTTAAATTATAATTTACACTATTTGAAGAAACTAATTTGACTGTCTTATCGGTTAGGTAATTCATATTTTTTTAAATTTTTGACCGTGTGACGTCATACGACCGATGACGGACAACCATTACTCATAGATTTGATTAACGACAAAAATACAAAATGTCACCCTTTCTAATATCAAATCGTCAAACGTAAACAAAGCTTATTTTGTACAAGGTTTTTGTAAAAACTTAGATTTGTGTGAAAGATGACGTCACAAAGGGCAAATGGATCATTTCGGTTTTTGGATTTTTTAACGTAATCTTTAACTTTTTTCCGTTAAAAGTACTAAAATATTATAATGTAAAAGTATAAAATCTCGAAATAGTTTTCGTTTTTCTATATAGTCAAGAAGTTTTAGCATACCCCATTTTAATAATAGGCTAGGCTCCATAGTTGGTTTTAAGCTTACTAACAAAGAACAGGGTCGCTGGTTTGAATCCAGGGCAATGCCATTTTTAAATTATTTATTACGAAGCTGAGACTCAAAGTCTACCCTAAATTAGATTTAGTCGGCCTTATAGTCGTGGCCCAGTGCAGGTTAGTCGACTTCACACACAACCTTTGAATTTCTTCACAGAAGTATGTATGTTTTCTCACGATTGCGTTTTCCTTCACCGTAAGAGCGTCAAATAAATATGAATTCATAAATTTGTTCGAGGTGGGAATCGAACCCGCGTCTCCCGGATGGACAGCGACCACCGACTCTTTATTTTCATTATAGAAAGAGCAGAATAAAATTATCTGTATTATCACTTCTAACTCTACAAGGGTTTCATTACAATTTCTATAGCTGCTTGAATATTTCATTAAGTTCGATGTCGGGGAACGGTTATTAACAACATTATTTTGGTTGGAAAACTATTCGTATCAGTTATGATAAATTATGAAACTCCTTTAATTATTTTCAGCCCACCTGTGTATAGGCCTCTTCTCGGCTCCTTAGAAACTCCTTCGCAGCGCTCTAAAAGGAATTGTTTCATCTGAGAGTAGACATAATATATTCTTATGTTACATAATGTTCCCGTTATGATTTCGCCAGTATGTTGGAAAATCTTTCATAGGCTCTCAGAGAAACAAAAGATGGTCGCTTCGCTGGACGCGCGTTTGATTTTATTGCATAGGATACACTTCTAGACGCGTCATGTCAATCTTGACTGGTACGTCAATCAAACAAACATTAAACTCCAATTTGTTTTTAAATGATTAAATGGCGGATTATGTAATTTGTTAAAATTATAAACAATATTTACTAGCGGCTCTGTTAGCTGTAGATCTTGCGAGTATATACCTATATTATATTTTTATAAATGGCTGATTTTTTTTACGTTTTTAACTCTCATAACTACGTAATTTTTTTAAAATTTCCAAAAACTGACTTGAAAAACAAAAATCCAACTAATTTATCGAACCTGCTCTCCAAATTTTACGAGAATCGGTTGACAAACGCGACCTGTAGATTGGAACAAACAGACATATGAACAGATAGACATACAAAAGCAATTTTGGCCAAGCTGAAACGGAGACCCTATGCTCGGTTAATAATGAAAAAAATGTCCATAGTCGAAATCAAAATGACATAATGTGATTTTAGATAGATAGATAGATAGATGAACTGTTTATTCAAAGATACAGTACAAGAACAACAAAGACAAAAGAATGTACATAATAAAGAGAGAGAGAGACAACAAAAAAATATGTTATCACTGATGTACTGTACCCCTGAATGGGCCCTAACTCAGCATAATATTGCAACGACATGAGGTATGTCACAACGCTGTTCTTCCGTTAGTGCCGTAGTAGTGTGAGTGCGCAGTTAATAAGGAAACAAAGTCATAGAATAAAAATAGTAGTCACTGTGTGAAGGTGTAAAACCAGATTTAAATATACATATATCCATACATACATACAAAGAAAACTCGAAAAATAAATAAATACATACATAAAACCTATAAATAGGACTGATTTTTCGAACGAACCATGATCTAAACGGAAAACTACTATCCGTTAACTGAACAAAATAGTCAGCTTTTGAGAGAGTAGCTTTATAGGTATTTTATTTTTCATTTAATACAGAAAAATAAATCCGTAAAAAGTAGCCCTAACATGAGCTCGGAAATAATTAAAACGGTTTCACCAAAGATGCTTCAATTCTTTGAACATTTTTTCCAATCTTTTGCCAAAGAAACGCTTTCGTCATAGCAGGGCAAAATGGCGGAAAACTTGTGGTAAAGTTGCCAAAGGTGGAGCGTTGGGATGATCAAAGTCAACTTTGACCACTATTTTCCCTGAGGGTTATTTTTTTACACTTACGTAGGTAGTATGTTACCATTTAACCAGTCAAGTAGGAAAAAATAGTAGGAAAATAGAGGCCCAGTCTATTTTGACTGCTACTTACAATACTATTTGACGAGTTACTCGTAAGTAAGTTGACAGATTAAGTTAACTCGCCACTGTATTTGTGTTTTAACTGACGAATTAAGTAACTTGCTAAGGCACATGTACAAATAATTTAGGACCATTAAAGCCTAACCTGACCTAATTACAAAAATACCAAAGTGGTAATATAGTAGACGTTTCACCGTTTGACCGTAGACTCTAGTTTTAATAGTTCCTAGCATTTTTATAAAAGGTGTATTTCATACTACTCTGTCGAAGTCAACTAAAATACTGTAAACGAAGCTTGTTATATAAATTCTATCCCCATGTTATTAAATCAAAAAGTTTGGAGAGCAGTCAGTTGCCGGCAAATCTCTTCGTTACGACTGTCCAAATGTTTGGAATTGGATTAGATAGATCCATATTATTTACCCCTACTCTTCCCGTGGGTGTCGTAAGAGGCGACTTAGGGACTACACATTGAACAGGGAACGGGCAGCAGCGCACTCTGATACAGCAACCTTTTAATCTGCGATCTCCAACCCGCCTGCCAAGCGTGGAGATTATGGCAAAACCAGACACTTAAGTGGAGGAGGCTCATAGTCCAGCAGTGGACTGTAACGGGCCGTTGATATTGATGATGTTGATATTATTTAACGTTTTTGTTTTATTTGTAACGGTTCAGTAAATATATTATAATATATGTTATATTATATCAAATTCGTGAAGTCTGTCGTCAACTGATAATACTTTTGTATTAACATTAATAAAAAAAGGAAGATACGACTCTTGTGTAGTTTTTTTGGCCGCTCTTCTCCACAGAAAGCGCACACTTGTAGTGAACGAACCGGAGTAAAGAATTTTTATCTTTACTAACCCACAAGGTTCGATAAAGAAGACTTATTTTTAAAGCTGATTTAATGACAAATGCGATACTTAACACGTAAACACTTACATATTTAATTAACCTGCTAAGGTAACGTAATAATTACTGAGGTATATCACTTGCATGCCTCGTTACAAACATTCTTGAAGAGAATTAAACAGTTTCCCCTTTATGAAATTACCGTGTGTGAGAAGATTTATAGATTTACTGGGAAAAGGTCGAGACGGTGTTGCCAGCTTTAGTAGAAGAAAATGGGAAGACCGGGACGAGAAAGAAATGTAAATGTTTTTTTGTTCAAAAAGGAATAAAATTATATGCGGATTTGAGTTGTTATATGGAACCGAAAGTTTTTTTGGTACTGTTTGACCGAACAGCTTTCCTTGTCCTTGGTATATGCTAGATTTGACGTCGACAAATAATTTAGTGAAAATATTTTTGAATTTGATTTTACAGTTTAATAAGTAAAAAAATACAAGACAATAGAATTACAGTTGTCTTGTCTATTTATTATGGCTAAAAGGAATAGAACTGTATATTAATAATTATTTAAAGCAAAAAATGAAAAATTTTGTCGATCTTGGACAGGACTTAAACCTGCGTCACCTTGGCTATCCGGGCCAGACGTTATCTGTAACAATAATAGCTGTATACCTTATAGGAACTCTCAAAAATACATTTAAGGCAGATTTTCTAAACTTAAATAAAAATAAATGATTAGTTCTCATAATGACAACTTCGCGAAATGCCAACCGCTCGCAAAATGTCAACTTCTCAATATTATGTCAAATATTGTTTATTATAGGGAAAATATAGTAATTATCAATATTTCAAGTACAAATTAAAGTTGGCATATTGAGAAGTTGTCATTTTGCGAGCGGTTGGCATTTCGCGAAGTTGTCATTATGAGATGAGACGAAATAAATAATCATTAGTTTTTTATTTGCTCTTCATTCGTATCGTGTCGTAGTATAAACTTCTCAAAAACCGATAAAGTTGGGATTAGTTGAGAAAGATGGCAACCCTCGTGGGGAGAGTCAACACAAGAGATGGGATCAGTAACGAGTTTCAAAGTTTTATGTGAAGTCTTCCGTAGGCGATACGGGGAGGAAAGTTAATATTGTTCATAAGTATTCTGTGATAATATATTGTGCACTGTTATACAGCCTCTATGCTTATATCCTTTGTTCGCATAAGGACAGATTCTCAAAAAGACAAATTCTCTTAAAGACAGATTCTCGTTTTTTTACGGTACCTTCTGTTGTAGAGTCGATGGTTTAATGGCTAAGGTCTTCAGTCCGGGAGACGCGGGTTCGATCCCCACCACGTATCATTGTGTTTGCGAATTTTGAATAATATTAATTAATTATATTTTTTGTATAATGTGCCATAAGTCTCGTTAATTTTTGAATTTTGTATCTTCACTCTATTGATCGAGTTTAATTTCTTTGTTCGATTTCAATACAACCCGAGCAGCTAATTGGAGCCTCCGATATTGTGCGAAACCTTAAGAAGGATCTTGTTAGAGAACTTTCATAAAATTAGATCTTTGCTGAGTTCGATTTCAATAGGATTCTCGTCTTGAATTATATCTTTTACTAGCAGTCCACCCGCGGCTACGCTCACGTTGTGTAAGATTTTTCCATGGGAATAAGACTTTTCCCTGTAAAAAGTATCCTATGTGTTAATCCAGTGTACAAACTATCTCTATTTCAAATTTCATCCCAATCCGTTCAGCAGTTTTTGCGTGATAGTTCGGAGTCCATAACTGTTTTTTTTATTCTTTTATTGTAAGTGGCCAGATCCAGAGACTTTGTTTAGATGTTTGCTTCGTCTTCGCGCTTAAAGCACTCAACAGATTAAAATGAAATTTGGAATGAAGATACATTGTAACTTAGATTAAAACATAAAATACTTTTTACGGGAAAACCGTACACCGCTAGAATTCCAATAATTTCGTAGCCCATTCTCACCCGATGTATACGTTGGCAATACTGATTCGAGCCAGTTTGATGGACAGACCAATTTGCGGACTTAATCGCTCCTATTATACCATTCATATTGATTCATTATAGCTATAAGCTGTAACGAAATAAACCATTGTAGGTAAACCTTTACACCACCACCTGTGCTGTGAGAAAATAATAATATGAAAATATAATAGTCGGCCATGTTTGATTTTCTAGGTGTTAAATAAATATCACACCTCTACTAAGGTCTCTCTAAGTTGATTGGTCAATTCGTACTACTTTGGGTCTAGAACCTTTTCAAAATCCCAAAAACAAATTTTACTTTTTGGTCACTATGCAGCCTTAGATTTGCTAGTAGAATAAAGTAAAATTTGTTTTTGGGATTTTGAAAAGTTTCTAGACCCAAAGTAGTACGAATTGACCAACCAACTTAGGGAGATCTTAGTAAAGGTGATATTTATTTTAAATCTAGAAAATCACACATGGCCGATTATTATATTTTCATATTATTATTTTCTCACAGCACAGGTGGTGGTGTGTTTACACCACGGATGCTCTACGTCATCGATCGGCAGACGCGGGCTCGATTCCTACCACGTACTAATTAGTCTTCGAATTTTGTATTTATATCATCATCAAAACAACGGCTCATATATTGAACGTTTATCCGTCGCTCTTACATCGTGAAGAAACCTGCACACTCCTGCGAAGAAATTCAATGGTTGTGTGTGAAGCTGACTATTATTTAAAAACGCGTCTCTCCATTGCTCTATGATATAATATGATATTATTTCACACAACATAAAAGAAATAACCTACCTAATATTTGTTTGACTTCTACTTCATAAATAAGTAAACAACATTCGAACAAAATAAACTTCGTTTTACGACAGCTTGGCGGCACAAAGGAAACAGGAGCTATATTCGTCATAAAAGTGTTTTATTATTGAGTAGTTTGACTGACCACCATTTTGTTGATTTGTAGGTGTGGTTCCCACGAATGCATTCTGATACAGTAGGTAGTCAGTTTTATTAGAAAATATTTTTGGAATAGTGGAAAAACCTTATATTTTATGTAGATAATTTTAGTACATTGCTGATAAATTTTAAATGCATTTATTACTTCACCACACGTACCAAAAAAGACTGATTATTTCACTTCGCGCTATTTAGGCCTTCAAACTTCAGGGTTTAATTTTTTATTATCATTCGAATTAATTAATCAGCTGTCCATTGAAAGTTCGTGAAGTTGCCTAATTGCGGCCCTTACTGCCCTTGCGTGACCAAAATACGAGCTCACAATTAATTAAGAGTAAAAAACTTGAAAAGTTTCCCTTAAATTTTTCCTTACCAGAATGCTATTAAAAATATATTATACAGTGTGTAAGTAGGTACTTGCGTGAACGATCCCCTTTTAAAAAGTGGGTTATTTTATTGACAGATCGATAAGTCAACGTCAACTAAGTTTTGGTATAAATGGTAAATTATTACATAAAATATATAGATAGATAGACAGTATCAAATACCCTTTTACATTAATAAAATATTATTTACATGAATTAGGTTATGAGACAGACATATTGAATCTTTAAAAAATCACTGTAAATTCTTTTTCCAACGATTCCGTTCTTTTCTTCGCGAATCGTCTGCTACTAATCTATATTTTAAAAATAATTCATAAAATATGGTAAATTTAGGAACAGTCCGATCCCCTATTGTATTCTAGTATGAGATTGACTGTTTTTAAGGAGTTGGGATGAGGAAGCCCAAGATAGGGAAGGATGAAAGAAGAAGAGGGAGGCCTTTGCCCAGCAGTGGGACAGTCTAGGCTAAATAATATAAGATAAGAAGTAAAAGTCTTTTTACAAATAAAACCGACATAAATGTCAGATTGAGAAGTATTGATATTTTTTAACTTCTAAATGTTTAACATGTTCGATCGATTATATAATATCAAAATCTATCATCATGTAAAAAAACAATGGTACTGTCGCCTCTTGTATTACAAGTATGGGGAATAACAACGGCTTGGATTTTCGTCTTAATATTGTTTTTTATTCTTCTTCATCAAACCTTACTACAACATCGTAGACTGAAGATCATTTTCTGACTTCACAAAACTCATACTAGCTTTATCATCCACAAAAAGCGACTTTCAAGTGCCAGTAATAACTAAAAAGTATCAATACAAATTAGAAGAAAAGATCGCGGAGTTTGCACACAGAGCATACAAACTCCACAGTACCTAATTTCAATGAAATATGAATATTAATTTACATTTTAATGTGAGTGACTAAAGAATAGTCGTGATAAATTGTTTTGTTTACAACATTATCACATTCTACTGGAAGGTATTACAGGTAACTTTTTCGTAAAAGTTTGGATATTCTGTTGCCGTGAGAACACGCTATTTTGTGGCTTCCGGCCAAGTTTCAGCCACGATAACGTAGCTAATCAACATCAACGGCCCGTTACAGTCCACTGCTGGACTATGAGCTTCCTCCACTTAAGTGGAGTGGAGGAATTCAGTTTTTTCTCTCTAGGAACTGAAATTTAGTAAGAGTTCTGTTCAGTATGCTCCATTATTTTTCTTCTTAAAAAATAGTTATAAAGGGATAAGTTAAAAAAAATAACGAACGGTAAATATATCACCCTTTTTTCATTCAATGTATGTTTTCTTAGTGTGTAATATCCATTCATTTTGTAAATGCGTTGGTGTTTGTTGATCTTGATGACTTTCTTTCACGCGAAGAAAACATAATGTTTTTGTAAAGAAATACTTTATGGTTCATAGAGTGATACAGGCTACTTTTTAAAAATGTAGGGGGGGGGGTAGGTAGGTAAATGATCAACAAATTCTAGGCCGATGTTACTATGCAGTATTCAAGTTAAACTCAATTGAACACTTCTAAGCAAGTAAGTATATTATGTAAAGTCACGTGCACACTGGAGCGAGTCGATCGATCACCGCCTTACATAAGTTTGTGGGCTTGGAACTTCACTTGGTAAACTAAGGCGCTACCCACACCGCTATAAGTCTAACAGGTTGTACTATTGAATGTGTTCGTGTAGGAAGCAGAATGTATCTACTCGTACCACTTGATAAAGTAATTATTGTTAGCTTAGTAGGAGAAGTTTCCTGTCCTTGTAAAGGTTCAAATCAATCAATCAGCCTATTGCAGTCCACTGCTGGACGTAGGCCTCCCCTTGGGCACGCCAAAGCGCACGATCACCCGCTTTCCTCACCCAGCCACCACCAGCGACCTTCCTCAGGTCATCATCATCATCTCACTTGAAGACGTCCACTGTAGAACATAGGTCTCTCCCACAGGTTTCCAACGTGAACGGTCTTGCGTTACTTGCATCTAGGGTTGCCAGACATCCGGATAAAGCCGGACACAGTCAGGCTTTTTGGTTGCGTGTCCGGCCAAATTAGACATTTAGACAATATCCGGCTTTTATTATGCTTTTTAAAATTTTCAATTTTATTGTTGTTTTATTAAAATTTAAGATTTTATAGTAAATGATAAAAAGCCTTGTTTTACTTTAAAAAATTGTAGTGTGAAGACTAAAATAAGGGTCTTACTACCCAAATGTCCGGCTAAGCTAGCTGGTCTGTCCAGCTTTTCGGTTTTAAGACCTGGCAACCCTACTTGATGCCGAGTACGCCGTGTGGTGACGGCAGAGTAGAATACATTTGTCACCAACCCCTACTCTTCCCGTTGGTGTCGTAAGAGGCGACTTAGGGACTACACATTGAACAGGGAACGGGCAGCAGTGTTCTCTGATACAGTAACCTTTTAATCTGCGATCTCCAACCCGCCTGCCAAGCGTGGAGATTATGGCAAAACCCAACACTTAAGGGGAGGAGGCTCATAGTCCAGCAGTGGACTGTAACGGGCCGTTGATGTTGATGAAGCCTACTTGCATCCACCAGCGCTCAAACAAATTGCCATGCAGCGATAACGCCGCCTAACTGTACACTTCTTCCTATTCTTACTTCCACTCTATTACTATTCCTATGTGTGAAATAAAGTATATTCATTCAGCTCACATACGTTCCCACCGAGGGGCTCGAGCCTACCCTAAATTGGGGCGATAGGCCTTAGAAGACTATGCCCAGTGCTACTTTGTCCATCATACATCATCAACAGCTCATACGAGTATACGGCCCCATCTTGGGACTCAAGCCTACCCTAAATAGGGAATATGCACATTATTTTTTAAATTAATCGAAATATTTCCAGATAAACACACAAAAAATAATCTTTCAAATATCTTGCTCAGAAAGAAAGTTAATGTGGAGGACGGGTTCAAATTTGATGGTTAGTCAGAGGTTCGACGTCATAATTATCACGCGGGCCATACACCCGCCATGCGCCATAGAAAATTTTGTTTTCGTAAGAGGAGCAGATATATTGGTTTAATAATGTTGTAACAGCCTCCGTAGCCGAGTGGTCGAGATTTCGACCCCCATTACGGAGGTTCCGGGTTCGATTCCCGGTGGGGACGCTGTCAAACAAAAATATCTTCGTGAGACTTTCCCCAGTTTGGTTAGGACATTGCTGTGAAAATAAAGATGATTCCGTGCTTCGGAAGGCACGTTAAGCCGTTGGTCCCGGCTACTATCTAGTCGTTACACGGGCCAAGTCAGTGGCCTTTGGCGGCCCTACAACACTGACACCAGGGTTTGTGAGGTCGGTTGTCGACCTTACAACCCACACGATAATGATGATGATAATGTTGTATCTAGTTTGTTTTTCGATTAATTTCAATTCTGTTTTGACTGTCAGTATTAAAATTTTGTATACTTTCAGACGAACTATCAAAAACACTAATATTTTTTTATGCATATTCCCTATTAGGTCTTTAGTATTCCATGCCCAATACTTTGCCCACCATACATGTGAGGCGCCAATTAGTTTTTATGTTTTAGATACAAATGACAGGCGAGTACTGCGCAGTGTATGGACAGGCGCAAGTCTTCTCTAAAAGCTTTTTAATGGCCACCCCCGTCCTTCTCAGTGATTTATTAGTTAGTGCGCAACAAAATATGATACTTATTTCTTCAGACAAGCGTAAAAAATAAGACAGTGCTCATCGAAATATAAAGTGAAGCCAAGAAAAGTTTTTGTAGCACACATGATTGTCATAACGCTGTCGGTGAGAAGTTCTTCAAGTTAATAATTCTAAAATAATTATGTTGTATTTAAGTTTAAAATATAATAGTGTTCCTAAAAAAAACGTAATAATGTATTTTTACATTATTACGTCTGTTACACGTCAAGTAAAATCTAATCTTGAGTTTAGAATCTATCTCTTTTTGTATCTTGTTTTAATTAATTCAAATGTATATAGGTACCTAATTGTACTTCTTCTTCATCGTTTGAATTAAAATGTCGACAATAAATCGGCAACCAACCTACTCGCATTTCTATTTTATACGTAAATTATATAACGCACTATCCCGCAGTATTCGTTGCGTTTTTTCTGTACCCGAAGGTTGCCTGGAAGAAATTGCTACCTTAGCAATAAGGCCGCCCGTCTGTACATTATTATTTGAACTTCTTTTTTCTGTGTATCTCTTGTGTGCAATAAAGTATATTCTATTCTATTCTAATCTATTCTATAGGTATATTGTACTTGGATTGAAATTTTATATTCGAGCTTTTTAAAAATCCGATGTATTTTTTTCTAAGAACAACATCTACGTTTTTCTATTATTCTAAAGTAACTTCCATTACTTCGGTAAACAGATCAAATGTGCAAGTCCCTTTTACCTGTCTTCGCGTAGCAAAAGAG
The DNA here is from genome assembly GCA_951230895.1 of Carpatolechia fugitivella. NCBI lineage: Eukaryota > Metazoa > Arthropoda > Insecta > Lepidoptera > Gelechiidae > Carpatolechia > Carpatolechia fugitivella. The sequence continues at coordinate 15,409,896 of OX579659.1, read as the reverse complement.
AATGCCGTCATCTGTGTGTTCCCGTAGGAATAAAATACACTCGACGGCAATGAATCCGGGTCATATGAAGACAGGTAGTTACCTGAAAATCTCGAAAACTATGAATGCTATCGTAGTAAACTTTGGTTTTATTTTATTACTGACAGCTATGTCCTTATTTTACGTTATCATTCGTTCAAATTAATATCATTCGTTCATCACCTTTCTTTCATTGGTTATAAAAACGAAAAGTATAGCTGGATTTTTAAATTAGAATTAGAGCATGACATCCCGAATCGAGGCCTATACTTGCGTAACTTTCTTAATCTGAAAGAATCAAGAGTCAGCGGTTACTAGGCCACCAGCACCTTACGACAACTGACAAGTACCTTGTAATGCAACACATAACAACAACAAAGATTATAAAAACGTTTAGAATGTTCGCTTGCTATGCTAATTCCCTCGTAGCTTAAGGGTGCGTTTACACTGAAAGGGAGCAGAGTTTAAGTAGAAAATGAGCAAACATATTTTATCTACAGCTCATAATTATACATCCCCTCCAAAAGGCTTGAATTAAGGCCGGCGCGGCCGAGCGCCTGCGTCGCTCCGACAACAGCATTGTGCGCGCGGTCTACCAGTGGGCAGCGAGCCCTATCCATGCGGCATGGCGTCGCCTACACGAAGTGCCATGACTGACTTGGTGCATGTGTGTGTGTGAGTGTGTGTGCAACATTATTTGTATTTCTAATTATTTTTATTATTAATTTTTTCAATTTTTTCTTTGATTGGTGTTATTTTTATTTTATTTATACTTGATGTGATTGTATTGTGTGTATGTAAATTATTGCATATGGGCCAAGCTGCCTGGAATAAATGACTATTATTATTATTATTAGGGCGACTATTATTTTGTTCGAAATAAATTATTTGTCTTCGGTCTGTTCTATGGAAAGAAAATTATAGAGGTGATGACAAGAGTTGTGTCAATCTGGATGGCTCGTGAGTACGGCAGAGCGGACAAGTTTATAATACATTGTTGCTTTTTAAATTTTTGTGGTTTTATTTACAAAAAAGTGGTGCTGTGTATAAAAATCTTATTGCTTTTGTTATCTTATTAAAATTGCTTTCGTATGGCCGGAGGATGTTCGGACTGTTTTTCTACAGGTCGCATTTCTCAACCGATTGTCATGAAATTTTGTGAGCTGGTTCGATAATTATGTTATAGTTTTTTATGTCCATTCAGTTTTCAGAAGTTTTTAAAAACGTTGGAAATATTGGAGTCGAAAATGGTAAAAACAAATAAAAAATTCGCGCGGTCTACAGCTCACAGAGCCACTAGTACTTAATAGTTAGCAAACGCATAGAAACCTCGTACAAACCGTATTCGTATGCACGCGCCCTTATGGCTGGTTTACACGTATTAAGTTGTTTAGTAGTTAACTAAATTTTAACTTAATTTTAAGCAATTTAATGCGTGTAAACAGCGAATTTAGTAGTAAGTTGCAAGTTAAAATTTAGTGTGCAAGTAAACAAGCAGGTTCGAACTTTTTCTATTTTTCGGGTAAGTTGGTGGGCGTGGCCTGTCACTTGACACGTTTGGAAAGGCGCGATTTAGTTAATTTTAAGTTAAATGCGAAGTGCGAAGTTAAGTGCGAGTGTTTTATGTTTATTTTTTGGATATATTTTAATATTATTATATAGGTATAAAAACATTAATATTAATCATTAAAAATAATAATAATATAATATAAAAAATAAATAATAATATAATATCAATTATATAAAAATAAATATTTTATGATACTTTATTATTATATTTATTACAGATTTGAATTCGCTGTTGATCGTCCATCTTGGGCTAACTAAAGAGCTTAACTACAGGGTGTCCAAAAAGGGTGTTGGCAGTTTATACCCAAAAATGATATATGAAAAATATATCATTTCATAATTTTATTACTATTTGCAAAAAGTACATACAATGGAAATTTTACGACAAAAAAATTATGTTGTCCAAATGACGTACATTACGTCTCAATCCATTTTCTAATGATATTCGCACTGGGAGATAAAGAAATGTCCCGTACATTGAACTGCGCGCGATGTAAGCGGCGAGCTGTTATTATCGAATTATTGTTTTGATAATAAGCTCTTACACAAAATGCGCGCTGAGCTCCGATATACGAATCCATTTCAACTAAATTTCCAATAAATTCCACGTAAGACATCATATTTGTTTTTGCTATCTACTCTCATTAAGACGATTTATTCATATTTAAAAGTGCAAATACCCTTTTTGGACACCCGGTACTAAAATGACGTGTAAACACTTACTCAAAATTTAGTCGCTTAAAATTTAGTTAAAATTTAGTTGCTACTTGACAACTTAATACGTGTAAACCAGCCATTAGCCTCGCTGCTCCTAACCTAGTTACATAATCGCTCCGTTATCTTGGTTGGCGGTTGTCAGCTGCACGCGGAAATACCACCTGCTTCCCGGTCTCTGCTGCAAAACTAAGTACCAACCTACGTTGGTGGAATAAAGAGTAAAAAATCTTAAAATGGGACGCCTCAATTTGACTTACCCAAATGTGCACATTTGTACAAGAAACGTCAAAAAAGTTTATCATAATTTTGTGGGTAATGATGTTAGATTTAGACTATTTCTTTATAGCCCATGTAGCGACCATTTTGTGGGTAATGATGTTAGATTTAGCGCCAGTGACTTCTGATGACATGGCTCTTGTAACGACTATTTCTTTATAGCCCATGTAGCGACCATTTTGTGGGTAATGATGTTAGATTTAGCGCCAGTGACTTCTGATGACATAGCTCTTGTAACGACTATTTCTTTATAGCCCATGTAGCGACCATTTTGTGGGTAATGATGTTAGATTTAGCGCCAGTGACTTCTGATGACATAGCTCTTGTAACGACTATTTCTTTATAGCCCATGTAGCGACCATTTTGTGGGTAATGATGTTAGATTAAGCGCCAGTGACTTCTGATGACATGGCTCTTGTAACGACTATTTCTTTATAGCCCATGTAGCGACCATTTTGTGGGTAATGATGTTAGATTTAGCGCCAGTGACTTCTGATGACATAGCTCTTGTAACGACTATTTCTTTATAGCCCATGTAGCGACCATTTTGTGGGTAATGATGTTAGATTAAGCGCCAGTGACTTCTGATGACATAGCTCTTGTAACGACTATTTCTTTATAGCCCATGTAGCGACCATTTTGTGGGTAATGATGTTAGATTTAGCGCCAGTGACTTCTGATGACATAGCTCTTGTAACGACTATTTCTTTATAGCCCATGTAGCGACCATTTTGTGGGTAATGATGTTAGATTTAGCGCCAGTGACTTCTGATGACATAGCTCTTGTAACGACTATTTCTTTATAGCCCATGTAGCGACCATTTTGTGGGTAATGATGTTAGATTAAGCGCCAGTGACTTCTGATGACATGGCTCTTGTAACGACTATTTCTTTATAGCCCATGTAGCGACCATTTTGTGGGTAATGATGTTAGATTTAGCGCCAGTGACTTCTGATGACATGGCTCTTGTAACGACTATTTCTTTATAGCCCATGTAGCGACCATTTTGTGGGTAATGATGTTAGATTTAGCGCCAGTGACTTCTGATGACATAGCTCTTGTAACGACTATTTCTTTATAGCCCATGTAGCGACCATTTTGTGGGTAATGATGTTAGATTTAGCGCCAGTGACTTCTGATGACATAGCTCTTGTAACGACTATTTCTTTATAGCCCATGTAGCGACCATTTTGTGGGTAATGATGTTAGATTAAGCGCCAGTGACTTCTGATGACATGGCTCTTGTAACGACTATTTCTTTATAGCCCATGTAGCGACCATTTTGTGGGTAATGATGTTAGATTTAGCGCCAGTGACTTCTGATGACATAGCTCTTGTAACGACTATTTCTTTATAACCCATGTAGCGACCATTTTGTGGGTAATGATGTTAGATTTAGCGCCAGTGACTTCTGATGACATAGCTCTTGTAACGACTATTTCTTTATAACCCATGTAGCGACCATTTTGTGGGTAATGATGTTAGATTTAGCGCCAGTGACTTCTGATGACATAGCTCTTGTAACGACTATTTCTTTATAACCCATGTAGCGACCATTTTGTGGGTAATGATGTTAGATTTAGCGCCAGTGACTTCTGATGACATGGCTCTTGTAACGACTATTTCTTTATAACCCATGTAGCGACCATTTTGTGGGTAATGATGTTAGATTTAGCGCCAGTGACTTCTGATGACATAGCTCTTGTAACGACTATTTCTTTATAACCCATGTAGCGACCATTTTGTGGGTAATGATGTTAGATTTAGCGCCAGTGACTTCTGATGCCATGGCTCTTGTAACGACTATTTCTTTATAGCCCATGTAGCGACCATTTTGTGGGTAATGATGTTAGATTAAGCGCCAGTGACTTCTGATGACATGGCTCTTGTAACGACTATTTCTTTATAGCCCATGTAGCGACCATTTTGTGGGTAATGATGTTAGATTTAGCGCCAGTGACTTCTGATGACATAGCTCTTGTAACGACTATTTCTTTATAGCCCATGTAGCGACCATTTTGTGGGTAATGATGTTAGATTTAGCGCCAGTGACTTCTGATGACATGGCTCTTGTAACGACTATTTCTTTATAGCCCATGTAGCGACCATTTTGTGGGTAATGATGTTAGATTTAGCGCCAGTGACTTCTGATGACATGGCTCTTGTAACGACTATTTCTTTATAGCCCATGTAGCGACCATTTTGTGGGTAATGATGTTAGATTTAGCGCCAGTGACTTCTGATGACATGGCTCTTGTAACGACTATTTCTTTATAGCCCATGTAGCGACCATTTTGTGGGTAATGATGTTAGATTTAGCGCCAGTGACTTCTGATGACATGGCTCTTGTAACGACTATTTCTTTATAGCCCAGGTAGCGACCATTTTGTGGGTAATGATGTTAGATTTAGCGCCAGTGACTTCTGATGACATGGCTCTTGTAACGACTATTTCTTTATAGCCCATGTAGCGACCATTTTCGTTTAGCCTCGTTTTTAACGACGTTGCAAAAGCGCTTGAAACTGCAATTTTTTTAAATGTTGTTACGCTTGTAGCCGGGACCAACAGCCGGGATTAACATGCTATCAGAAGTTTATAAAGTAGTAGTTTTGGGTCGTACAGTATTTACCTTATATTGTTACGGCTTGGTGTGGCGGACTGTACCGAAGAACTTTCCAGAAATCGCTAGTCATCAGTGATCTTTGACAACCGACCAGAAAGTTCGAGATACCTGTCATTTCCCTTCAAAAAGTATTCGCTACTCGATACAAGAGGTCGCTACGCTACTGTCAATATTGGATAGAAGCACACTCACTCACATCACTCTAGAAGCTCTGTTCGAGAATGGTCGCTACTCAAAAAGTTTGAATAACGATAATATATAGTCGATAGTCGGGGAGTCTAGTGTGAGTTCTGTGCAGCAGACCAAGAGCCGAAATAAATAAGTGCAAGTTAAAGTGCCAGTGACAAAGTGCATTGAAAATGTGTGATCAAGAACAGTTTGTGACGTTGGATTGTGTACTATACGTGGGAAATAAAGGGCATATTCCTCGTGAACTAAATTTTTCAATCCCTGAACCCCACTTGCTCATATTAACAATTATTATGTTACGGTATGATTGTGAACATCGTTAGTTTATAATCTGACTTGCGGTGCGATATTAAGGTATAAACTTACATGATATTGTGAACTGCAATCAATCAATCAATTTAACGTATTATTTCATTCGCGAACTTGGTCGGTTTTGGCTGCGAAAAAAAAATCTCTATGGATACAGAACGAGCTACTGCCAAAACCGACCAATCAGGAACAGTTTGCAATTTTACGAGTGATAAAACCGGACAGATTATGAACTCACTGCGGGTTTTTACATAATTTGACGATTTGACATTGATATATTATAAACTATCGAAAAGCCATAAATTACAGACAGAGCTACTATGTATACAATATATCATACCCTCGTTGAATCTTTTATTTCTTATGGTTTAAGTAGCTATATGGCCGTACATACATATAGGATATTAAGCAAATACAAATTAGATTTCTCAAACTATTGGTTGATAAGAAAGTAAAGGAACATTGTCAAAAAAACTACATTAATTTGTTCCATGTATGTAAACTTCTGCCTGTTCATGAAAAAGTAAAGCTATTGATAGTCTATTGTTAGCCGTGTGGTGACGGCAGAGTAGAATACATTTGTCACCAAGCCCTACTCTTCCCGTGGGAGCCGTAAGAGGCGACTTAGGGACTACACATTGAACAGGGAACGGGCAGCAGCGCTCTCTGATACAGTAACCTTTTAATCTACGATCTCCAACCCGCCTGCCAAGCGTGGAGATTATGGATTAAGTGGAGGAGGCTCATAGACCAGCAGTGGACTGTAACGGGCCGTTGATGTTGCTTGATAGCCTTAGAGGAATATCGAAAGTTTGATTTAAAAAATAATATTACACACTCACATAACACGAGAGCTGTTAGTAATAATAAGTATAATGTTCCTAGAATAATTAATTATTATGACCAGAGTACTAGAACCTACCTAGTAAAAATGTATAATGAATTATATCTGTAATAAGAAAATGAACTGTCAAAGTATGCATTTAAGCGAAAAATTCAACAATTGTTATCGTCTAAAGTCCATTAAAATACTAAAATATTTTCATTACGTATGATCCGATTCGAATATTACAACAAATCTAATATCTAAATAGATTATAATATAACTTGGCATGTATGTACCTATATGTTAATGAGAGTTTGTGTCTCCGCCAACAAACTGCTGTGCAGTTTGGCGGGCTCTGTTTGTGAAATGCCTGTCTTTTTTTTTTTTTTTAATTATTATTAAATTGTAAATGGTTGATTTCAGTTCTCAATTTTTCGTCAGTTTATAATATCTCGATACAGATTATAAACTAATGCTGTACACAATCTCACGGTGACACATACACGTAAATTAACTAACACCCAACTAATATTCATCAACAGCTCATATACGTCCCCACCGAGGGGCTCGAGCCTACCCTGAATTAGGGCGATTAGGCCTTAGTCGACCATGCTGGCCCAGTGCGGGTTGGTCGACTTTACACACAATATTTTAATTTCTCCGTAGGAGTGTCCGTGCAGGTTTCATCACGATGTTTCCTTCACCGTAAGAGCGTCGAATAAACGTACATGAATTCGGAATTCAAAAACACAGTACATGGTGCGGATCGAGCCCACGTCTCCCAGCCTTTAGACACGGGAGGCAGCGGCCTTAGCCACTAGACCACAGACCAACTAATATTATTACAAGAAAATATACATATACCACTATACGAGTAATACCACGACTGCCCCGTCATTTTGGCGATTGTCCTACTTTGACGAAGGTGAGACTAATTACATTGGCTATGACCTCTACCTTCGGGATAAGGGTCGCCGAATTGTGTTAGAAGACCACCATATTGAAGGGATTTGCTTACTGTAATTTAATCTATCCCGGTTACTGTGTTTGGATGTTTGATAGGTAGGCCTTTACCTACAATTGGTACAAAAAAAAAAAGAATATTTTTCATCACAGGCATTTAATCAAAATTTTCCCATCTCTAGTGCCATTTGACATCTAAAATATAGACTGTTGAAAAAGTATTTGTACACCATTTGTGCCTACATTTTTAAAAGAGATGTACTTAAATCAATTTATGTTAGAAAACATTTTCTTTTTTGCCTTAATTATCTTGTTTACGTATTTAAGTACAAACATAAATATTATTTTGAAATGTTTAGTTCACTATTTCATTAATTTATTATTTCATAACAATTATTTAACAAAGCTTTTTTTATTTATTTGTAGTTTTTCATTTTGAAATTAATTGTTTTAATGTGAATGTTATGGTACAAGTAGTATGTAAACATTTTAACCATAGCAGTAAAAATAGGCACATTGACCTAAAACTACATATCTGGTCCGAATATTCTTTGACATAGCTGATCACTAGAGATGGGAAAATTAAATTAAATGCCTTTGATAAAAATATTCTTTTTTTTTTGTATTTTTTGTAACACGTTGTAGATATTTTACACTTATACGATTCATCCAATATTGGGCATATCTACCTATAGTAGTAGTAAAAGTATATTGACCCAAACTTTAGATGTGCGAAACTCGGTTGCTATTTTGTTACTCTAGTCCTATGTTCGCTAAGCGCTAGGAACTAGGTACGTGAAAATTTTTGCCACATCATGCAATGTCAAGCGCTCACCCCGCCTGTAATTACGATAAGCGAGTTATGGTATATTTGCGACAATATACAATCATAGATTTTTATCAAAGTTTTGCAAACACGGTGTATGTGTGAAAAAACCTTTGTCCACGTTTATCCCACTCAGACTATAGTCACAACATCCAGACATAAGGCAAACACGAGTGCCCATCACTGCATTATTAAACATATTTTTTAGTGAATAAACAACTCGCCAACATCGTACGAATTATCTTTTAATTTGTTGCCAAAATCACGAGTAACAGCATTAATAAACGTTACCTTTGACATAACACGCTCTATAGTTAATCAGAATTCCTATTAGCGCCTGTTTCCACCATCAAAAGGAGAGTTCAGAATTAAAGATGAGAGATTCGCATTAGGTGGGGAAATTACGTTGGCCGCCATGTTTTCTGCAAACCAATTTGTCCGTGTTGTCACGTGCCTCTGCGGCGCTATAGAGGAAATTGAACAGTTACTTTTATAATAGTACTCAAACTCGGACGAGTTTTGGTAGGGTAGAGTAATTAAGAGTAGGGTCGAGTAATTAGGAGTAGTGGTACAACTGAGATAAATGTGCTTCAGTCGTACCATCAATAGTACTAGCCGATGGTACACCTTGTCCGGCGATTTATTTTCTTTCCACGTAGCATTCACTCGAAATTAAAACCGGACGAACGCGCTACGAACACGCTACGATAAAAGCTGCTACGGCTACGCCGCCGTAGTAAGTGCTACACTTTCAGAGATGCCCTTTTCACATAGATTTTTCAATTTTGTTCCGTTTATTGAAACATGTTTATTAGTTTGGTTTGATGTTTGGGTAAATTAGTTAAATTTACGTGGTCAATACAGTGAAGAATAGACCAAATAAGATATTGCCGCGATTCTGTAACACATGAGAGTTAAAAACGGGTTTTAAATTATTTGTTCTCAATTGCACAAGTACTTAACGAGTTCGTGGTCCAGTCAACAGTCTAGACAATTTTTGACTTACAAACTGCATTAGTTTATTTACTACATTGACTAATGTGTGTACTCCAGTAATAGTGGAGTTCTGAACAAATTATACTTGATTGATAAATGCACGTTACACGTTGCACACACACGCCACGTTTACTTTTAGTGCCAAAATGGGACCAGTGGTAATTTAAAAACCTTCTAAAATTAATGATGAGTGGGCTCATAACAATGCAAGATACGTTACTGTTAAGAAAGTAACTGGCTGATTCCATTAGAATAGGAACGAACTGTCTCATCTGTGGACAACATTGTGTGGTGGCTAGGTACTACACGTCTACCAATACGTGTCCGTCTAGAGTAATTTTCTGTTTGAATAATATAACAAGTAGATCTTATGTTCTAATCCTAATTTTAAAAATCCAGCCATTTTCACCAACAACAGAGCTTTTATAACCAACAAACGAGAGGAGATGAATTCAGATGAACGAACGATATAGTTTTGAATGAATGATAAACCTAAAATAATGGCGTAAATTGTCAATTGAAGAAATTTTTAAGTCTGCTGCCTTAACGTCTGCTCTAAAATTATGTGATTGAGGCGTCCATAAAGTCTAAATTCAATCTTTAGCTTATCAGTTTAGGTACTACTTAATTTATAAACAATGTTGATTATTCTTTTAATCCTAAAACGAATTTTTAAATAAGTTTTAGCTATGAACAATGAAAATGCAATGAAACACCAGTTTTACTTAACTTTACATCTTTGCTAACTGTTATCATTTTTATAAAGAAAAATATCAAGATGATAATTTGCTTCGCTAAAAAATGCGACTCTAAAAATTGGTGCAACAGAATAATAACGTTCGCGAAATCTATCTAACAAACCCCTTTGTTCATGTCTCAACTTAGTTTTATAAAGTACAAAATTGCTTCTACAAAATGTTATAGGTCACTAACTGTTGTAATAAGTGTTTTAGTAGCGACAGTTAGTGGAATTCTTAGCAAGTGGTTGTTTACAGTACAACATTTAACATTGTTTCAACTCTAAATACTCAACTCTAACTATTATTGCAGACCTTTAGCTAAATAGAAACAGTTGTGGTAAAATGTTCCTCATAATCAAATTAAACTTGCGAGGACTGTTGAGTTAATTTAATTTATTGTTGCGGAGGTCCTTAGTTCGATTGACTTCATAACTTAGAACGACTTAGAAACTTAAATTATTGAAGAGTGTCGGTCGGTGGTATAGTGGCTAGGGCTACTGTCTCCCGTTTGAGAGACGCGGGTTCGATATCCCGATGTGTTTTAAAATTTAGAATTTATATTACGTTTATTCGATGCTCTTACGGTGAAGGTAAACATCGTGTGGAAATCAGCACATTGCGAAAACTTTTAAGGGTTGTGAGTGAAGTCGACCAATCCGCACTGGGCCAGCGTCAACTAAGTACTGATCAATCAGTCACATACGAGCCATTGATGATGATAATAAGGTTTTTTTATAGAGGATGCCTGAAAACAGACTAGAATATTAAATGTAAAGTATTTCTAAAAGAACAAATTTTAATTGATTAAAATGGGCCTCCCGCGATGTGTATTTAAATAAGAAAGATAATTTTTATCCTTTTTATCCCAACTTTGCGCCCAGGAGGCTAGTAGGCATTTAAAATTACAAACTTCTGGGGTAGAAGAACGGCCGATAAAACTCAATAGGGATCTCAGTTAAGGCCAGTTTGTACTTTGACAAGTACAAGTGCGAGTTGCAATTACAGTTGTCACAACAAAAGTTTCATATCTTCCTGTTGTCAAAAAGCATATTATTTCCTGTTGCCAAGGAAACACTCGCACTTGCAAAAAATAGACCCGACTTTTTTATTTGCAAGTTGACCGATTAAGTTGACTTGCAACTTGCACTTGCTACTTGTCGAAGTGTAAATTGGCCGCTAGGTAAATAACATGAAAATCAATGTTGTATACCTTTATTGCAGTGCAGGTTAGTCAACTTCACATAAAACCTTTGAACTTCGCAAATGTGGACAAGATATCTCATGATGTTTTCCTTCACCGAAAGAGAGTCAAATAAAATATGTACATAATGAATTCGAAATTTGAAAACACATTGGCACGTGGTGGGATTCTAACCAGAGCGTCTTCCAGACGGGAGGCAGCGGCCTTCGTATAACTCTACAATACCAACACAGAAAGAGACTAGTGTTGTTTTTAATGTTTTTACATTCCGTAAACAGAGATTGTGGTAGTTCGTTGTCCACTTGAATTTATTAACAAGTGACACGGTGGCAGGGACAGACTTTCAATATTTACATAGATTTGTTTGTATAACGCGTAGAATAACTTGTTTTCCTGTGGTATAACGACCGGCCTATGTCAATAGCCAACCTTTGCTCAGTTTACCTATCTTTCAAAAGGTTTCTATGAAAGGACTCTTCAGTGCCAGACAATCCTTTTGTCAATAAGCGTTGTCAGGGTTGATAGAAATGGGGCAAAGTTATTCGGTGTGACTTGATTGACGTTTATTCAATAACTTTATATTTATATATAAGTATTTTTTGTTTTGCCGTGTGGTGACGGCAGAGTAGAATACATTAGTCACCAACCCCTTCTCTTCCCGTGGGTGTCGTAAGAGGCGACTTAGGGACTACACATTGAACAGGGAACGGGCAGCAGCGATCTCTGATACAGTAACATTTTAATCTGCGATCTCCAACCCGCCTGCCAAGCGTGGAGATTATGGCAAAACCCACCACTTAAGTGGAGGAGGCTCATAGTCCAGCAGTGGACTGAACGGCCCGTTGATGTTGTACACTTTTACACTCAAGACATATAAATTATCAAGTCTGGTTTATTTCCTTCTGAAGATATCTTACTGTGAATAATATATGATTCCATGATGGATTGTAAATCGATATAAACGTATGTCGTCTTTACGATGTCACATGGGAGGGAAATGTGTTTCCGACCGTTCTGACTAGATTTTATTACCAGATTGCGCAACATAAAACAAAGTATAAAAGTATAAAGAGGTGTTTTACGAGTGTATCGTTGTAATAGAGTTTATCGATCGATCGGGTACGATCATACGATACCTAATTTTCGGACAGTGCTTTTCAAAATTACGACAAGACAGAAAAAAATAAGAACAACTTCAGTTAGGTACATAAAATACATTTATACATACATAACATACCTATATTATGTTATATAAAAAATACTAAGTATAAATAAAATATAGTTAAAAAAAAACTAAAAAAACACGCTTTTAAAGCACATCAAACTAAAAAGTGAAAAATTAATTCTTAATATAAGCTGAAAACGATATGAACGAAAAATACTAGTATTATTGTGAAAAAAAAGCGTGGGTTGCTCGATATACGAAAAATATGACACAAAGCACCCCACGCTTTTTTCACAATAATACTAGTATTTTTCGTTCATTATTGTTTTCAGCTTATATTTAAGATATATTTTTCACTTTTTAGTTTGTTGTACTGTGAAAGCGTGTATTTTTTTATTTTATTTTTGTATTGTCGCTGGTTCTTGATAAGTGTACAAAGTTTCAATTAAATATGTCCGTTTAAAGTGGGTCAAAATCGAGTCCAAACAAAGGAGTCGGTTACATACAAGCATACAGGCGAAGCTAATAAAAGCGTGTTAAAAATGTACGAAAAGCGTGAACAACTCAATTTTATACCGTGGCCACGCATAATCTTTAATTTTTATAATTTAAGGTCTGAGTTTTTTTGTAATATTTCTTGTATTTGTTTGTAATAAACAGTTGTTTGTTTTTTATATAACATCACGCTCATATCCCCGAAAGGGTGAGCAGAGCAAACCTTAGGTGGGCTCCCAGTGACCACTCTCTAAAACCACACTTATTTGATTAAATGGCACATATGTTTACTTCGTAATTGGAAAGGTCTGTAGGTAAAAGAGTTATAGGCGTATAGTCGTGTCGGTGCAACATTCTGTAGCTGGAAGGCCTGTCGTCGAGAGTGACGTAACTAAAAAGTTTTGTCGGCGAAATGTTCGTAGGTGAAAGATTCTGCTGGGAAACGGACATAAATGAATCATCCTGTCGACGAACAGACCAATGACGAATCGGTCATAGGAGAAAAGGGGTTGCTGATTCGTCAATATCTTTGGATTGAGATTCGGCGTAACCGATCTTCATGTTTTTTAGTGCACCTAGTGATAAATGATAAAGGCCTGTCGCCTATCTGGCACTAAACCTAAATTACTTCATCGACAGCTTATATACGTCCCCACCGAGAGGCTCGAGCGTACCCTTAATTAAGGTGATAAGGCCTTAGTCGACCATGCTGGTCCAGTGCGGGTTCGTCGACCTCACACACAACCTTTGAATTTCTTCACAGGAGTGTGCAGGTCTATATTTTCCTTCACCGTAAGAGCGTCGAATAAACGTACATAATCATTTATTTCGAATTCATATTCGAAATTCGAAAACACATTCGAACCCGCGTCTCCCGGACGGAAGACAGCGGCCCTAGCCACTAGACCACCGACGCTCTATTAAATTACTTAATGTTACACAAATGTTCTAAAGTTGGTCCTAAATTAAGAAAAATAATCTTAACTTTAATACAACCCAGAATATAAAATTTGAATAAAAATTGTAAAAGAATGAAGGAGTCTACTTCATTGTTAACTCAAAAATAAACACATACACTTTTACAGAAAATTAGAAAGTGTACAGATACGCCTAAGAGGTTTAACTCCGAGGAGTTATGTAATATTTAACTATAAACACATTGGCCTCGATTCGGGATGTCATGCTCTAATTCTAATTTTAAAATCCAGCTATCCTTTTCGTTTTTATGACCAATGAAAGAGAGGTGATGAATGAATGATATTCATTTGAACGAATGATAACCTAAAATAAGGGCATAGCTGTCAGTTTAAGAGAATTTTAAGTCGCATGTTTTAAGTGCTCTCTAAAATTGTGCAATCGATACGACCATAAGATTCAAATTCGATGTTTGACAGCTCTAATATTAGAATGGCCATCTCCTGTCCCTTTTCAATCTTTAAAAGGTAAAAAGGACAGACTAACTTAAATTAAGGATTAGAGCGTGACAGTGTGAATCGGGGCCATTGTATATATAGGCATATAAAGTTGATACTCGTATTGGAGATTTATTTATTTTATTTATTTATTTATTTTGGGATACAGACAGCATTAAATTAAAACATTCTATAAAATACATTGTGTTGATACAAAAGCCAATAAAGTATCCACTATTTGCTAAACATCTGCGTACCACTAAGCGAACACTATCAGTTTATGTAAAGTACTACAGTTGGTAAACAAAACAATAATGTTACAGTCGTGAGGTACTGAACTTTATGACAAAAATATAATAAGATAAAGGTTAAATTTATACTTCATTTCAAATAACAATGGAAAAAAGACAAAATATATATGGCATAAAACGTTTATTCGCGATTCACACTTGCCAGCTAATCGAGATAGACAAATGTCTGGAAGTTTATCCTATGAGAGACTTTTTCAATGTTATTCGAAACAAGGTATAAGTAGACAGAAACTTTTGAAAAACAAAATAAAATTAAAATTAAATTAAATTACATTTTTTTTTTTTTTATTAGTTTTGTAAACTTTGAAATGCTGTGCTGGAAGATATCAATATCGTTATATTTTCCATTGTAGGAGGATAAGGCCCTTGCAACAAATCTGTTTCTGGAATAATTAGTTCGATGAAAAGAAGTGTAAAAGGTACAATTTCTGTTTCTTAGATTTGGTCGTGGACAGTTTAGATTAATTTTCGGAACAAGGTAAACAGAGTCTATAAGGTTGTGGATAACTTTGTACAGAAAAATTAAATCCCTATGTTCTCTTTTAGTTTCTAATGACATTAATGAACTAGTGTCATAGTTTATGAATCTATATTTCATATGTTTGAGAAACTTTTTCTGTATATGCTCGATAACGTCAATGTATTTCTTATACTGGGGGTTCCACGCTATAGATGCATACTGAAGTTGTGATGCCACAAGAGAGTAATACAACACAAGTAATGTATTAACTTTTTTAAAGGCTTTGCCCTGTCGGAAAAGAAATCCAAGCATACTGTAGGCCTTCTTGGTTATTTTATTAATATGCTTATCGAAAAGCAGTTTGCTATCCAATTGTACTCCAAGATCTCTAATATCAGTAACCCTATTCAAAACCTGATTTAGAAGCTTATAAGTATATTGGATTTCATGTTTTTTCCTAGAAAAAGTAATGCAGCAACATTTATTAATATTAAGATGAAGTCTATTATCTACACAGTACTGAGCTAACCTGTCTAGATCTTGCTGTAACTTAGAACAATCTTCGTTTGATCTCACCAATGTGTAGATTTTAGTGTCATCAGCGTACAATAGAATTTGAGAATTTTGAAAACAACTTATTACGTCGTTTATAAAAATATTAAAAAGAAGGGGACCAAGGTGGGAACCCTGAGGGACCCCAGAGGTTATAGGGGTAAAGTTTGAAGTAAAACCCTTGACAGCAACTGCCTGGCTTCGATCACGTAAGTAAGATTTTAACCACCTAAGTAGATCGCCGTGAATCCCGATATACTCCAGCTTAAGTTCAAGTAAATTATGAGAAATTTTATCAAATGCTTTAGAGTAATCGGTATACACGGCGTCTACCTGATAACCTTTATCCATGGCTTCCAAAACATAATCCAAGAATTCACATAAGTTTGACTCGGTGGATCTTTTCGACACAAATCCATGTTGTTGTGTGATCAAGAGCGGTCTAATAACACAAGACAATGTATCGCAAATAATCAATTCTAAAACCTTGGGTATAACAGACAGTTTGGAAATACCTCTATAATTTCCTACGTTATGCCTATCCCCACTTTTATGTATGGGGGTTATAAGGGACTTTTTCCATTCATTCGGCATAGCACCCTGTTTGAGAGATAGTTGAAACAAGATACAAATAGGTTGGGCAAGCCGATCGCAACATTGTTTAAGAAAAATCGGGTGGATGCCGTCGGGTCCACTACCTTTATTTGTGTTTATCCTAGAAAGATATTTTTTAACTATTGCTTCATTAAACTTTATAGAATTAATTAGGCATTGACTTGACGATGCTGATAAATTAATATTATTATTAGAAGAAGAATCAGTTTCAAAAACGGAATTAAAGAAATTACTAAACATATTTGCTATTGACTGACCCTCAGAAGCAGTAATGCCATTAAAAGACATCGTATCTGGTATAGAGTTGTTGTTTTTCTTTGATTTCATAAAAGACCAAAAATACTTAGGATTATTTTTAATTATAGCTTCCGCTCTAGCAACATACCTATCATAACATATATTCTCTAATTCCTTAGCTTGCCTTCTGAGGTCAGAGAATATGGCTTCGTCTGAAATTCTTCCATAAATTTTCCATTTTTTATGAGCTTTGAGTTTTTTATTTATAAGTTTTATCAAAGAGTGTGAAAACCAAACGGGATATTTAAATTCATGACTTACGGCTTTGGACTGGACGTTATCATCAATTATTTTATTAACTATAGAATAAAAAGTTGAGACAGCCAACTCGATATCACCTACGTCAAGATGTTCTTGCCAATTAATTAAGGATAGTTCATGATTTATTAATTCGTAATCCGCAGTGTGAAAGCGTCGAACTATCCTTGGGGCCGGTGTAAGGCACATTGCTGCACTACTATCTTTACACTCAATTAATAAAGATGGGTGATGAGCGTCCTCGGGAGTAGACAAAGGAACTACACGGGATATAGAACAAATTATATTAGAAAAAACCAAGTCCAAACTCCTACCGTTCTGGTTTAAGACGCCGTTAAACTGTTGAAATCCTGTAAAGCTCATGAAAGGAAATAATTGACTTGTTAAAACGTCACAGGAGGGGTTATCTAAAACGTAATCCGTCTCCGTGCCGATAGCGCAGCTGTTAAGTTTCCACACTGCATTTGTTATATTAAAATCGCCCAAAATTAAAAAAGTCGAGTTAGTTTGTTGTATACTAAGATTAGTTAAGTACTCAAAAAATAAGAGCTGCGAGGATGCTTGATAAGAGCCTTGTCTAAAATAACAACAGTAAAGATATAATTGCTTGGATCCGTTCTCTGGCGCCATAGTAATAGTGAGGCAAGTAATGTCCGTATCCGGTAGGTGCGGGAGGGGCGCGGGCGCAGCCATGCTCACTGCAAGGTCACGGCGCACGGCCACCAGTGTGCCCCCACCCATTTTGATGCCCATGCACTCGTAGTCCCTATCGGTGCGATACACACGGTAGCGGAGATCGAACAATTCCGAGTCATATATACCGCTATGTAGCCAGGTTTCAGTGAGACAAATTATATCATAATCCACATGCAATAGATTTTTGAAAAATGTAGTAGTTTTTGTTCGCAAACCACGAACATTTTGGTAAAATATGTTAGTCATCAAAAATGTAATTGATAATAAATAACACTGATAAATTTTTCATAAGAAATAATGGAATATGATATAATTTACCTCTCGCCAAACAATACGTACTAACCGAGGTGAAACTAAACCGTGAATCTAAATAAGTAAATTCAAAATTAAATGTTAAATTCCAACAAGCAAAATACCTTTTTATGTATAAGTGGCTTTGTGTTACCAATTTATTATAGTAATCCTTCTCAGCAGTAAGTATAAACATATTTGAGATAGGGATTTCACTAAGTAAAACATCGACGTGATTACGATTTCCATATAAGTCCACAACTTTATATGATGTAACAAGTTTACCCAGAAGAAATACTCTTGTCTTCCTGTGACGCTTTTTATCATCATAAACAGCTTATATACGTCCCCACCAAGGGGCTAGACCCTACCTTGAATAAGGGAGTTTTTGAAGTGAAACTACTTTAGGCGCGTTGAGGGTAAAATTTCAAAGTCGCGTTACGGAAGTGACGTCAAATCGTCACATTGAAGGGGAGAGCTACCGGATAGATCGCCAGAGAGAAAGAGACAAAAATAGTAAGCAACTTTCATCAACATCAACGGCCCGTTACAGTCCACTCTGGACTATGAGCCTCCTCTACTCAAGTGGAGGGTTTTGCCATAATCTCCACGCTTGGCAGGCGGGTTGGAGATCGCAGATTAAAAGGTTACTGTATCAGAGAGCGCTGCTGCCCGTTCCCTGTTCAATGTGTGGTCCCTAAGTCGCCTCTTACTGCACCCACAGGAAGAGTAAGGGTTGGTGATAAATGTATTCTACTCTGCCGTCACCACACGGCGTAGTACGGCGTAAGCAACTTTACTACATTGATATTTTTTTTACTAAAAACATTTTTTCTTAAATAATAATAAAAATAAAGCTATTGTACTCGTAAATTTTATTGCCATTTTCGTCCTTGTTTGTGTAAACAAGTCTCAAAATGTCACAGCGGGTCAGATTGTTTTGATATTTGTTATTTGTTTGAATATAATTCGAGATATTTCCGCAGAGAAATTGGAAAATCAAGTTGTGAAAGGATGTTTGTGTAAATTTTCCTTTTGAAATTCAAATAGAGAGGCTCGATATGTTTGACTTTAGTTGGTCATCAGAACATCACTGTAATGGTTTGGGTGTTCGACAAGTCGCAAGTTCGATTCTCACCACACCAAGATGTGTTTTTTTTAAAGAACAGTTTTTTTTTAAACTGCAGCTTGCGTAAGTAAATACGATGTTTTACGTTAATAGTAATCTTTCAAATGAATATCTAATAGATAAGTAGGCTAGAAGGTGTGTCTCGGTCTGAATAAAAAAATATTGGGAAAGAAGAAAATATTCTTACTAATATACCGTCTATATTAGCTAAGTTTAAATAATAAAAGAATTGTATGTGTTCTGAAGTTTTGCTACAATTATTAACTTTTAGTCAAAGATAGGTTTAAGTCCCTCGCTGGGAACGTAAAATACCTAGTCTATTTAACAATATTGCGCATAATAGTTTCAAATACGAAAAGGGGTCATTACATTATCATTGTAATAAGCCTTTTGAGCAATGGGCGGAGTGGCCACTTGGCCTTAATTCAGAAACAATCACTTTGTTTAATTTCAGTAGAGTTTGTAAGGTGTTACTTTTAAGCTTAACTAATTGTCAGAGGTGACGTAAACTTTTGTACCACTACTTTTAAGATAACATTTTATTTTTAGCTTTCTTTCATACAAACTGAAAACTGTGAAACAAAACTTCAGTACTTCTTGATAAGATTCTCTTATGTGAAATATGAAAAACAGCTAAATTAAGACTTTTATGGAAAGCCAATTTTAATTTAATATTTAATTTTCTCCACATTCCGCTTCATCAATATAGCCAATTTGGCGGTTAAGCGATTTCGTCTTTCCAGAAATGATTATAATATTATTTCGGCATTTCGAGACATGCTGTATACTACGAATGTCGGATGTTTGCTCGACCCGTTTGTTTTGATCATGTTACTATGGTTTCCGGTTTGCGTAGGCTCTTGTTGGATCAACAAAAACATTGAATTCGGTGAGGCAAAAATAGAATAAGATTTCAGGACCAAAACATGATCTTATTTTCATCCACGGCTGGTCTAATAAATAAATGTAATATAAATATCACAATAAATTGTTGTATAGGCAAATAATTGCTTGATATGATATTTACTATATATTCTTCCTCCTTGTGTGGTGTCGGCAGAGTAGAATACATTTGTCACCAACCCCTACTCTTCCCGTGGGTGTCGTAAGAGGTGACTTAGGGACTACACATTGCACAGGGAACGGGCAGCAGCGCTGTCTGATACAGTAACCTTTTAATCTGCGATCTCCAACCCGCCTGCCAAGCGTGGAGATTATGGCAAAACAGAGGCTCAAGTCCAGCAGTGGACTGTAACGAGCCGTTGATATTGATGTTGATGACTATTCCACCTTTACTCCAAAATTGTGCAATTAATGTGTATAAAAACAGTTTTATTGCGGGGGTCTGACTTAAAAACTTAATGTTTCATCTTCATACGCCACCTAGAAGCCTTGTTTTCTTCTTTTTTAATTTCATGCAAAACAATACCTATAATAATCTCAGTGATAAAATTTTGAAGTCGCGGGCAGAGCACTATACTTAATTTCAAATAACATTGGAAAAAAGACAAAAAATAAGTATGGCAGAAAAAAGGTTATTCGTGATTCACACTTGTCAGCTAATCAAGATTGAGATGTGTCTGAAAATGGGAAAAAGGCGGGAACCTTCGAATTGAATAGGCGCGCTCTTATAAAATTATTTTTGAAAATTATTTTTCACTATTAATTTCGCTATTTTATCTTGTATTTTTGTAAATAGTTGTATATATTTTGCTTTAATTTAGTGTGTATAAAGTTTTAACTCTTCCCCATCATGGGGAAGAGTAATAAAAAACGGCATAAAGTCCGGGATAGATCAGCAGGCCAAGAACGGGACAGATCACCGGTAAATGATGCACTTACGGTATCGGAATCTTCGGACTCCGATCTTGAAGAGAGAAGAAAGAGAACGTTGCCAACATCAAATATGCAGCACACTGAAAATGACTCCGATAAGTACAAGCTCTATAAGGTGCCAGGGTACTCTAGAAAGTACCCTGATAATTCTAATAAGTCCGATTATATCGTTTTTATATCGCGAGTAGAGGAGAACAGACCTTTCTCAGACAAGGACCGCTTGGCTTTGTCGAAAGCTTTGAGGGACCACTGCGTCTCGGGTGTTATGCACCTGAGGCCAGTTAACAGATACAAAGTAAGCATTACATTTGATTTATCGAACAATGCCAATGTCTTCATACAAAACGAGAAATTACTAAAAGCGCTTTCCTTGAAAGCATCAATTCCTGCAGGCGACACAGAGGTCACGGGGGTTCTTACTTCCGTCCCTCTAGAACTTTCAAATAAAAACATTTTCGCACTAATAGGAAGTTCAAGGAATGTAATCCAAGTTCGACGTTTCATGCGACGGGTGAGAGGCGAAGGGGGTGAGGTGAGCTTTCAGCCTACTCAGACTGTAGCTGTGACCTTTGCCTCCACTCAGCTCCCTGAGTATGTCTATCTCGATTCTTGGCGTCATGAGGTGAAAATATACATACCACCTGTAAAGCAGTGCCTTAAATGCTTACGCTACGGTCATATTGCCAAGTTCTGCAGGAATGATGAGGTATGTTCCATTTGTACATTAAAACATAATTTCAAAAACTGCACTGCAGATAGAACAAAACCCAAATGCGCAAATTGTAATGGTGAGCATGTTGCTATTTCATCTTCATGCCCAATCAAAAAAGCCAAAATCGAAGAAAATAAAATTAAGTCACATTCAGTGCAGTATTCCGATTTGTTCAACGAAGCTTCCTTCCCTCATTTAGCATCCAAATCCATCGAAACACAAATTAATAATCTTACAAAATCAGATACTTTCATAAATTTAATTCTTGAGACCATTACAAATATATTAACAAATAAAAGCAAAGACAACAATACACCTATTAATTCAGCATCAATTCGAGCAACATTAAAACAAACGTTAAGCAAAACATCCCCTCTTCTTAAATAATGGATTTATTAAACATTGTTCAGTGGAACGCACAAAGTTTAGTAAGCAATAGGTTGAATCTCACACATTTTTTAAATGAAAACAACATACATATTGCACTGATTTCAGAAACTTGGTTAAAACCGAATATTCGTTTGAATATTAGGGGATACCAAGTGGAAAGAAATGATTGTGGTAATAAACATAATGGAGTTGCCATTTTAATCCACAACAGCATAACTTATTCTAAAATAAATACATATTATGATAATTCCTTACAAAATATTTGTGTCAGAATCAAAATAAATGGAAAAGAAATTAGTATAGTTAGTTTTTACAGTCCTTCCAATTGCAGTCCTGCTTTTGATAAATTTAAATTTGATTCCTTAATAAAGTCGATTCCGGAACCGATGATCTTCGCTGGCGATTTTAACGCGCATCATACATCTTGGGGATGTGTTGATACTCAACCACGCGGAAGGGATGTTTTAGACGTTATTGACGATAATGATGTAGTTCTTCTTAACGATGGTCAGGCGACGACAGTAGGTTCGATGTCTTGGCGTCCTAATGCTTTAGATCTAACATTGGCATCAACTACTTTGGCTTCCTTTTGTGATTGGTCTATACATGAAGATCCCCTTGGCAGTTATCACCTTCCTGTAATCATTAAGGTTGTTGTTAGTAATAGAACATTTTCTAACGAAACTAATTGCTCTGGCGCTAACATGCATCTCCCCATCTATCCTAAATATAAACAGGTGGATTGGAAAATGTTTGTCGAAAATTTCGTATCTTTGTTGGCAGTTTTTAGGATAGATTCTTATACACCTTTAGACGCATATAAAACTTTTTGTGATCTCATAAAAATAGCAGTAGAAAAATCGATTCCTAACATTTCTTCAAATAGTAGTGACTATCGTTCTTGTCATAGGAAGTCTAGGCTTAGACCTAACCTCCCTTGGTGGAATGACAAATGTACAGAAGCTGTATTGAAGTCCAAAGAAGCTTATTTGAATTTTAAATATCATCCTTGTGAGGAAAATTATTTGGAATTCAAAAGGCTTCAAGCTCTCAAAAAACTTACCTTAAAGATTGAACGCAATAGTAGTTGGGTTGCTCTTTGTAATTCTTTTAATCGTTGTACTCCTCTATCTGTAATTTGGAAATTTGTGCGCAAGTTTAATAAATCTTATGTACCTAATAATAAAAATGATGATAGCTGGATTTCAGCTTTTTTAAATAAATATACTCCTGATTTTGTTTGCAATAAACCAGACATTAGTCATAATCTAAATATGAATTCAAATAATAGTTTCCTTTTAAAACCATTTTCCATGCAGGAACTAAAGTCAGCAATATTTTCAAGAAGAGATACAGCATTTGGTCTAGATGGCATTCCATATATTGTTTTTAAGAAAATGAATGATGAGTGTCTTAGTATTTTCTTAAGAATTCTTAATCAGCTCTGGTTAAATAACGAAATCCCATCTAACTGGAAAGAGGACTGTCTAGTTCCCATTTTGAAACCAGAAAAACCTAAATCTGATCCGAATTCATATAGACCAATAGCCTTAACATCTTGTGTGGCCAAAATTTTTGAACAACTTTTAAAACAACGTTTGGAATTTTTTATTGAACAAAATGGTTTGTTACCTTCTAATCAATATGGGTTTCGACGAGGTCGTTCTTCACGTGAAAGTATTTGCCAGTTACACTTAGATATTTTCAGATCTATAAGTAGTAATCAGTATCTTTTATCTGTCTTTTTTGATATTTCTGGTGCCTTTAATAATGTTAATTTAAGTGTTCTTTGTAGTGAATTGATGTCCATTGGATTGCCAGGAAAACTAGTAGACTGGATATATACATTTCTATCTGAAAGAAATTTATTTGTTAAATATAATAATCACTTATATGGTGCAAGATTATCTTCTTTAGGAGTCTGTCAGGGGGGAATACTGTCTCCTTTGTTGTTTATTTTGTACATAAGACGTCTAAACATTATCTTGGGTTCATCAGTTAAGAACTTGCAGTTTGCTGATGATCTAGCTGTTTATGCGTCAGGGGATGATTTAGCTGTGGTGGCTGATTCAATCAATGATGCATTGGCAGCCTTGGGTCAGTATTTTGCTCATCTTAATCTAGATGTAAATCCCACTAAGTCTAAAGTAGTATTTTTTGGCCGAAAGAGTGTTGTTTTACCTGTTGTTTGCTATAGGGGGGTTCCACTTCCTGTTTCATATGATGTTAGATCCCAAGGTTTTATTAACTCTGTATAAGTCTCTTGTTCGAAGTCATTTCGAATATGGTTTCTTCTGTTATTCAGATGATCCTAAAATTGTAAATAAATTAGAATTAGTGCAAAACAAATGCATGCGTCTTATTACAGGTGCTTTTAAGTCTACTCCAATTGGCGCACTACAAATAGAATGTAAGCTTCCTCCAATAAGTATTAGATTGTCATACCTTAGGGAAAGGTTTATTCTTAAATTATATTACATTTCCAATAACACTCTCCTAAAGAACTTAATAAATGCTAGCATTGAGTTACGTCGGCGATCTATTTACATACTACAAGAATTGTCTTCCACAACCACATTGCTTCAAAATTTAAATATTTACCATGTAAATTCAACTTTGCCTTGTTATCAAGGATTGTTTATTAGCAAATTTCCTAAAATGAATATTGTCATTGACCATAATTTAACAACCAAAGAAGATGTTAGATTTAAACTGTTAGAATGGCATGATCACAGGTTCATTTATACTGATGGATCTAAAAATCATGATTCTGTGTCTTTTGCTATTTTTGATGAAGCTCGAAACCTAGGTCATGGTCATAAAATTGATAGTCTTGCTAGTGTCTTTACAGCTGAAGCTGCAGGTATTCTCTTTGCTCTGAAACACATCAAAAGTTACAATGCATTATATACTCATTGGGTGGTTGCTAGTGACAGCATGAGCGTTCTTAAAAATCTGCAGAATAATAAATTAAATGCCAATACAAATTATATTATTTACAAAATTAAGGAATTGTGGACAGAGCTTATTGAATTGAATATTCAAGTTGTTTTTGTGTGGGTTCCTTCGCATATTGGGGTTGTAGGAAATGAAAAAGCTGACTATTTAGCAAAATCAATTGTAAATTTTGTAACTATAGATAATGATTTCCTTGATACTATATCTCTGCCATTCACAGATGTTGTAAGATTACTAAAACAGCGCATGTGCGAGAAATGGGGGAGGCACTGGTATCATTGTACTGAGATTCAAAATAAAGGTTGCTGGTATGCTTCATTAGATATTCAAGTTGACAGTTCACCTTGGTTTTCTAAAAACCACTCTTATGTAAATAAAAAATTTTATTCAACCATTTGTAGGTTGCGTTTTGGTCATTGTCGTTTAAATTTTCACCTACATCGTTTAAAATTGTCCAACTCTTCGCAATGTAATCATTGTGATACTCAGGAAATACAAACCTTAAATCACATTTTCTTTGATTGCCCATCCTTCGGTATTCAGCGCCTAGTGCTGATGGATGAGCTTTTACGAATTTATGGCACAGGCAATTTGGTCCCGCATTGTATAAAGGAAATTTTAAAATGTCCTCTGTCTTATATGGCCTTGTATAAATTTGTTACCTTTTCTGTGGGCAATATATGAATCAAAGAGTGTATGAATATTGATTATAACTAATGTGTAAATAAGTTTTCAGTTAAACATCAAAAAGCGATTGTTTCTTGGTAAATACAAAATAAATATGTAAGTCAGAGAGAATGATGCATGAATGATGTCTGTGAATGATGTGCACACACAGAACAAAAAAAAAAAAAGGACTCGGATACAGCGATTGATACCTACTGGATTTGGAAAACATACTCGAGAAGAGATTTGAAAATTACGACATTATAAAGAATTATAATACTAATGAAATGACATATACCCTGGATTTTCCCTAAGAATATATGAAAAAACTGAAGACGTATACCTTGGATTTGTACTCAAGATAACAGGAGACAGAAGACGTATTACCCGGACTTGCACTCAAGAATATATTATAATACTAAAGACTTATACCTCGGATTTTCACTCAAGCAAAGATTTATGACTTAAGACAAGGCAGCATGGTCATTGACCTTAGCCTGTTCGAAAGAACGAACAAAAAAAAAAAAAAAAAAAAGTGTCTGAAAATGTGTCCTGTATGAAAGATTTTTCCAATGTTATCTGAAAGAGGGTATAGATTGAGAATAAAAGTCCTTAATAATTATAAGTTTCCCTTATTATAATACTAAACAGTGATTGCACTATTATTCTACTAATCAAACGCTACGAATTATCCTAGTAGCAACCAAGGACGTTAAAACAGTAGCAGTAGCAACGAATTATTTATTGCCTAGTAGTTAAAAAATTGACAAACTCGCCGCTGATGGCGCTGTGTTGCTATAGGTAGTTCAATAATAACATTAATTTCTAAATCGGCAAATTAGGCCAGTCAATATCGACATCAAACATCGCAAACGTATACGCATGTATCTACGATTTTTTTATATGTATGTTCCTTGAGAGTAGTTTACATCCAAGTTTGCAACCCTGTAAACCCTCTGCAAACCCCATGGTGTTCGAAAAACTGCAAAATTTTGGCACTTGTTTCAGTTTTTTCGAAAAAACTACCCTAAGGAAGCGTTTTTCAAGTATGTTTGTAAAGCTAACTAAATTTTCTACAATTTGAGTTTAACTCCAGCACTCTAGGTCAATTAGTTGCAGAGATACAGCTTGTCAAAGTTAGGCTATTTAAAAAAAGAAAAGTGTATATTTTGTGTTTGGGTCATATTCAAACACTCGTACTGGCTAAACTAATGGTCCTGCTTCTGGTGCTGCTTCAATTGTTCATCTGATTGTTTTGTGACGCAGACTCTTTGGAATATGGTAAAGGGATCAACATCAACTCTCTTGTTGAATACTTTCACAGAGGTGGTGACTGATGCCAAGGTCTTCACTTTGTCCTGGGTCAACGTTTTCGCGGTTTTTCGAGGTTTTTGGGTAGCAAAAGGTTTTCAGGGTTGCAAACTTGGGTGTTAACTACTCTCAAGGGACCTAACAACATATAAAAAAATAGTAGCTACCTGCGTGTTTGCGATGTCCTTTTTTGTGTTGATATTGACTTGTCTAAATACGGAACCTGCAAATCGGAATTTCCACCTAAATGCAGTGCATTCATGTCGTCGTAGTTATTTTAGCTACAAGCTAACTGTATCTGCGATAATTTGATTTATCGACGGTTGGCGGCGGAAAACGCAGGAAGAACAGACAGGCTGCCAAGTTGCCAACTATATAATACGTCTTTATAAATTCTTGAGTAAAAATTGTATAAAAGTAGAATAAGCTGAATCGTAACAGATAGTTACAGATTAAAGGTATATTTTATTAGGTTCACATATTATGGCTGATTTACACTTCGACAAGTAGCAAATTGCAAGCTGCAAGTTTTTTCTGTTGCCAAGGAAACACTCGCACTTGCAAAAAATAGAAGTCTTGTCTATTTATATAATATGCTTTTTGACAACAGGAAGATATGAAACTTTTGTTTTGCCAACTGTACTTGCATGCAACTCGCACTTGTACTTGTCAAAGTATAAATTGGCCTTTATACACACTATTAGTAAACGACGAATTACATTGTAATAATATTGTATGGGATCCTGTGCCTGAGAATAAAAACAAAATTATTTATTTATTTTATTTAAAGCCGCGTTTCCATTATGCAAGTAGCTTGCATGCAAGTTGCAAGTTGCATGCAGCTTGAGTAATGGAAACGTAAACTTGCATGCAGGCAGCAAATTGCATGCAGGTAGTTTTGAACTTGTAAACATAATGCGCAACTAACGCTTGTCTGCGCAATTGATATGCAACTTGCATAATGGAAACGCGCCTTAATAACGCAATAATAAATTGTTCAAAAACATCAAAAGCAACACAAATAAAACATTGATAAGGCACAAGTGAACCCACCCGTCCTGAAAACAACTAGTGGAATAAATATTCCATTAGGATGATCCGCGCCGGAATTGACAGAATTCAATTATAATTTTTCGGTTCAGTGGGTCCGCGGGTATTATCTAAATTGCATCGCGTGGAATAAAATGTTGCCAGACGACGTTGTAACCTTTTTACGGGTCTACACTCCCAATTTTGTATTATTATAAGGAAAATTATTGTGGAACAGGAAAATAAAGCATTACATTCAAAATATTGCCAGCCAGCTTAGAAAGCTCTCGATACTATATCTATCTATACCTATATATGTATATAAAAATTAATTTCTGTTCGTTTGTCTCGCTAAAAATTTAGGATGGCTGGACCGATTTGGTTAATTTTGATCTTGAAATATTTGTAGAAGTTCAGGGAAGGTTTAAACGGTGAGAAACATAAATAATAAGTAACAAAAAAAAAACGACAATTTAGTTTTCCAATACAAAATGGTCAAGGGTAGGTGTAGAGTAGAGTAGAGGCCTTTGTATGTTTGTAACGAATAAACTCAAAAAGTACTGAACCGATTTTAAAAATTTTTTCACCATTACAACGCTAAATTATCCCTGAGTAGCATAGGCTACTTTTTACCACGAGAAATTTGTTTTTCCCATGGGAAAATTCAAAATAAGTTGGGCGTAGCCGCTGGCAGGCCGCTAGTAAATAACAATAAGGAAAATTTTTGTGAACAAAAGCAACTTCATAGTTATTATTATTACCTCTCACTACTATAATTTTCATCATCAAAACTTCGTAGGTTTGAGCTGTCAGGTCTATAATAATAAAATATAGGTATATAGGTCGGTTGTCGACCTTTCAAGTTTAAAACTCACGCGATGAAGAAGAACAATATAATAGGAGACCGGGCTTCTATTTTTTGTTTTGTTCTAACTTACTGCCAGGGCCCCGTTTCACGAAACAACAAGTTACTAGTAACAAGTTACAATTCGATATACATTGCGTAGCCAATTCGCCTAGCTAAACTGTAAGCCCTTATCGTTTTCTTTAATCTTCTTCGCAATGTACGTCGAATTGTACTTGTAATTTGTAACTTCTAGCTTCGTGAAACGGCCCCCTAATAACTTACCAAAGATAAAATTAGCCTTAAAAGCTTTAAATACACTGTGTACAATATACTATATTGTTTGGTCAACAATGTGGTTTTAAAGGTCGCATGCGGCGTTATAGTTAATCCGCCGGTAAGCTTTTTATCACCGTATTGATCTAGTGGTTAACGACTGCGAAAGGGCGGTGGCGGGTAGGATCAAGTGTTTTTATGCAACGTGTTGGCTAAGGAAATCACTTCGTTAGAATGAGAGCGTCGGTGGTCTAGTGGTTAGAGCCGCTGCCTCCCGCCCTGGAGACGCGGGTTCGATCCCCACCACGTACTAATGTGTTTTCGAATTTCGAATTCATTATGTACGTTTATTCGATGCTCTTACGGTGGATGAAAACATGATGAAACCTGCACACTCCTGCGAAGAAATTAAAAGTTTGTGTGTGAAGTCAACCAACCCGCACTAATCGCCCTAATACAGGGTAGGCTCGAGCCCCTTGGTGGAGACTTATATGAGCTGCAGTTGATGTTGTTGTTGTTGGCTAAGTAATGTAAAACCACTTGGGTTGTTCAGTGCGTGTTGTTACGCAACTAAGTAAGATTTACCCTTGGGAATAAGACTTTTCCCGGTAAAAAATATTCTATATGTTGATCCAGGATACAAACTATCTTCATTTCAAATTTCGCCTAAATCCGTCCCGTAGTTTAGGCGTGAAAGCGGAATAAACATCCAAACATCTAAACATCCAAATATATTTTCACATTTATAATATTATTGTGATTAACACGTAATATCAAGTAATTATAATAATAATTACTGAAGAAGTTTCCCCATAATTCTTTATTTGTTAAATTCCTTACAAAAGTTTCAGTACAACTCTGTATACCCTCTGTAACCTGTGGTAGCATAGTAACTGTGTTACAGGTTACAGTGTCTTCCCCAATATACATTAACATTAAATTAACGGCCCGTTACAGTCCACTGCTGGACTATGAGCCTCCTCCACTTAAGTGTTTGGTTTTGCCATAATCTCCACGCTTGGCAGGCGGGTTGGAGATCGCAGATTAAAAGGTTACTGTATCAAAGAGCGCTGCTGCCCGTTCCCTGTTCACTGTGTAGTCCCTAAGTCGCCTCTTACGACACCCACGGGAAGAGCAGGGGTTGGTGACAAAATGTATTCTACTCTGCCGTCACACGGCTTAATATACAATCCAAGTTTATATTATTGGTAATATTGCAAGCTTATACTTAGTTCAGTGGCGATGATTCCGTACAAACTTGTTTCGTAAAAAGTTGTGCCATTAATTTATGAGCGCTGACCTTGTGGCTACATTTTTATTTTTTTAATTTCGCTTTATTGTTCGTAGCCTTCGGTTCCTTTTTTTAATTTTGACCATTTGTTTCGATGCAACAAAAGGTCAAAATAACACATTGAATAGTTAAGTGGAAAAGTTACTAAAATTTTATTTCTAAAAGTGAATCTTTAAACGTGATATGGTTTAATTTATTCATCTAATGTCAAGCAATGTTAGATTTAATGGATGAAAGTTAAATTTTAAAGCTAGATGAACTTGATAAATGTAGGTGTCACGCTAGGTCAAATGTTAAATAAATCTATCTAAAATAACCTTTAAAAAATAATTATAGCACTCAAGTTAACAGCACATTGATTAATGACATGATTAGGTTATAAAAATGAGGTTCAAAGGTTTTAAACATCTGCTTACTAAGCACATTTAGAGTGTAAGCCCGCCGCTGTACCCACTTTGAGGTTATTTAATGGTACCGCTGAACCTGTTGTACTATTAGCCTGTACCATTGATGGTATACAAGTTCTTCTTCTTTTTCTATATTAGCAATAGAGTTATGACTCTACTTTTCAAAAATACTTTAAATACTGAAGTTTTTTTTTGTACTAGCCAAAGCACCAATTTCTAAGAAAACAGTTATCTCAAAATTTTTGGAAATTATTTTCAATTTGGTAAGTCATTGGGCTTTGTACATTGAAAATATTAATAAAACTTGAAAAAAAATATATTTCTTGTACGAATATTATTTCTACATAAATTAGGTGTCTTTTATTATATAAAAAAACTCAAATCTCTACTTCGTTAAAAAAAATACTTTATTTTTTTACGCACATATTCATATAAAAATATAATTTTATGTTATTTGGAAGCGCTAGATAGATTAATTGTTCAGAATCGCTTTTCAGTTCCAAATTCAATTTGAACAAGATCGCGTGAGATCAATTTAGCATTGAGAGGTTAAACAGAATCTTAAAATTAGAAGTCTGGCAAATCTGACCTAACTGCACCAAAAATAAATGTTCTACATCTTATTGTGTGGGTTGTAAGGTCACCGACCGAACTTACAAACGGATGTCTAAACAAAAACGAAATATAAGAATATTCAAGTTAATTTATTCCATAACAGTTACACTGTGTGCGAAATCTCTTAATTTACTAATAAAAACAGTAAATAATTAATATCAATCAATAGGTAAGTATAGGTACAATCATAAAAAATAAACACAATTAAAAACATTTCAATTAAAACTAATTATAAATTAAAATAAATTACCAAAGTCTTGCCACCACACTTCCTCAAACTAGAACAAGTTGTTTGAAAATTAGAAATTAGTTTTAAGACCTCGTATACAGGCAGTTCCCGCAGATGCTTGTAGCGGGTTAAAGGCGGCCGCCATCAAATATTCACGTTACCGCTTGCTCTAAATTTAAACACCCCGTATTTACCCGATTGCGTGAAAGGAACAGGATGTAAATGATTTATAAAAGTACCTACTTTTATATAATTAAGAACAACTAAGCAAGAGTCTTTTGGTTGAAATGATGATGACGATGAAACCAAACCAGTAGACATAACAATAGGACTGGGCCGCAGCCATTTTGTGACGTCATTATGTAAGACAAACATCATTTCAGTATGGTGTGAAAAAAAAATCTAAGTTATTACTTAATATTTTATGTTTTTTTTTCTTTTTGAACTTACATATATTTTTTTTTTATAATCTGTCGTATTAGGCAACGCCCCGTCGCCACTCCGCGTTATATATTTTAACTATTATTGCTCTGTAATCTAGCTGTTCAATACAAAAAATACTATATATAACTTAAATACATAATATTTTATTTAGATATTATTTTTTATACTAAATGCCTTTTTGTGCACACACTACGAGATCTGAGTGCCGCGTGACATAAAAAATAAATAAAAAATAAAATAAAGCAATAGCCAATAGTAAAGCATAAAAATGTTGCCGACTTCTGTCACTTCCAGGGCGTGGCGTGGCAGTACAAAGTAAACGGGTGGAAAACACTATACATTTTAGGTTATTTAGTTTCTTCACAAATTACATTTAATTGGGTATTTTTATCATGACTTACAACCACTTTCTCCAAGAGACATGGATTGAAAAGCTACGAAAATATTTTGACTAATTCGACTAATAAGAGACTATCTTAGCATTTTAATTCGTTTACCAGCGAAATCCAATTATTATTATAAAAAAATGTCGGAAATAGGTTGCGTTGCATTTTTACCTTTTTTGTAGTAAAATTTTAAAATGTATCGAATTTCTTCATTAGATTCACTCATCTTAACAGTAAGAAAAACAAATGAAAATCACACATTTTCCTAATTTGAATTTGGAGTTATCTTTTTTAAAATTTAAACTTTTTAATAATACCAAAATTAGCCAGATACAAATGGTATAAAAGAGATATTATTATAAGTTCATACATACTATTTGCGAAAAGAGTTTTTCCCCAACCTAATAATATTTGTACACAGACTATACGATAAGGTTTGAAGTTAGGTACAGTTTTCGAGTCGGACTTTGTTGCCAACTCCGAGAGTTGCTTTGAAGTTCCGTTGAAACAGTTAGTTATTTATATGTAAGTTGGTCTCCAGACTGTGAAGTTTCGGGAAATAAGTTGCTGTTTCGTTCCTATTTCAATCTGCATCACGGTACAGAGCTTTATAAGGAACTTGAAACCTTTTACAGAGTTTATTAAACCATTCTGACTAGCTCGACAAGGTCTTACGCTTACACTTACCGTAAGCACACCGTAAGTCATGTTATGGGGTCGATTGTTAGCATCCGTCAATGGCGGTCGGGCTTTCGTTTTGATTTTAGTTTTTTAATTTATTTGAGTGTTTAGTGTATAACTTTGATAGTGTATTATCCAGTGAATGACGCTTGCATTTTGCTGTCATTTATTGTTGACTAACAGCGGCCGCGTGTGGCTTCAGTAATGCTGCTATCATATTACTGGAGTCCTTCACCGTACACAGCACCTTAATCATAGGATTAGGGCTGTCTGTGTATCTCATGCTACTTACACAAAACCACTTGATACTGATGAAATACTATAAGTGAAACGCCAAAAATAAAAAATAGAATTAGAAGTCATGTTATGACATCAAGGCCTTATTTATGGCAATCACATGACTACAAAAAAACTTGCTGACAGCTTTAATTTAGAGATCAAACAGAGACTCTCATCAACTGCTCATATACGTCCCCACCGAGGGGTTCGAGCCTACTCTGAATTAATTAGGGCGATTAGGCCTGAGCCCCAATGGTCGGCTAAGGCCTAATCGCCCAGAAGCTCAGTGAATTTTTTCCTAAAAGTGTGCAGGTTTCAAGAACAAAAACGGAACGGAAAACACAACAGAAAATAAAACTAAAGAATCAACCAGTGGTCTTAATGCTGAGGTATCAATCTCTTCCAGGCAACCTTAAGGTGAAAGAATAACACACAGAAAATGTCACACCACCGCACCGACGACGTTTTCTTTTCTATTTAGTGATTTACACCGCGATACGATGGTACAAAGTCGAGTAGCTCTCGTTTTATTAAATATGCGTCCGGAGGCGCCCGCGCTTGTATTTATTAAGCGAGAACTTATTTTTTTTTTAAATCTTTATTTAAAGAGCTTAGTCACACTAAGCGACTATGTCGCTCTATACAGCCACTAGACCTTAAAAAATTACTTGTCAAGTTTGAGACCAAGAAACAGCCACAATTAGCTGCTTCTTGCCCTCAAACCCGACCGAACTAATTTATACAATGCCTTAGCTTCCGTGGATAAAGGAACTGCCAAAACACTGTTACAACCTCCCACTTGTTTGAAATATTTACACCTCATTTGTACATCAAATCAGCGAGAACTTATTAAAACTGTGTAATGTTCTGCCACACGGATGAAAGCTTTGGCCGTTAAGCTGAATAAAAATGACTTTCTCACGGGTATATTATTATGACTCAAGAGATTCCACGCCATTTTTGTCTCTAATTATCTTCATTCCAATATTTATCCAAATCCGTTGAGTACTTTAAGCGTGAAGGCGAAACAAACATTCAAGTATCCAAACATCTAATTTTTTTTACATATATAATATAAGTATTAGTGGGACTATCGGATGCTAACTACCAGTCACTTGCTGTTGCAATACTTATTTGTCGTCTCAAGTGTGACCCAAAATCAGCAATGTAATCCAAAGTAGTCACTAGATCAGATCCCTAGATTCCAAGGATAATATTTGGTCACTGCTTTACCTGTCATGTGTATTTTTCTCCCACTGGTTTATGTAGTACAACACCGATGTTTATTTTATTGTCAGTACGTGGCACTGTTCTGCCTCTGAGCACGTACTGAGTGGCCACCGGTATTAGTGTGTTGACTAAAGACAATAAAGGACAATTTGATGGCCGCCATCATGGATACCGTTTGTAGATGCGATTGTCATTTTTTCGACTAGCGGATTTAAGGATTTTCCCTATTTCTAAATTAACGCCATCTATGAACACGGAAATACCATCTACCTAATAGTTCCGAGCACGTTACGTATGTCACACTGTTAGTTGGAATAAGAAATTTTCCCACGGTAAAAAGTATATCAGTTAAACCCACAGTTCCAATGCAACTTTCTCGTACCCTAAAGTTGCCTGTAAGAAATTGCTACCTTAGCAATAAGGCCGCCTATCTCTACACCCCTTCATCTATCTTTTGTACTTTCAAGCTATATCCTTGTGTGCAATAAAGTATATTCTATTCTATTCTAGAAATTCATGACTTATGGATTTTTTCCTTTCATTGAGGCTTTTCTTTTAGAAATACCCAATTTGCTTTGAAAATGTTTACTAATTTTAATGACTTAGCTGTACCTTTTGTTAATTTTGACTTGAGGTAAAAAAAATTATAGCTTCATAGGACCTAAGCATTTGATATAACTCCACGCGTTCCTGTGAAACAGGGCCTTTACAGACGTAATGACGGACAGATATATAGACAGACAGTCTAAAGGTCTATCCACACAGCTCAGTGCCGTGTCAGGGACGCGGCCGGAACGTGGCAAATGTCATTAGAAAATCGTCATCGTCACGAGTCTTAAAAAATATCGGTACATACATTTTCTATGACATTTGTCACGTTCCGGCCCCGTCCCTGACACGGCACTGAGCTGCGTGGATGGACCTTTACAACGAACTGATCCTCTAATAATTCCTTTTATCCGTTTGAAGATCAAAACTATATAAAAACCTCTTAAACAGCATCTAAGAACCTCTTGGCGGAGATATTACAACGTAGACTCCTTAGCATCACGTCTCTCCCCATGCAGGGTGGACAGCAGATTGCAATAGCACTGATGTCAATATTTATCGACGCTACGTGACATCCTCCGTCTCCAGTCACGTCGGCACTCTGTACATACAAACAACAGTTCTATTTGAGAACACAGTTAGTTGGATATTGGCTATTTTTTTACTATTATATAGAACGTTTTTAAACGTACCTAAACGTATCATGAACAGCTCATTAACGTCCATACCGAAGGGCTCGAGCTTGCCCTGGAGCAGGGCGATAGCCTACCCGCTAACCCAGTGACTTCACACACAACCTTTGAATTTCTTCCCAGAAGTGTGCAGGTTTCTTCGCAATGTTACCTTCACCGTAAGAGCGTCGAATTTGAAATAAAAAAAACACACACGTACGTGGTGGGAATCGAACCCGCGCCTCCCGGACGGAAGACAGTGGCCCTAGCCACTCTACCACCGAGGTACATATATACCGATAATCTAATATTTATTTGTATTGTATTGTAATAAAAATAAGAAAAGGAGTGTTATCAATGTATGTATAGGTATGCAATCTATAAAACGGGTATAAAAATGAAACCCTATTTCTCCTGGTCAGGTCACGCTATAATTTGAGAACGGCTTTACCGATTCCATTCATCTTTTTTTTAACATTTTCTTGTACTTCGCAGAAGGTTCTTACATTTAAAAAAATAAAAAAATTGCGCGGAGTAAGTGCAGGGTAGGTGTATGGGTAGATGTTGGGAGAAATGGCAGGACAACGTATGCCGGGTCAGCTAGTATAAAAATTAAAAACATTGAAGAAGAAAATAATAGTCTCCGTCCGTAGCCAAGCAGTAGTAGAACATATTTTAGTCACTACGAAGGTTCTGGAAGGTTCTCGAATCTTGTTACCACTGTAGTCACACAAAAATATTTTTGTAAGCCAGTCCCAAGTTTGGTTAGGAAATGGTCATGAATTCCTTAGTTATCAGAAATGATGATCCCGTACTTTGAAAAGCATCTTAAGCTGTTGGTCACAACTATTATCTACGGAAACAACCACGGCACGTCTGAAGCCTTTGGAAGCTAAATAATTAATCTGACGCTCTTATTTAAGTATTTAATAATTTATTTTACGCAATAAATAGGCAAAAGGCCAAAACATAGGTACATAAAAGCGACACAACAGGCCTACTTATTTCCAAAGAAATATCTTCCAACCTATCCTTTTACACGGACAATACTTACAAAATTACACAAACCGCCGATTGTTGATCTCCACAAATAGACCAGTGCTAGAGTTTTATTTGCTCAGGAACCAATATAGATTGCGTCCAATGTCCATAGGAAAATTACAGTACTACATAACGACTACGTTGGATCAGGATACGAATTTTGTATTTGTAATCGTACTTCTTATTCACATTCGCAATCACGACAAACGTATGCGATTTCCTAAAATTCGTATTTTTGATTATTCATTCTGTGAATTCTGACCAACCACTCGTTTATCGATTTCTACTACAGACCTACCAACATAAATAAATTAACAGAACAGCAGCGTTTCGCCATCATGTCTTGTCATTTAGTTAAGTTCCGCTCGACGGAATGTTTTGCGATTGTTAATCGATTTTTCAAATTAGTATGGTATCACAGTTCACCGTATTTAAATTTTATGCGTAAAATGAAATAAGTTTGGACATTTAGTTATAATGGCAACATAGAATTCGAAATGGGTCAAAAATGTGGAAAAACGATATAATTCGAAATGAATTACGTGTGCGAATTGTTTTCGAATGCGGATTGCAAATTCTCTACTAGTGAATCAAAAATACGTCTCTTGTTCTTAGAAGTTTACACAAGCACTCGTATCGAGACCACTTGAAGATTAATTATCTTTTTTGTTGCCTTTTTTGTGTCTCTTTTCTTTTGCACAGTCTCTTTCTGTCTTGTCTAGCTAGATCACATGGAAATGGTCCGAAAGGAATAAGTGAATCTGCTAAGCAAAAGTTTTTGGAATGCAATCTTAGTGGAAGAGCGTCGGTGGTGTATTGGTTAGAGCTTCTGGCTCTCATTCAGGAGTCGCGGGTTCGATCCGCACTACGCACCAATGTGTTTTCAAATTTCGACTTCATATGTGATTAAATAAGTAGTTCTTGATTAAGTAGACCAGCCTTCTGTTTTGTGTTTTATTATAAAGATAAAGATAAAAGTGATAAAAGTGTCTTTATTCGAAGTAAGATTTAACAAAATCATTTTTCGACGTCAAAGCAAGATGGGCCCGTTCACTACAAGTGTACGCCTTTTGTGGAGAAGAACGGCCAGAAGAAACTCCACTCCACACTCCTATTTACTACTTAACTGGCTTAAATGGTTACTTACTTATACTTAAATGTGAACTAGCCCATAGTCTTGACGCAAGCAAAAGGGCCCAAATCCATATTCCATTGCTACAGAAAAACAGCGTCATTTCTTTCTTTAAAAGCTTAAGTAGGTGTTCTAGAGCACAGAGATGTTATAAATACACTTCGCTAAGCTGGAACGAAACGTCTGCATGCAGCTGCTGAGTCTTTTTACGTGTTTCTTACGATATTTCTACAGTGTTTCGTCACTTGAGACGAAAAACATTGTAAGTCGCATTTTTATGATGATTTATGGAATGTTTTATGTTTGAATACGAATGTAGCAACACACACATCCCTGTCTAATCAGAAATCGAAAGAGGTTTGATAGTTTTATTTGCGATGCGAGGTTTTCGATTTGTTTTTGAGGTAAAATGTAAATTCATCATTATCATCATCATCACAGCCGGAAGATGTGCACTGCTGATCATTGGCTCCAAGGCCCATAAGTTTCTAACGTGAAAATAGGGCGTTTAAGAGGTTATCTTAAAAATAATGAGGTTTCGGGAAGTAAACATAAAAAAAAGTGAAAACTATCTAGGTGAGTTATGATAAAATTGTACTTAATTAACTAATACTTGCTGTACTTAATTAATAAGGGCCCATAAAGGGTGTGTTCCGAATCAAACTGTCAGCGCCGTCAGCGATCAGAAGCCAAAACATTGTATGGGTTTTGCTCGCTGACAGTAATTCGGTACGCGCTTTGAGTGCGCTAAAATCGATTTCAGCGCGTCTCGGAACGCAGGGAAAGATTTATCGAAACCCTATAATAATCTATATCTTTGATTTGACTATTAAATTGAAAAAACGGTTTTTTGTTCTTCCTGTAAAGTTATTCTCAGTGATACGTGGTTTTCAGTCTCAAGCGACGATATTGCAGTTTATTCTCCTTTCTACAACAAATAGCAATTATAAACACCTTATTACGGTGTAGTAAGTTCTAATTTCATAGAACATTAGCATGGCTCGACTAGGTAGCGTCTTTAGATTTTTAAATACTTCTTTAGTGATGTTTTTTATAATTAAAAAGTTGCAGTTTTTATTGATTGCTTTTTCTAATTTGATGTAGACATCAAGAAGTTTAGCTGAGAAGTGGACAGAAAATGTATTAAATTTACTTCTTAAATGATGATAGTAAAGTGTAGTATCTTTTTATATCGTGTTAAGTCTGTGGATAAGAGTATTATAGGAATAGGGACTATCGGACTGTTTCGGACTGAACACAAACAAAGATTTCTCTTACGTGCGTCGCCTCGACCATCGTCTTTTGTTCCTCTGAGAACACAAACAAGGTATTCAAATTCTCTATAATAATAGATAGATAATTAACCGAAATAAATGTGTTTTTTTTTTTGTTTACAGGTCTCAAGGGATAAACACAACAATTCTGTAAGTTCCATTTTCCTATGTAACTGAGTTTTGTAACCCGTTACAAAAGAAGAAAATATTATCTTTATTAGGTTTTAGATATTTCTAGGTGTTTCTTGTATTTAGCGTAAAGTATAGTATAGTATAAGTAATAATATTACGTTTTAGTGAAATTCTTGTTTTCAAATGAAAAAAAAAACCACTTATGACTAATAAGTCTGTGCAGTCGAAGGTCTCTTCAATGAAACAAAAGATCAATCAATCAGCCTATTGCAGTCCACTGCTGGACTGCTGCCTCCCCTCGGGCACGCCAAAGCGCACGATCACCCGCTTTCCTCATCCAGCCACCTGCACCGGACCTTCCTCAGGAGAAAACAGGAGGAACATAAAAATACGATAACTTTTTTAGCTTCTGACATTTGAACTTGGAATAACGTAGAGAAAACTATCTCTAAGGTTTCTTTAATCGTGAACTCGTCCTCATCCGATTTTGAGTTGAAAACAAGTTACTGGAAGTCGTAGAGCTGTTCGAACTTCTTCGTTACGTGAGGGAATATAAAGCATGATATTCTTTGGTTATTGTATGACAGAATATGTTTTGAAACAGCTCTTTCAGATTTAATACATATTTTTGCACTAATCCGGAGTTGAGATAATGGGAATGCTAGGAAATTAAACTAATCGTTTATTATTTTTTGGATGTTACGTCTCTTAGTTTCAGAATTTGGTTTTAAGGTTTCACTTGGTCAAATATTTATAATATAATCTAAACAAAATTATCATAATATTATATAATCATAAATAAGCCGTGTGGTGACGGCAGAGTAGAATACATTTGTCACCAACCCCTACTCTTCCCGTGGGTGTCGTAAGAGGCGACTTAGGGACTACACATTGAACAGGGAACGGGCAGTAGCCAAAATATTTTATTTTCAACATAAGAAGTACGAAAAAAAAAAAAATTAAACAACCCAATTTTTTTATATACAATTTTTTTTTATATTTAGTACCAGCCGGATTGGTTTTATACAAGAAGTGTGTAACCGAAAACATCTTTGTTTAGACAATCATAATATTCATAAATACGTCGCTTTGACATAATCGTGATGTACATAAAAATATCTGCACTTTGACTAAATTCAACGCAGTCTCTCTATGGACACAAATTAAAGTTCATCATCAAAGTTTTTTTTAAATGACGTTTTATGTCCCCAATTGATGAAAATAACTTTGTCCCGCTATGACCGCGGCCTGATTGAATCCCCAGATTTCCCCGGGGGCGAGGGCCAGTCTGCGGGCGTCCTATAATGGCTGTCCACTTGCATGCTACATACTTGTAGACATAGACACTGCTATATGAGCCTACCTATAATATTCAACAATACAGCCACCTACGTCCGATAATCGGTAACCGATTTTTTGTAGGAGAAAAATGGAACGCACTGATTGCTATAGTGCAAGTGCAACGCACATGTCCTACAAAAAGTCGGCCAGAAATAACTCGCCATAAGAGAGAAATAAATCGGCCCGATTAATCGGTTCTATAAAAAGTCTGACGTGGGCTGGCACCCTAATTGAAATTGACCAATTGATGTGAGGAAAATTCCGTAGTTGAATTTTCAGCTGGGCCACATAATATGGAAAATTTTGATGAAAATTGAACTACGGAATTTTCCGCTCATCAACGGAAAATTCCGGTCATTCTCAATTGGGCGACGGAAAACCGACGATGTCAGCTTGTATATCCAATTATACACTGCTGGAAAAAGGTATCCCCAAGGATTTCTACATCCAGCGATTTGTCGTCATCACTTCATCAGATCACCGGTTCACCTTATGGGGGCCTACCCGCACTCTGCGTCATCTGGTGCGCGGTCGCCACTCGATAATTTTTGCAATAAAGTCTATCGTAACTTTGATTTATCTGTAGATCTCGTCATTCCTGATTCAGTCTGGCAGATAAACTAACATTATTTATTTAAACGAAGTGAAAAATATGTCGATCCCAGACAGGATTTGAACCAGCGTCTCCTCGGCAACCCAGGTCAGACATAGGCACATTTTCCAATTATGTCATAAACGTCGCTGTTTGCCATCTCTTCTATTTTTGAATGTAAGAATTCCCATACAATAGATGATGTATTGTCTGTGTTTCCATACATATTATTATGTACGACCTAGTGCTTATATTGTACAATTTTATCACCCACGTAACAGGGGATTACGTTACATGAACATGATAGATTGCCATAGAGGTGTTTGCGAAAGCTCTTAGCTATAACACGCACAACATCTGCGTTATGAGAGGGAATAAAATGAAGTGCGTAGGTGGAGAACATTACAGCTCATGTTGAACATGACATTGACGATCTATTTTTGTATGCAAATGTTTTGTAATTTTCTGCGAGAAAATTGCTAAAGATTAATAATAATAATAATAATAAAAATTCTTTATTGATCTAAAAGTGCATTACATGTGAGCTTGGAACCCTGTAGCCTGTGCTAGTTGGATAACTGTGTTACGGGCTACAGTGACTTCCCCTTATTTAATTAGAACATAATCTGGCACTAGTATAGTTTTACATAAACAGAAAAGTAGTAAGGCAAACAAGTAGCTTAAGATTAACATCATTGTTCTTCGTATGGGTTGTGGTTAGAAGGTCAACAACCGGCCTCACAAACCCTAGTGTCAGTCTTATACAGCCGCCATGGCTCGTGTGATGAATGCTTCCGTACCTACAAGTCCGCGCGCGCTGTATGACCACTTTGGTAGATATATCAGTCAATTAGGAAAAAAAGGAGAAATTCCGTATATGGCAGCCGGCAGCGTACGTTAGTGATGAAAGAGACTCGAGTCCTTTAGTCGTTTATAATAAGACTCGCCTCTTTTTACACGACTTGGCTCTAAAATTAAGACTATCTAAAGCTTCCGTCACGGTCCGTATGGCGAGGCGTTGCACAGTCCCCGGACCGCAAAGCTCCCGCTCTGTGTGACCGAAATTTTAACCAAATTAGTATCGCAAAGAGATTTTTTTTAACAGTGTTCTCAACGAGGCCCGATCCCGGAACCTCCGGTATGAGAGTATGAGAGTCAAACACTCAACTGCGTAGCCTCAGAGGCTGTAAGTTAAAAAATAGCTATTAATTAACCCACGTAAACACGTTTTCATGTAGAACATAGTTAATTCTAATTGAATCCTACATTATACTACATTACAATAATACAACATCAAACATTAATGGTACATTGGTGACGTTAGATCGGAGAACGTTTTAAATCAACATACGCAACATACCATCACAGAGCTTTTGTTGGCTTAAGTCGGCCTGTACAACTACTTAACCAATAAAATAGTACAAAACTGTTTTCTAGTTTTGTTCATCGACGGCCCGTTACAGTCCACTGCTGGACTATGAGCCTCCTCCGCTTAAGTGGAGGGTTTTGCCATAATCTCCACGCTTGGCAGGCGGGTTGAAGATCGCAGATTAAAAGGTCACTGTATCAGAGAGCGCTGCTGCCCGTTCCCTGTTCGATGTGTAGTCCCTAAGTCGCCTCTTATGACTCCCACGGGAAGAGTAGGGGTTGATGACAAATGTATTCTACTCTGCCGTCACCACACGGCGAATATGTTCTAGTTTTTACACGCTTTTATTTAAATTGCACTGTATGTGGGTGGGTATGTTCGGGCAAAATATTGCAACTCAATTTTGAAGCATTTGCTGCCATTGGATTTTGCTGAAATTTGGTACACTTATGTAACCGCAATGACAATGCAATATTATGGTACTATAGAGCTGGTCTGATGATGGAGGCGGAAGGTGGCCATCAAAACTTCTTAAATACACACCACAACCTAGTCGTGTTTGAGCCCGTTGGATTTGCCTTAACAAGATCTTTAGTCATACGTGATGTCCAGGGTCTCATGATGGAGCTGAAAGGTGGCCATAGGA
The DNA here is from genome assembly GCA_951230895.1 of Carpatolechia fugitivella. Lineage (NCBI taxonomy): Eukaryota > Metazoa > Arthropoda > Insecta > Lepidoptera > Gelechiidae > Carpatolechia > Carpatolechia fugitivella. Next base: position 15,366,630 of record OX579659.1, on the reverse strand, counting down.
ACTCCTTAAATACACACCACAACCTAGTCGTGTTTGAGCCCGTTGGATTTGTCTTAACAAGATCTTTAGTCATACGTGATGTCCAGGGTCTCATGATGGAGCCGGAAGGTGGCCATAGGAACTCCTTAAATACACACCACAATCTAGTCGTGTTTGAGCCCGTTGGATTTGTCTTAACAAGATCTTTAGTCATACGTGATGTCCAGGGTCTCATGATGGAGCCGGAAGGTGGCCATAGGAACTCCTTAAATACACACCACAACCTAGTCGTGTTTGGGCTCGTTGGATTTGTCTTAACAAGATCTTTAGTCATACGTGATGTCCAGGGTCTCATGATGGAGCCGGAAGGTGGCCATAGGAACTCCTTAAATACACACCACAACCTAGTCGTGTTTGGGCTCGTTGTATTTGTCTTAACAAGATCTTTAGTCATACGTGATGTCCAGGGTCTCATGATGGAGCCGGAAGGTGGCCATAGGAACTCCTTAAATACACACCACAACCTAGTCGTGTTTGGGCTCGTTGGATTTGTCTTAACAAGGATACTCCACTTACTTTACTAAGATACTTTGTTTAATAAAGATTTTTAATTAAGCTTATGTTCAACTTCATTATTTCAAAATATGAATAAATAAAAACAGCACTATTCAACTTAGTTAAAAAACAACCACACAGCATAAACACCTACATTTTAATCAATATAAAGTCGGCCAAAAAATTGGTATACAACCCTTAGGTTGAATTTCATTTGAAATCGTAGAACAACAGGCATTACCTTCGTTTGCAGATCCACCTGTCAGATGACGAATATATTTTTCTTGAAGATTTTTTGAAATATTCGCTATCGAAACTAAATAATAAATGTTACAAATTAAACAATTTACTTTAATTTTCACACCATGTGTGTCTACAAATAAATAATAATAATAATAAAAAATGTGGGACATCTCACATACGGCCATCTGATCCCCAACTAAGCAGAACTTGTACAATGGGTATCAGACAGCACTGCTGATATACAATACTTAAATAGATAAATACATACTCATTCAGTATGCTTTCACCTGGAGCACGAGGCTGTGTCCATCGTATCGCGATAACCCTCGCCACTGAGAAGGGCTGACAACTCACTTAAAACCTCCCACCTAAAGCCTCCCACACATTGCTCCACACCGCACTCTCTTACAAAATATTTAAACACTCATCTAATTTTTTTCATCAACTGAGAAACTGGTATTTTTTCAGAAGAAAAAATAAACCATTGGGCTATGTGCATTTGGGCTATTTGTTACACTACATAAATTAAAAAATTGTGTTGTTATTTATATTATTCAAATTTGTACAGATAATACAATATCTGTATTTTAAACTCAACATTGAATAATTCTAACAAGGCAGCTCCGTAACAGTTTCCTGGCTTTTAATTTGCTTTCCAGAGCCCTATTTCCCAGTAAATAATTATAAATTATTCAGTTTCATCAAGTTTCGCCGTATTTAAAAAATCGCTTTGTTTGAACGTCTATTCCAGAAAAGCACGTTTTTTTAAATAACATAATCTTTAGATGAACACAAAAGAAAAAAAAAAATTGTACCAAAGTGTGGACGAGCCTTACTTGTGACTTTAAAACAATCACATAATATTCAGGCAATCCCATTTCTGATTACGTAATTTGGGATTGTGGCGGGACTTCGCTGAAAATGATCTTGTTAGTGTATTATTACGAAATTACGTTGGTGTATATTAATGCTAAATTATATTGTTATTGTGTTAGTTGCCAGTACGCTGTTTAAACAAAATGATAGGGTACATTCAGCCCACTATTCTGAATCATACTGAACTAGAATTTATTTCTGGAAAATATTTTTATGGGTATTTTTTCCGGTTTTCTCATCATCACCAACAAAATAAAAATAAAAAATATTTTATTGATACAAATAATTTTTCGACGTCAAAGCGATTATGGATGGCACGTTCACTACCAGTGTACGCTCACTGTGGAGAAGAACGGCCAGAAGAAACTCCACAGTAATCGTAAAAATTTTCCCGTAAAAAGTATTCTGTATTATGTTAATCCAGATTACAAACTATTTCCATTCCAAATTTCAACCACATCCGTTAAGCGTGAAGGGGGAACAAACATCCAATTATATTTTCACTTTATATTATTAGTGTGGTGTGATTTTTCAGTTTTATCCGTGAAGGTGAGGTTTTATTTAGATTTAAATGTTGTCAACCCTCCTCAGTGGTCGTTGTCACGGGCAAGGTCGGAAGCGGTTCAGGAAAGTTGAATCTGCAAAGGTCAGTGGAATTGGCGACCCGGTAAAAGTACAGGTAAGGTTGAATGTCATTATTATTAGCAAATTACAGAACAACTAATTAATATTTTCCTTTACAAATCGATGTGAGTATAAAAAATATTTTCATTTTAAAGGAAACTAAATTCTTCTTCCTTTCGTGTCGATGGGGGTTAAATCAGTCCAACCCAAAAATTGGCCAGAGCACAGATAATATAATACTACGGCCAGAGCTACTGCTTTATCATTCGCCTCATTTAGGTCTTGTATATAGGTAGAGCAAGAAACACTGTCACTTAAGCCTCGCAATTCTTCGGGCTATGTCATTTGTTGATACATCATCCTAAACAAGGAAATTCCCATAAGGGTATTTTTGTTGGACAGTGTCTTCATCGGGATACGAATATGGAACCGGTTGCTTTTTAAAGGGCGCGGTTGCTTTTTGCGGCACACGCAGCGTTATACGTAAGAGAGAGACAGTCAAATACCAATAAATTAAACCAAAGAGCTCAAATCAAAGAACGAAGATAGCTTGAAACGCGTGCGTCTTACGCGGTGTAGCGCTGCGTGTGCCGCAAAAAGTAACCGTGCCTTTTAGGTTGAAATGAAATGAAACGAATCGTTAACTTTTTGGATGTTACATTTCTTAGTTTCGTCATTACATTTTGGGTGTGTTCACTACACGATGTGCGGACTCTGTGGAGAAGAACTCACCAAAGAAACTGCACATGCGTCGCATCTTTTGCGTTTCTTTTTTTGTCAAATTATAATAGAGTCATTTACAAAATTCATGCATGTTGAAAGAGCCTGTCATTCAAGAAATCTATTCCCATGGATGTCTGTTCTCTAAGTAGTCAGATATTCTAAAGATTCGGATATAAGCTTTTTTATACAATATTTGCTATAGCCACGAACTTATCTAAATGTTGTTGTTGGTTGGATTACTACTATTGTAACAAAGTAAAACTTTTACTTACTGCCAACTTTACGACACATTAACCTAATTTGTGAGCTTTTATTGAAGATAAATTCATCCATTTATTATATTTGTCCATTATCGATGAGGTTCGTGACAGTATACCACATAATAGCTGAGTCGTAAAGAATAATTGTATTTTCAGACAAATTGCTTCACTTCGTGACCTGCCAACTGCCGAATAGTGTTGTCGTAGAGACGATAGTATAGTCGGTGTTGCCAGATATATTAAAAATTGTTTAAAAAATATTTTATATCCGCCCACACGGGCTGGACTCGTTTCTGTTGATTAGATTTTTCTTTTAGATTTCTAAAATTAGTTTTAAGTTTATTGTTTTTAAGCATTCTGTGCTCACCTATAAATTATTGGTGAATTAGGTTTTATGTTAAGATTTAAAAAAAGAAAAAAATTAAAGTGAAATGTAACCAATGTTGGTGTGCCAAATAAATAAATACATTTCTCGATATCTTTACATATTCTCAAGATGTTATACAGATAAAAGTAAATTTTATAAAAATTTTGCAAATTTTTTTCCTTGCGGGATTTTTCTCCGATTAGAATAGTTATACCTTGTTTTGTCATAATTTATAAATGCACTCGTGCGTTCAACTTATCCACTCAGGCGCCCCTGGTGACTACAGTCACCCAAGAAATTGTCGTGTTAAGCGCCCGTGCCTGCCGGCCGGCGTATGGGATGCGTTCAGTATAACGCTTATATCGGCGAAAGTAGCTCGAGTTAGTTTTAGAGACATAAACTAGATTACGTTTAATTGAATTTTCTACCTATTTAATATTTCAAGTTTCTTCTATGGCAACAAAATCTTTCAGGAAAATAATTTGAATTTGACGTTTCGTCTCTCTGCGATTTGTTGATTTCTCGGTACGCGAGTGCTTGTGAAAATAACTGTGATTACTAATTATTTCTTAGGTTATTGTATATCTAATTGACCTTAAAGGTTTTTTCTTTATGAAATATATTGATCATTGCAATCTTCGAACATTTCAATGCGTGAAATATAACTTTCATGGCGTGGTATCGGAATGTAGGCGGCCATTGACGATTTTCTATTGTTTTAATCATTTCGTACCCAGTATTATTCGGTGAAAAAGCTAACTACTTTTAGTAAATTTTTCATTTTTCTAGCTTTCATAGCTATTTTTAACTTTCTTATAGGTTCATTAGTTCAGTAGCTACATTCGATTTTGTCGAGAAGGTCACAGCCGGCCGGCGCGAATGGCGCGAATTGAAAGAGGCGGCGCGAGGGGGGGCGCGTAGCGCCAGCAGCATTCGCGCGCGCGGGCGGTTGAGTGGTTATTCTAGTGCAGCTGTTTTTTCCCTAACTGACCTAATCGCTATGTATACCAGAGTGGTAACACAGCAGGCGCGGACTTGCGGGGGCAGAACTCAACCAAAAAAATGTAATGACGGATCTAAGTGATGTAATAACATCCTATGGTAATAAATAATTTTGACTTTGACTTTGACTTAGAAGCCTCAAAACAAATACTTAAATAAAATTAAAGAAAAAAAACCTTTTTTAAAAACAAGCTTTTATTATTTGTTAAGAAAATGAACTAAAAAGTTAAAAATAAATTAACTCTAATTAGAAGTATAACACTTTATAAGTTCATTGTAACCTTTAACGATAATTAAGCTTCTTCGTCTACGACAAAATAATTCCATATCGTAATCATATATTTTTAACACCAAAACTTTACACCTTAATTATTAAATCTTCCCGTTTTTATTACAGTCCCAATTTTATAAATAAAAAAGCGTGTTACATTGTGATAGCTTAATTATACCATCAAAATGTAACACGCTTTAATTATTTTGTCGTAGACGAAGAAGCTTAATTATCGTTAAAGGTTACAATGAACTTATAAAGTGTTATACTTCTAATTAGAGTTAATTTATTTTTAACTTTTTAGTTCATTTTCTTAACAAATAATAAAAGCTTGTTTTTAAAAAAGGTTTTTTTTCTTTAATTTTATTTTTAACTTTTTAGTATGTTTAATTCGAGATTTACTACGACGTAGTACGTTCACATAATAATGTGCTGCTTTGAGCACTTAAAGTTTGTGTATTTTATTTATATTTAAATATTTCATTTTTTTTGTTTGTAGTAGGGTAAACTAATATTTAAATTAGTTATGTAATCACAAGTTAGTTATTTGTAACATTTCTCATTCTATCCATTTCTTTTAATGCATCAACATTACAAGGTTTCTTCGAAGTCAACTTGGAGCAGTCAAGTTCTTCGATTCGAAGTCCTGCTAAAGACTTAACTCTGCTTAAAGCCACATAAGCTTGACCAGCAGCAAATAATTTAGAGCCTAGATAAATAACAGCATGATCTACAGTAGTTCCCTGCATTTTGTGCACAGTTGAAGCCCAAGACAAGACAATCGGAAGCATTCTTCTTTCAGCTGTGCCGTAATTAAATTTAGCAGGAAATTGAATTGATTTAGGCTGTATTATGTGAATGCCATCCTTGCCGAGGTCCATTGTAGAGGGATACCCTGGTACCCTGAGGCGCAACGTTAGCGATATGAAATGTTTATACACTCTCATACCATTCAGCCCTCGGCACGTGCTCACCTTGGCATTGGGTCATCCATCTAATCAATCAGACATATAATAATCTACATTCATAACAAACGGAACGAACTTTTTCCCAAATCTGTTGGAAATGCATATTCACGCCAACTAAGATGCTCGTCAAAACGAATCAAATGAGCGCAAACTCGATCGGGTTGCGTCGTTTAATTACGGAGTTCCTATGACCACCTTCCAGCTCCATCATCAGACCCTGGTTACCATATAGTATCAAAGTACTCGACAAGACGAATCAAATGGGCCTAAACTCGATGGAGTTGCGTCGTTCCGGAGTTCCTATGGCCACCTTCCAGCTCCATCATCAGACCCTAGTTACCATGTAGTATCAAAGTACTCGTCAAGACAAATCAAATGGGCCCAAACTCGGTGGGGTTGCGTCGTTTAATTACGGAGTTCTTATGGCCACCTTCTAGCTCCATCATCAGACTCTGGTTACCATTTAGTATCAAAGTATTCGTCAAGACCAATCCAACAAGCCCAAACACGACTATGTTATGTTGTGTATTTGTGGAGTTCCTGTGACCACCTTCCGGCTCCATCATGAGACCCTGGACATCACGTAGGACTGAAGATCTAGTCAAGACAAATCCAACAAGCCCAAACATGACTAAGTTATGTTGTGTATTTGTGGAGTTCCTGTGGCCACCTTCCGGCTCCATCATGAGACCCTGAACATCACGTATGACTAAAGATCTTGTTAAGACAAAACCAACAAGCCCAAACACGACTAGGTTGTGTTGTGTATTTAAGGAGTTCCTGTGGCCACCTTCCGGCTCCATCATGAGACCCTGGATATCACGTATGGCTAAAGATCTTGTTAAGACAAATCTAACGAGCCCAAACACGACTAGGTTGTGTTCTGTATTAGAGGAGTTCCTATGGCCACCTTCCGTCTCCATCATCAGACCAGCTCCAAGGTACCATAATATTGCATTGTCATCCGATTTATACATGAATGCAAAATTTCAGCTCAATCGGAAACTGGGAAGTGGATCAAATTTAACTTGCAAGATTTGATTACAGACAGACAGACAGACAACGGGACAGGTGAAACTAAATAAAAGCTTGTAATTGTAAAAAAAGCACGCTGTTACGTGCAAAGTGGTTGCCTGTTATGGTGACGTCATAATTTCATAGAAAACTAGCAAGGAGCGAATTTTGGCGCTGCCACTATGCCTTCCGTGGTGTAGTTGGTAAGCACGTTGGCTGCGTATAGGCTGAAGGTCGTGGGTTCAAGTCCCGCCGGAAGGTTTACGTTTTTGGTTGTTTTCTATAAATATAAAAATGCAAATTTCATAGAAGTATAGAATAAACCTTACATTCCATCGATACCAGTTTTAAGATTCCCTCCTCTTAAAGCACTTGCATCAATCAACCCAAAAAACTTCGCACCAACTTTCCCGCCTATTTTCCATACGATTTATTTTCAATTTCGAACGGCACCGACTGAATGACTCCTAATGATCGAATGATTTCGCTTCGCCGCCGGTACATTCATTCGTTCTCCCGACGTTCGACAAAGTTCGTCAATTTTCGGGAAAACTCGCGCAACTTTTGACTAATGACTTCGAAGTTTGCTATTGAATTTGTTGTGTCGAAGTTCATTGGATGTGTTTTTTTTTCTTTGTCTGAGTTGTTACTCAGAAGGAAGTTAATACTAAGCTTTGAGGGGCTGTTTTTTGTTGTTCTAAGTCTCTAAGAAGTAATGTTGTTAATCTTTCCTGATGTGATACAATAATTTAAATACTTAGAGTAACTTAAATACTTAAAGTAAATTCATAAAAAGTCAATATAAGTGGGCGGTTGAATTCAATGCCACCAACTTGACGACTTTGACAGCTCGAAGTGCACAGTTACATTACAATATTTGAGTTTTACATTTTTTTTATGACAATCTGGAACTAGAATAAAGTATTTACTGTATAAGCATTATCTATTGTGTATACAATTCTACAAAACCGCACTGGGCCAGTGTGGTCGATTATGGCCCGATCGCCCTATTTCAGGGTAGACTCAAGCCCCTCGGTGGGGACGTATATAAGATGTTGATGATGATGATAATGATTATGATTTTTGGTAATTTTTGTTCACTTTATTATGTTTGTACGGAAAGGGGGAGCATATTACCTAAGTTAGGTTAAGTTTGTTAAGATGACCTTAACGTGCGGTTTTGTCTGAAAGCTCTAACTTGTCTGTCTGTTGTCTGTTAGCCTTTTATTCCTTGGGGAAAGTTTTTCAGTTTCCGAACTGACTTCCCAGTTTACGGGAATTTTTGTAACATCCTGTATACCTCATTTTCTAAGCTTCAACGTCCTTAAAAGAACCCATTTAAAACTTAATATTCTTTAAGATACATCGAATATCTTTGTGTAGCGGTCTTAAGAGCTTATGTGTCTCAGTCGCAGCTTTGTGTTTCGAAATCTTCATCGCTTTATCTTAGGTGGTGTGGGTGGAGATGCGGGTATTCCAGATTGGGCTTAATGGGATAGGTATTAAGATTGGCATTTGTTTTTTAGTAGGTATCCGCGCTGCACCCACGTTTGTAAAGCATTTTCGTTTTTTTGAAACCCGCGCCATCTATGAACGCAGAGAGAGATACTAATCGTTCCAAGCAATGAGCATATGACGCTGTTAGTTTTAGTAAGCTTACTAAAGTGAGGTGTTGCTGTTGGAATAAGACATTTTTTCGCGGTTAAATGAAGCCTATTTCCGTCTTAGGGTACAAAACTATCTAAGTACCAAATTTCATCAAAACTGGTTTAGTAATTTGTTTAATTTGATTGATATTTTGCTAGGGAGTGCCTGAAAATCAGCAACTTTGCTGAGTGAGGTACCTTCCTTTTTTTTTATAAGTGTTCTTCGTTAACTTTTATGTATGATTGTAACTTTATGAACAAATAAACTTATTATTATTATTATTAGTAGTTTAGTTATGAAAGCGTAACAAACTTTCGTATTCATAATATTAGGAAGGTAAAGGATCACCGCACTAAATGGCTGAATTTTTACCTGGCGATTTCTTTTGTCATGAATAACTGGATATACCGTGTGGTGTCGGCAGAGTAGAATACATTTGTCACCAACCCCTACTCTTCCCGTGGGTGTCGTAAGAGGCGACTTAGGGACTACACATTGAACAGGGAACAGGCAGCAGCGCTCTCTGATACAGTAACCTTTTAATCTGCGATCTCCAACCCGCCTGTCAAGCGTGGAGATTATGGCAAAACCCTCCACTTAAGTGGAGGAGGCGCATAGTCCAGCAGTGGACTGTAACGGGCCGTTGATGAACTGGATAGACCACGCAAAAAAATGAGAAGCCCTTTGGTTACTACTCGTACCTTATAATAAAAGTTACTAGCAAACTACAATACAACAACCTTCACGAAATGGTGATTATCAGCACTAACAAAACAATTTTACAATACAATAATATGTCTACTATTTTTATTTCGAACTCGCCTAATTACTGTGCATACTTATTATATGAGAAGGTATACCGAAAATTAATTAGCTAATAATTAGCAAATTATTTTGTTCTGAATAGTATCCATTAATTGGAGCCTCAAATCAAATTTGCTGGTAGCACGGCAAAGTTATCGTAATTAGTTTACCATTTCCACGCATTCACAGTTTTTGTTAGTGAATTCAAAGGTATGACGTTCCTGCGGCTCGGACTTTAAACGTGTCCTCAATAACTACTAAACTAAACAAATTTTGCTGCCGCGGCAGTAATGTTCTATTAAAACAAAATTATTAAGCGTATTATCAATTATTTTCTAACTATTTATTACTATTTAAACAATTCGTGTCCAGTACAGCACTGTAATAAACATTTTTTAAAGGAGGCTATTAAAAAAAATATTTTTATTTCAGACAAGGAGTTCCAATCTTCAGACAACGTGTCGTGGGTGTTCAAAGGTTTGAAGCCCAACGCCTTGTATGTTGTAATCCCGGATTATCAGGGTTTACTCAAACACTACCCATTAGTGACTAGTGTTGCCACACTATCGATAATTCTACAATCAACAGTTTTCCAGTTACTTGAAATACTGATATATCTACCTTATAGTATCGATAGTTCGGAATGGTTTTCCTTAACATGGTAAACAAAGGATGTGTAGTCAGTATAAGCCGCCACTAGGAAAGTTCTTGTTAGTGAATAGAAAACTTTGCTTTGTTTTCTTTGTCTCTGTTTCTTTTTGCACTAAAATTTGCACCATTCAACACAAAACAATAAAAAAACAACAATAAAAAAATATATAAATCAATCAATCAATTAATCAACCCAAAATAATCAATTAAAAAAACAATCAATCATTTAACTAAAACTAAACAATAAAAAAACATAAAAAAAACAACAAAAACAACATAAAACAAAAGTAAAAAAACAAGTTAACAAAAGAAAAAAGAACAAGTAAAACAAAAGTTTCTTTTTGTTGGAATCCGCCGACCAAGTTTTCCAAGTAGTTACAAAATTAATTTTCGTACATGTTATTACAAAATTATTACAGAATTTTCTTGCCCAGTTTTATTTTGGTTCAAAGACGTTTCAGATGTTCTATCCTATTCTTTCCCATTATTCAGCAGTATTACACGAATTAAGCGGTATTGCATAAAGGTTAACCTTCCTCCGGCGTACTTATAAGAAAGGGTTCTGGATCTTACCGGTTTAATGAACACCCCGGTTTTAGGTTCGTGTCAAAAACACGCGGCTTAAATTATTATTCAAATAAATTTATTTGCAAGTCACAATTTGGTAAAGATTTTAAATATAAATACATCCAGACAATAGTGACGCCCTATAAGGGCACAGCAAACTTGCGAGACAGCGCATTAATATTAGCTATAATTAATGAAGATTAGGTAATTAATTTAGATAAGGTAATTAGAGAAATACCTAAATTATTATTATTTATCTTTTTGAATTATTGAATTGAATTTTGAATAATCCCACCATCAAACCACTAACTCTACCCACTTCACGGAGGCTACTGTCCTTTTTAATTAATCTATAATATTTTAATAATATTTTTGTGTTGTATTCGCCGTGTGGTGACAGCAGAGTAGAATACATTTGTCACCCCTACTCTTCCCGTGGGTGTCGTAAGAGGCGACTTAGGGACTACACATTGAACAGGGAACGGGCAGCAGCGCTCTCGGATACAGTAACCTTTTAATCTGCGATCTCCAACCCGCCTGCCAAGCGTGGAGATTATGGCAAAACCCTCCACTTAAGTGGAAGAGGCTCATAGTCCAGCAGTGGACTGTAACGGGCCGTTGATTTTGAATATTTTTATATCTTGTGACTTTAAAGAATAATCAAGTTCACATCTTCGCCCCAATCCAACTTGATTCGCCCATTAAATAGATACTCGAGTTACTCGAAACCCCCTTCAATTTGCAAAGTTTGATTTAGTAACCAAACAAGTTGAGAACGACACGCCGAATCGCTCTTCATTAGAAAACTTGACGTATTTAAACTTTCAGGATATTCAAGACGTTGCGACTGATTTAATTTACTTTAAATTCATCCCGAGGCGGTGACGTCAGAGTTGAATTAGAAGTCAAATTTTGTTTATGTAAATAGATAGAGGTCGGTGAGCGTTAGCGGTGTATTGGCTAGGGGTCCGGGAGACGTGGGTTCAATTCTCACCACGTACCATTTGGTACGTTTATTCGACGCTCTTACGGTGAAGGAAAATCGTGATGAAACCTGCATACTCCTGCGAAGAAATTCAAGGGTTGTGTATGAAGTCGACCAACCCGCACTGGGCCAGCGTGGTCGACTAAGGTCTCGGCCTGATTGCCCTAAATTAGGGTAGGCTCGAGACCCTCGGTGTAGACGTATGTGAGATGGAGATCCGCTTGATGATGAGATGGAGATCCGCTTCCGATATTCAACTTTATAGTGCGATAATTTACTATAAGACCACCACCAGTCGAAATATTGTAACAAATTTGGCCTGTTTAAAATGAAGTTTTCCGAATCTATAGTACATTACTGCTGCGGCCGCAAAATTAGTTATTATTGGACGAGGACACGTTTATTGTGTACGAGTCCAGCAAGAGTTATTGCGGCCGAGGCCTGTGCTTTTCTCTGAAATACGCGAGGAAATTATAAAAGACCAAAAAAAATTACCTTATAAGAACCTTGGATTTGGATGTGTACTCGTATCGTACTAAACTTATAAATTCTAACCTTTATCACTTTAACCTCTACTTCGACTACTTGAACCATTAATTGTCGTAATATTTCCCTAATTCAATGATTAGTTAACTCTATCATGAAAAATAAGTAACAAAATAGTACGATAAAATTAAGAGATGAAAATTACAAACCGCCATATTGCGCACTTTTCTTTTTTTGTTCTGTGCCAGTGTCATACAGAGCATACAGCCAACTCAAATCACTACGATTCGTGTATGATTTATATAAAACTAGCTGACCCGGCGAACTTTGTACCGCCTGAAAGCTTTTGGGCCGCGGCCGCACTGGCCGCGCGACGGCGATCTCAGTACATTTTCGTCGCGTCACGTCGCGCAAATGTACTGAAATCGCCGTCGCGAGACCAGTCCGGACGCGGCCTTACTTAGCTAAAATTGATTTTTGGTTTCAATCAAGGTAATTAGAAAATCACGAATATTATTAAGATGTATAATCATTTATTTCAGTAAAGTACCTTATTATATACTACATTTTTAGTTTTTTTTTCGGGCGCAAGCACAAATAAGGCTGACGGTTTGCCAACACGTGAACATGCCACGTACAATTGACCATATGAGAAACATGGTTGTTCTAAATTTAAGCCACAAATGGTCAAGGATTGTCCTTGGGTTTTATTTATCGTCATTGCGAATGCTAGACGAATCGGAAACTGAATACGTTTAAACTCAAAGGTCATTTCTGTTGGAATCATTGGAATCCTTGGAATGAGGACTTCTTCTCCTTTGAATTTCCCTTTCAGTATAGTCGCGTGAATGACGTTGGCCATTAGTTTTCTTATAACTAAACGCGTTCCGTTGCACTATTTTGGTTGGTTAAGATTTCTCAGCATTATGACTACCGAGCCAACCTTTAACTCTAAATTGTGCGGTGGTAAGCCAGGCAAATCCAACGAATTTAAAGGCCGCAGCATTCACAGTAGTTGAAATTGTCTGAAATATAATAATGTTTACGAACATTCAAGCTAGAACACACATGAGAGCAAGAAGTGCAAAAAATAAACTTCACTACAAAAATTTATAAAGTAATTAAGTACATATTTTAACAACTTACCTAGGACAATGTTGTCACATTCTATGCATCTGCTGCACATTTGCATTGCTCTACCATTTCTTGCAAAAATTGCAAATCACTGAAAGCATTAATATAAAATGAAACAAATTTTCTAAACCAAACTGTAAAATGCTCTTAATCTATATTACATTGCACTTTAGTGCTAAAGGTAATAACTTTGGGAACACTCGCGTGAGTTTATGTATGTATGTACAATGTACATGAAACATGACAATTATTGTAACTGAAAAATGTACAGTGGTAGAATACTTACAATCTTTTCTCAACGCTCTACGTTCCATCCACTTGCCGCAATTATGGCAGTGTTTGCCAAAAGCGAGGAGATTTGGCTATGAAAAAAAAAATACGTATGTATAATCCTTAGAAAAAATATGTTTCTCACTACAATAAAAAAATATTACAAATACTTACGATTTTTGGCATTGTACCACGACGAAAATGATCCACCAGCACCACTCATAAATTATGACAGCCGTGATGGCAAATTGATTGCCAAAGACAAAAATAAAAATAAATTCTTATTTGAAAATGGTACTCACAAACTCTGATAGCAGGCGGGGTCTTTTTTGTGAATCTCCTAGCAACGCGTTTGAAGTAAAAATGGCTCCGCGCACTCGACCATGGCGGGTTATCCAACTCTTTATAATTTGTAAATCGCAATTGCGGGGTCTTTTTCCTTTTTTTAAAGCTTATTATTTAACTTTAGGCCGAGACGATCGCAACGAACCCAAAATCGTCCAAATCGGTTTAGCCGTTCTCGAGTTATAAGCAAAGGAACTAACACAACTTTCTTTTATATATATAGATTTGAATTAAGATCATAAGAGTATGCTGTAAAAGACTCAAAAACATTGAAATTTCTGAACGAAAGTTACTTTGCCGGCCTAGGCCGTTTGAGGGCACATTGCCGGCCGCTGTTTTGTATGGGGCAATATTCGTCCAAAAATGTGTCACTTCGCGTACTGTTTTTTTTACAGTAATGATCACATTTTCGAGCGTGTCGGAGAAAAGGTATTATTCTTAAATCAAAATGAAATTGAACAGTCTTTGTAGTGGATCGAATCGTTATACTTATAAATAAATTTGTTAAATAAACTGACTTTTTTAACTCTTAACTTATCGATTGAAATTGGTTTATTCGTCCAAGAAATATGTGCATATCACAGGACCATATTTTTATCTAAAAAGTACTATTTTTGGAAGAACAATTGCAATCGAAACCTCTGAGAAACAAAAGACGATCGCTTCGCTGCCATGCGCGAGGCGACGCGCGTCAGAAATCTTTGATTGAAATACAAAGTAAAATAAAACTAATTCAGACTTAAAATATCTTTCCAGCCAGCATTTTATTCAGGTTCTCCGTCAAAAAGTAGGTTCATTTTTTAAAATTGCGACGAGGTCTCGCGACACTGGATTCTTCATTAATAGACAAGTTTTTTTTTTCTAATTAACTTAAATTTAAGTAATTTCCAACACTTCAGAGCTTCTTCTTGTTCAAACTAATTTTAATTAATGGAACAAAACAAACTTCTTTAGAACCCTGTAATGTTTACGAAAAACTTTTACTGAAAGTGCGATCGTTTTTCTAATTGTCTTTTGCTTTAAAAAGAAAGTAGAATTATTGGGGTTTCAGACAGAGACTTATAGAAAAAAAAAACTGTATCTATACAGTCAATCGATAGAAGGACTTTTGATAGCTTTATCGATAGTTTGCTAATATCAATACGCCGTGTGGTGACGGCAGAGTAGAATACATTTGTCACCAACCCCTACTCTTCCCGTGTGGGTGTCGTAAGAGGCGACTTAGGGACTACACATTGAACAGGGAACGGGCAGCAGTGCTCTCTGATACAGTGACCTTTTAATCTGCGATCTCCAACCCGCCTGCCAAGCGTGGAGATTATAGCAAAACCCAAAACCCTCCACCTAAGTAGAGGAGGCTCATAGTCCAGCAGTGGACTGTAACGGGCCGTTGATTTTTTTATTTATTTGAATACTAAGGCATACCATCTTGATAGTATTGCCATCGAGCAATCGTACCATCGATAAGGTAGCAATTTTTATTTGATAAAAACTATCGATAGTTTACCATCACTAGCCAGCTACTAGAATGATCAGCCTAGCTTCAATAGATAAGTAAAACGTTCAGCGTGTCCGGCTCTCATTTCAAAGATTCTAGATTCGAATAAGGGCACTATTTAGGTGAAATAGTTCTTATTTATAGAGCAGATCACCCGTCTGAGCACCTCGCAGACGTCCCCCATCATACATACATACAAGGACACTGTTTATTTATTTATTGAAGAAGATACACCATCGACTTATGACTAAACTTTACACAAATATGGTACGGTATCATTCTAGGTAATAAATCTTTACAGGTGTATACAGCACTACAATTAAAGCTAAACGAAAACTAAACTAACAATACTAGTACATGAAACAATATAGAGGTAAGTACATCAAAATTCTAATTTTATTAATTATAAACCAAAAAAGAAAAAAAAAGGAAGATGTTTCGCTAACACACTAAATCTGTAACAATAATAATCTATATTCTAATTTTCAGCCAACTCGTAACATTTGTGAGTAAAACTTTTTAATTCATAATGAAATACAGCATGAAATTTACATCGTTTTGTTCCCGCCGTGTAGAGTGATAGTACCCGTCAAACTGAACAACTTTTCACGAAAAAAAAATTCCTGCGACAAAAAAATTTTTGGTCTCCCCATACAAAGTGAGACTCCCGAGCGACCCATTTTGTATGGAGAGACTAAAAATTTTTTTGTCACTGGAATTTTTTTTTCGTGAAAAGTTGTTCAGTTTGACGGGTACTATCACTACACGGCGGGAACAAAACGATGTAAATTTCACGGTGTATATCAATTGGGCCCCCAGCTACGAGATCATTATAAGTTAGGCTGTTAGGCGGTTATCTATCACACGACGTCGCGCACCATCGCGGCAGGTGGTGAAGCGGGTCTCACGTCGCATTGGGCCCTTTTAAACTCAGTTCTTACCGTCACGACACGACAAATAAGGGAGCATAAATGTATGGGAATGTATGAACCGTCTTCCCACTGCGCCGTTTTAACATAAAAATAACGATTAGAAAAAAATAAACTTTGGAAAGTATGCCGACGTTAATAAAAACCGGAAGCTAATGTTATCAAAAGAATACATACGGAGGAGTTTTCTTATATCAAATTTTTTCACCAGCTCCATGATGGATCTACTGAGAACGAAGACGTTGTGCGAAGGTGTCACTTTTTTTAGACAGACCCTTTGATTCTTTTTCAATCTGTGGGATGTTGTTGGCTATTGATGTGTCGGTAAGCATAAATTTTTTGGTGTGAAACCAGCCATTGGCTTGTACGTAATCCGATGATATACGTACACCGTCCGACCGCGCGGACCGTGTGTGAATTGCCTGAATTGGAACTACTTTCCGGGAATGTCCTCAATTTGGTAAGGAGGACATTGCAGGCTGAATCACCTGATCGTTCGAAGAGTAAAATGATTACGTGCTGAAATTTTTCATCACTCATATAATTTCTTTCGTGTTTTAACGTCATTGCATAGTTTAAATACAAATTGAATGCAAACTCAGGCTGCACGTATTTTTTTAAATAACAATCTGGAACTAACATTAAGTATTTACTGTATTAGCTGTGACTGTTGTCAGTTGTGTACGTCTTTTAAAAAATAAAAAATAAAATATAAATATTCATCATCTTGATTCGTTTGTCCTTGTTCCCTAATTTGCGGTCGGCGCGGTATTATAACAGTTACGTCCTTCCTGAACATATCATTCACACAACCCATCCATTTTCTTTTGTTATTCTCTCCCAACATATCCATCCTCATTTTTTTTACCTACAATATTATTACAGAGAAATTGCCGAGAAGAATTTTTAACTCAACATTGTCGTCTGTAATGCACTAAGTAATCGAGCATCTAAACTTTCTGCTTCTAATGAGAACTCATCAAAAGCGGTATATTAAATTTAAACTTTGCTAACGGTAATGACTCCATACAACTTTGATGTCTGAAATTGAATTCCCCGAAGTACAACACACTCCCGCCAACTAAATGTTAATTTTTTGGTAATTGTCTAAATTTAAAGTCATAGTCGTAATAAAGAATAAGTTTTAATTACAAATCCTTGAATACAAAGCCTCCAGTTTGTGCTACTAAGGGTTTTCCTCATGAGGAGACAATCCTGGCTGCAGCATCAGTTCATGATGAAGATTATCTTTGAAAATTGAACGTATATTGAAAGTTTCGAGTCCGTGTTACTAACCATTATCGAGGAGTTATCATTTTAGTGTATTATCACCAGTACTGAAAAAGCACGCAAAATTTCAAAGTTGATAGTTGAGAGAAAGGTGGTTCAAAAAGGTGCTAGGTTGACCCGGAAAAACAAAGTTAAAAATAAATAAAATGAAAGATGAAGCGACTGGGTTTTATTTATAATGAAGGAGTATGGAGCCATTTACTACAAACTTAGATAATGACTAGATAAATACATTGACGACAGATAAAAGCAGCGTGACTTTGAAACAGTTTATGTAAATTAACAAAATAGTCAGGTGACGGCAGACATTTGTCACCAACCCCTACTCTTCCCGTGGGTGTCGTAAGAGGTGACTTAAGGACTACACATTGAACAGGGAACGGGCAGCAGCGCTCTCTGATACAGTAACCTTTTAATCTGCGATCTCCAACCCGCCTGCCAAGCGTGGAGATTATGGCAAAAACCCTCTACTTATGTGGAGGAGGCTCATAGTCCAGCAGTGGACTGTGACTGACCGTTGATGATGTTGATGAACAAAATAGTTAGATAGAATCACGAAATTCATATCAGAGTGTTTTTAATGTTCCACAAAAACAGAATGAAAAATTTTTAAATTTTTACACGACTGCCAAAAAGAGGAGTATAATGTGTTCAGAGTTCATGTATGCAAGTAACGTACGTATGTGAATTTCTTTATTCCAGCATAATTTCTAAATCAACATCAACATCAATAGCCCGTTACAGTCCACTGCTGCCCGTTCCCTGTTCAATGTGTAGTCCCTAAGTCGCCTATTACGACACCCACGGGAAGAGTTAGGGGTTGGTGACAAATGTATTCTACTCTGCCGTCATCAACTTCGAAATGCCTGAATAGATTTAGATTGTTAGACAGTTAGTATCCTTACAACAGCCCGAGTGACACTGGCTATAATTATTATTTTTTGGTTGCGCAGTCGTGTTTTTTATTTTAAGATGATTATTTCCTAGAGAGCTAGACAAATACGAATTTCGTTCACTTGCTACGATGCATCTTTCACTTTATCCACATTGCTCAATCTCTTTCTGCATGCTCGTCGGTTACCCTAACCTGACCTTTTTCCACGTTATCCTCAAACTGGTCGTGGATGTTTCATATGTATTTTATTAGTTTTACAGTATATTTAACTGCCGTGTGCGCACTACACAGTATTTAACATAATTACTAACGGTTTGTAGGCTTATAACAGCATGTTACAGGAGTGGGTGCTTCATGGAAAACTTTTTAGTGTGGTAATATAATTTTACCGACGACAACGTTTACAGAAATTTGTGTCATGTTTAGAATTACGTTGTATAGATAATTCTATTGAACGCTCATTCAACATCAACTTACATAATTAAAAGTGAAATTTTTAAAAGGATTATTTAGGGTATTTGTATTATTAAAGTATCCTATCAACAGCTACGTCTTCACCAAAGGGATCGTACCTGACTCAAATTAGGGCAATTAGCACTTTGCATCTTTGAATTTCCTCACCGTCATCATATAATAAAATAGTACATATTTCGATGTCTGCTGGACTGCTATTTATGTATCCAGAATAACAAAAAATAACAAACATCTATAACCAAATATACTTTTATTGCTTTTCAAAATATTCCCCGTGATGATCGATGCATTTTTTCATACGTTGAAACCAACTTTCGTAGCATTTTTTCCATTCTGTATCGGGTATCTCCAAAACGTGCATTTTGAAAGCATCAACGGCTTCTTCCTGGGTCGAAAATCGGTGTCCACGTAATTTGTTCTTCACGCTTGGGAAAAAATAAAAGTCGCTGGGTGCCAAGTCGGGACTGTACGGCGGATGACCCGTCAATTCGATCATTTGACTATTTAAATACTCCGTTGTTGCGGCCGAGGTGTGACAGCTGGCGTTATCGTGGTGAAGGATTATTCTTCGTTGTCGATTGTTCTTGCGTATTTCCCCAAAGACTTCTGGCAAGCAAATGGTGGTGTATCATTCAGAATTAACCGTTTTACGATTCTCTAGTGGTACTGTAGCCACATGTCCACTAATACCAAAAAAGCAGGCAACCATTTGCTTCAAAGTGCTTTTTGCACGAACAACTTTAGTTGGGTTTGGCTCATTTTAGAACACCCAAACCGTTGACTGCTGTTTAGTTTCGGGATCATACGCATATATCCAAGATTCGTCTCCTGTGTAGATATTATGAACAGCTTTTGATGTACCACATTTGTATTTTTCTATCATTTTTTTGCACCAATCAACACGAGCCTGTTTTTGTTCAACTGTTAAGTTGTGCGGGATCGAACGAGAACAAATTATTTTTACAGCCAAAATGTTCGTGTAATATTTTATAAATACTCGTCATACTAATGCCCAGAAATGCCTCTATCGCGATATGTAACATGACGGTCTTGCATTATTAGTTCGCGCATAGCATCAATATTTTGTGGTACAACAGCCGATTTAGGGCAACCTTCTTTAAAATCGTCCGCAAGCATACGACGACCACGATTAAACTCACTGAACCAGTGATACACAGTGGTTTTCGATGGGGCTTCCTCCCCAAAAGTCTACAAAAGTTGATCCATGCACTGTTTTTGAGTTAATCCACGCCGAAAGTCGTAATAAATCATAGCACGAAAATTTTCACGAGTCCAATCCATGGTGATGATAGACAATGAATTTTAAAAATGGCGCCACAATGTAAAAACAATTGACAGATGAATGAAACAAACTTTATTTTACAGCCAAAGAGTTCTTATTTTAAATGTTATAATTTCTTTTTAAATATTGTTTATGTAAGTGGCCAGTTCCGGATACATAAATAGCAGCCCTTGTAACGCCCTTCAAAGGTGCCAGCAAAACATCTACCCAATCAGATATCTGATCCGTTCAAAACAATTCCGAGAATATTTACCAAGATTTAAAATCAAGTTTGCTCAAACCAAGGTTTAAAATACAAATTCTTGGAAACTGATTGATATAGCAGCTCGCTTAAGTAAAAAGTTTTTGCCGTATCCGAGAAAGCGTTTTCATGTTCTAGTGACGTGACGATTCTATCCATATGCTGGTATATTTGAATACTAGCTGTCCGCCCGTGGCTACGACTGCATTTTTGAGATTTTCCCATAGGAATAATTAAATTCCCGAGAAAAAGTATCCTTGAGAGTTGGTTGTCAAACTACCTATGCACTTCTTCTGTAACTAGACGTTTCCATTTGTAACAAAAACAAAAAAAATTCATTAGACAAAAGAAATTTATTAACAAATCTTTCTTTAAATCATGATTGAAGTTTCTATGGTCTGTGTCTTAGCCAGTATTTTTTCTAAAATGGAAAATATGATAAGTACTCCGTACAAAAACTCTGTTGATTTATAATAGAGTTCTGGGTGTGGTTCTGAGTCTCAATTTAACAGGCACATTCTGCAAAAAGAGTGACTCCAGCGCACATTATCTTTCACAATTAATTCTAGTCATCAACAGCTCTTATACGTCCCCACCGAAGGGCTCGAGCCTACCCTGAATTGGGGCGATTAGGCCTTAGTCGACCACGCTGTCTCAGTGCGGGTTGGTCGACTTCACAACCTTTGAATTTCTTCGCAGGAGTGTGCAGGTTTCATCACGATGTATTTTTTTTTCGCCCGGTATCTTTCACAATTTCTTTTACTATTCTCCGCAATGTCAATTTATACTAGTTTAGTGTTGGAATTCCTCTACCCCGGTCTATTTGTCTCTATTTGTTCACTAGTGGAAGTTTTTATTGGACCCTTGATTAGAATTTATTAAGAAGCTTGAGTGGTTCAGACCATTATAGGCTTTTAAGCTTATTGAAAAAGGAGGTAATGATAAAAGGGACAAAATAAGGTTGTTTCTATAAACACCCTATCATTGGTGTACTTAGCGTGGTTAAGGGGTGAGCAGGCCCTAAAATGCATTCAGAAAAAAAAACTTAGCCCACTTGAGTTTAGAAATACTTTTTCTTCGCCATCATCGTCATCTCGGCTGAAATACTAAACTAGAAACCCAACAAAGAATAAAATAGAATTATGCTTTAAGCCCAAGTCACACACAGCCGTGCCGGGGGCGGTCCGGGGCCGGGAAAGCGGGACGGTGCTATGGCACGGCATAGCGCCGTCTCGCTTGTCCCGGCCCCGGACCGCGCCGCTCCCGCTCTGTGTGAAGATGGGTGGCAAACTTCACATGAAAAAAATATTTTTTTCGCCGTTTAGTTAAATGTAGCCTTCCTTTTATAGATTTTAAGTAGATCAAAGGTTTCCGAGCCTAACGAAAAGAATTCCCTAAAACCTACAAAATATCCTGAGTTCACAGTTCTTTTATATCCATACAAATAAGCCAATCTCCCATTCATATAAGTTACACAAAGGTCAATGACTCAGCTTCTGAAAGGTAAATCTCAGAGGTAGCAAATCATTATAAGGTTCATGATTCATGTAGGGTTCATTCTCCTCACTGTGAACTGACTACGTAGTATAATTACTGGAATCGATCAAATTAAAACATGGACTGCTATATTTCAATTTAGGAGCACCTGGGGTCTTTCATTTATAGCTGTAAATTGCTTCCAAATGGGGTAGGGTTTGAGTATGAAGTGGTAGCGCAAAAATAAAAGCACAAATTATTAGCTTTTCATACTTCTTCTTCTTTGTCGTGAGGGGTGTAAGGTCGACAACCTTCCTCACAAACCTTGGTATTGGGGTTAGAAAGGTAGCCGTGTTGTTGGTTAAATTGGTTTTTAAGGTTTTCATCTAAGGTCTCATCATTAACAGCTCATATACGTCCCCACCGAAGGGCTCGAGCCTACCCTGATTTAGAGTGATTAGGCCTTAGTCGACCACGCTGGCCCAGTGCGGGTTGGTCGACTTCACACACAACCTTTGAATTTCTTCGCAGAAGTGTGCAGGTTTCATCACGATGTTTTCCTTCACCGTAAGAGCGTCGAATAACCATGCATATTAATTAGAAATTCGCAAACACATTAGTACGTGGTGGGGATCGAACCCGCGTCTCTCGAACCCCTAACCACTGGACCATCGACGCTCTCTGGCCTATTGCCAGTTATAAGCCGGGACCCACGAGGATACTTAGCGTATTTAGTGGGGCAAAGTGGACGAAATATTTTCAGACATCTCGTTTTGCCCCACGCTTAGTGGGACATAGCGGAATGATAAAAAAAAAAGACTAGTTATTCTCTTCATATTTCCAAATGGAATTTTGAATGTGGCCCAAAATACCCCTTGACTTAACTGTCACTTTTGTCCTTGACATTGGGAATCAAGGGTTCGGTTTTTGTGCGATTAAAAAATATAATCCTCGAGAATCGATTCAGTATCGTGTGATATTCTCGTATGAAGCGGCTGCTTCCCACGTGCCGTGTGTTGCCCACAGTCAGCGTTAAATAGTGAAAGTTAGTGATAAAATTCCGGCTGTACCGAAAAACATAACCTTAAAACTCGCCGCGTGTGAATAGCCATCGGGGCTCGTGGCCAAGTGACATAAGTGAATAGGAGTATAAAGAGGAGAGCTGCATGAGCGTGGACTGGTTGTGTTTCACCTTTCATTCTCTATTTTACCCACCCCATCCTCATTTCATCTCATGGCAAAATATCAGCGCTGTAGACTTGTCTGCAGCACATGCTGAGTCGGAACCCTTTTCTTGATGCAATACAGCATTCACATCTATAAATTTATGTGACTTAACATAAGTTATGTATAACTACCACTGAATTCTTTTTGTGTTGTATTGTAATTATTATTTTCAAGGAATAAATGCTTTTCTATTCTATTCTATTTCCCTTGTTCCTGAAGCACTGGCCGTTGCCAGCTCGCTCACATCGGATCACCAGGTATTGTATTGTAGTTATTTATAATCATTAGTCGCCGCGTATCGCGGTCGTGTGCTATCTGCGTCGGGCTGGACCTGTGGGCTGGACATTGCACTCGCCAGACTCCCATAAAAGGGCTTGTGTGTCATGCCCGCTGAGCTCTCATGTCTTCCTCCATGAGATGAAAAAGCATCTGGTTTTGTTGGGTGATACCCAGCGAAGCGGCTGACAGACTCCGTCTCGCTTATTGCCCCGATTATCACTTCACTGCCACTATACAAAGAGATGTTTACTGGAACGTAGCTCCAGTGATTTATCGTGGAAATTATGTTTTGATGGAAATTATTAAATGTCAATCAATACGTAAGTGAAATAGTTAATTAGCTTGAAGTCTTGATTGACATTCCTTAAGCATTGTCTGCGTGAGAAGTCTGTGAGTGGGCTCAGATACTTTTCCAAAAATATGTATGTATGTATGTATGCATGTATGTGTGCATGTATGTGTGTGTGTGTGTGTGTGTGTGTGTATCAATATGCTTAATACAGAACTTATAAACACTTGAATCAATCATTGAGTGAATGAACAAACAATTTTATAATAATTATTTTTCCTCAGTGAGCAGAAGTATTATTAATATTGACATCGGGTTAAGGTAGAAATATTGATTACAAAGGAATGATAAAAATGTAGTACAATTTTAATATTCTGATTTTAAACTAAACCAGTTTCAAATTAAAGAGAATTTTGAAAAATAAATAATGTTATCACGACTGAAAAATAAATAATGTTATGACGACGAAAAATGTTATTATGACGCTATTATTTGCTAATAACGTTAATTAATTTTAATTAATGATGTAATCGATCGTTTCGTTAACGATATGAATTTGTTTTCAGAAAAAACTTTCCTTACGTTTGAGAGAATAAATAAATGGCGGTTATTGGTCCATTCTAACGTCTACATTGGCTATAAGCCATACATAAGGGTGCCCACGTCAGACTTTTTGTAGGACCGGTAATAAGGCCGATTTTTCCTCCGATTCTTATGACCGATTTAGTGACCGACTCAACGCACACGTCAGACACTTTGTGGCTATCGAGGGAGGAGAAAGCCGTCGTGCTTGCGGTTGAGAGTCGGTGAGTCGTGTGCGTTAACGCATATATTTCCGAACGCTGCATTTTTCACCGATAATTGGATTGGTTGGGATGCACCGATTTTATTTCTGGCCGACTTGTTGTAGGACATGTACGTTGCACTAATTGCAATCGGTACGTTCAAGTTTTCTCCTACATAAAGTCGGTTACCGATTATCGGACGTGGGCGGGTACCCTTATTATTGCAGTAAATAATTGGCCCATAACTTAGGTGAAAACTACTTTGCTATTTTCATCTAAGGCCAGAAGCATAACATAGCATATTAAAGAAAAGACGCGATGCCTGAAGTGTTTAGAGGCATTTGTTTTCCGCAGAACAAACAAATGAATGTTCTCAAATACGGTCACGTAATTAATTTAAAAAACTTCTCATTTTAATTTACCAACTAAAAAAAAACAGATATCAGGGATCGTCGGGTTAGTCATTAATTAGTCGAACAATACCTACAAAAAATGATTAAAGTAAGTCATTCATTATTCGTAGAAAATTTGCAAAAACATCTTTCATTCAGTATTGTTTTTTCATATTTCAAAAACTCATTTATCCGAATAAGAAATTAGAGAAAATTTAATTCGAACACAAACCAAAGTAATTATTTGTTCGAATAAAATATCGTAATCTCCCATTTCATCTCAAAGGCTCTTTTACGACCCACCGAAATTATACTTTGCCAAAATAATAACAAGCTTCATTCTTAGGAAATAGAGTCGTTATTGACTTGTTACTTGATGTTCTTCTTAAGTCGGTGGATACATTAGGTTGGTAAAATTCATAATGAATTTCTCCATGAAGTTTATAAATCGTTATATTTTAATGAAATTACTTCTATTGCCATTAAAATGTAAAATACGTCTTGTTTTAACTAAGAAAGGTAGTTTATATTTTGAATAGCTGTCCGCCCGCGGCTTGTCTCGCGTTATGTAAGATTTTCCTGTGGGAATAATATGTGTTAATCCAGGTTACAAACTATCTCCATTCCAAATTTCATCCAAATCCGTTGAGTACTTTAAGCGTGAAGGCGGAACAAACATCCAAACATCTAAACATCCAAATATATTTTCACATTTATAATATTTGTGTGATGTGATGTGAAAATATAGAAATATAAAATATAGTAATATAGTGTAGGAAATTGGTTGCTTGAAATGATAAATTTACTAGCTTATGAATCATGCACGGTAAACAAGCGAGCAATCTATAAGTAAACAGTAGACTAAATTACTAGTCGTTCCCGCCATTTGCATTTCTAGTGTGCTCCCTTTGAAGCCAATTTCCTTTTCTATAAATACACCCAATCAGTGGGAGTTTATGCGGGTAGAAAACGTAGATGAGCGTAAATATAACTCGTGGATGTTTTAAAAGAGAAAATCCATATGCGCTGTTGTAAGGAAAATTATTAGATATATTATAATGTTCTTCAGAGAAATGACAAAATTGCACCGTTTTTATTAGAACTGATCATATTATAGAATGGTTTGTTGGCTGATTTCGTTTGTTTCAATGGTGGAGAGAGATATTTTAGTAGAATACAAAGAAACATCTCACAAATAAATCGAATACTACGAGATATTTGAATTGATTGTTCACGTTATGAAGTGTGTGTTTTTTGTACGAATGAAAAGATTTAACGAGTTTGAGTATTTCCTTGGTACTTCATTTCATTACTATTCGTTTTCTATTGATGGTTTGTTTTACGTATACTTTTATAATCTTATTTCAAAATTTATTTTCTATTGGTACAAATTTTTTGTGCCAGTGTCAAATAACACAAATAAAACATACGTTGTTACGCTTTTTATCATCTAGCTCTTTTGAAACGCGTTTGTTTGGTCACACTGCTTGCCTGTTGGCGGTAAGACGCTGCAATTTCCGGCGCATTTCCCGCGCACCGGATGTAAGCTTGCCGCCATTTTACTTCGCACACAGCACACGTGCCAGATAAGAGAAGATTCTGGAAGACATTATCGATTGTCAATTTAGATTAAGTTTATTTCTAACTTAAAATCCTAACTAAACATTAAAAAATAATGGTAGTTTTTTATATTAAAAAGTTCTTGAATGACTTGTTGAGTTATAATAACAAAACAATTTGTGTTCGAAACTTCAGAGTTGTAAATATAATTAAATACACTGCTCTAAATAAATAAGTAACTAATTTGAATTAAGTAATAAGTAAGTAGTATTATATTAATATGAAATCCGAAACGAAATCATCCGGCAGATGACCAAGGTAGTTGATATCGTCCAGAAGTGTAGCAAGCTGAAGTGGCAGTGGGCTGGCCACATCTGTCACAGAACTGATGAGCGTTGGAGCAGACGGGTTCTCGAATGGACCACGCCTCGGGAAACTTAGTGTGGGACGCCCCCCTGCCAGGTGGACTGATGACCTGAGGAAGGTCGCTGGTGGTGGCTGGATGAGGAAAGCGGCTTTGGAGGCCTACGTCCAGCAGTGGACTGCAATTAGTCTGATTGATTGATGATATATTAATATTGACTATGATCTCAAATTATAATAATAGTAATTTGTATTTTTTTTTTATTGTGCTTTAAATTACCTATGACGATTAAGTTACTAGTTATGATACGACCTTTTTAAACACGTGCCTTCAAAGTAGGCTAATAAAAACAACTAATGAACAAAATTTAACATCAATATTACTTTTTCAACAGTTAAGATAATTATATTATGAACTTTACTAATTGAAATGGGTACTTACTAATTTAAAGTTCGAATTTTGTTCCAAATATTTTTATATGTCTATTTGTAATTGAAAATCTTAAACTTCAGATCGTAAAATTCAAAACTTTGTTTGAGTCTTAATTTGTCTACAAACTAGAGAACTTGTCGAAAATAGCACTTCAATAATAAATAAATATGTTTATTGATAGTATCGTTTAGAAAGCTTTTAGAGCGACGAAAAATAATTTATTTTATATTTTAAAAGTATTTAAAACTGTATTCTTTTATCTCACCCGGCATTTTTTTTTAAAACGGTTTTAGACTTTCACTTTATTGTCCAGTTTAAAAAAAAACGCGATGGATGCAAGCCCTGTGAAGTTTCTCGATTAGTAAAGTTCTTCTTCATAGAACGCCCACTTGTTCATTTATTCATTTATTGCATGTCATAATTATAAGTCATCTTACCATCCAAAAACTTAGTTGCTAAAATGATCTACACTACAACGCCCTGTTCGGACACTTCAAAGTTTGTTTGTTAACATTTAACAAACATTGAACACGAAATTAACACTATTTAATTTCATTAACATACTTTAATAATTAAGATTTATCATGTAAAAGCTCGGACTCGTACACAGTGTAATAGGCTTTTTTTAATAGTAGGTCTTTTAACTTCATCAACGGCCCGTTACAGTCCACTGCTGGACTATGATCCTTAAGTGGAGGGTTTTGCCATAATCTCCACGCTTGGCAGGCGGGTTGGAGATCGCAGATTAAAAGGTTACTGTATCAGGGAGCGCTGCTGCCCGTTCCCTGTTCACTGTGTAGTCCCTAAGTCGCCTCTTACGACACCCACGGGAAGAGTAGGTGTTGGTGACAGATGTATTCTCTGCCGTCCACGCGGCTTTAAACTTATTTTTGTATATTTTACTTGTTAGTAAACGTGCCGATTAAAGAATCTCTTTCTTCGCTGGTGTTTCCTCATGATGTTTCCTTTCAGCGTAAGAGCGTCGTACATTGAATTCGAAACTCAAATACACATTAGTGTGTGGTGGGAATCAAATCAAATTAAAAGGGAGTCAGTGGTCATTGTCACTGAAGCTCTACACACTAAGGGGTCTAACAAACTAACAGCTAGGCTCCCGACGGGAAACTTGCCCGTGGACGGCCTTAAGCGATGGCGAGACTGACATTGGAGCGGTTAAGAACGAAGACGCATATAACTAAAATCTAAGCATTACTCTTCTTTATCGTGTGGATTGTAAGATTGACAACCGATTTCACAAGCCCTGGATTAAGAATTTAGGTTGATAGATTTTGCTTTTACGTGACCGGTATGTGTCAAGAAGTAAATAAATGAGCGGTGCTTGCCCTGCAGTGAGACGAAATCTCTTATAATAATATAATGTGTCGTTAGCAAAATGGCTTCTTTACTTATTTCATCATCATCATCATCATCATCATCTCAGCTGGAAGACGTCCACTGCTGAACATAGGCCTCCCCCATAGGTTTCCACCGTGAACGGTCCTGCGCTACTTGCATCCACCGGCGCCCAGCAACTTTCACCAAGTCATCTGTCCACCTTGTGGGAGGCCGTCCAACACTACGTCTTCCAGCCCGTGGTCGCGATTGGAGAACCTTTCTTCCCCATCGGTTATCAGTTCGTCGAGCTATATGGCCTGGCCACTGCAACTTACTTATCCAGAAAGCTATGTCGATGACTTTACTTTTTTTTACTTTTACTTATTTATATTTTTAAATCTCAAAACGCTTTTTTTCAATTTCGTGACTGAAATTGGACATCGCTTCAATCTTGTTTTGCATAAAGACTAGAGGCACTTATCGTAATTTTTCACAAAAATATTTATATTCTTTTGCGACGCAGAAAGAAACGCCAGTAAATTGCTTTTGATCGTGAATCAATGAGATTGAACGGTTAGTGCAGACAAGATTGACAAAGGGAAAAAGACGATTATATTAAAACGGAGAAAACATCTGTTTCAAAATTAACAATGACTCAAACGCTTGTCTAAAACCAGATGAAAAATTCAAAGTTCATTCATACTCGTGAGCACGTGTGTGATTTGAACGACTATTTCCGTGTATGTCCACTTCCCTCAAACGACCATATTATTATTTCCTGTGTGCTCAAAAACCGATGTGAGATGATAAATTATGTAAAAAAATTATTATAACCTTTAAAGCTATCTCTAGCAGACATATTCTCATGTGGTTGCGGGGAAAGCTGCGGGTAGACAGCTCTTGCTCAATATAAAATAGGGTATCGGACTGTTCACCATATTTTACGAATTTTCCAAATTTTATGAATTATTTTAAAATATAGATTAGTGGCAGACGATTCGCGAATAAAAAAACAGAATCGGTTGAAAAACGAATTTACAGTGATTTTTTAAAGTTTCAGTATGTCTGTCTCTTTCAAAAACGATTTTTCGTATGGAGATTATTTATGGCGTTACTAACAAATTACGTCACAAGTATGTATGTGCCTCTCTGTCTAATCTTGAATTTCAAACCTTTATAACTCGGTAAATTTTAAAGATAGAGCCAAAATTCTTTTAGTGTTCGATAGCAGAGACTAAGAAGTTTAGATTTGTATAATAATAAAAAAAAAGTAGTCAGATTAAAAAAACTATTAAAAAATCACGACTGCCCAGACAACAAAATTATAGCCGGTGTCACTCGGGCTAATGTAAGGCTTACATCAAAATCTGTTTAGGCATTTAGAAGTTCTGGTGGAATAAAGTTACTCAAATACATACATGGGTACCCTGAACACACCGCATAGCACTCTTGTTTTGGGCAGAGTCGTGTAAAAATACATTGTTCGTCAAAATTCCCATTGGAAAAATCGCAGACAATGCGGGAGACAGCTCAACAATAAAAAAAATAGAAAGTTTTTTTGTTGTGTTGTCTTTTAATTATGTATCTGAAAGTCTAAAAGTAATGAGTTTTTCTCGATCGTTGCTAAAATGTATTAGCTCCAACTGGCAGAGAGGATTTATTGTATGGCAGGCTCCGATTAAAAGACAACTGAAATCCCTTTTCGGAACGACCCTTAATTTATTAGAATCTGCTGTTTTTATTTAAATCCGTTTGAATCCATGATCGTGGTACAGTCAAGTGCGATATTCAGAAGCGTTTTGACGCAGCGCCTTTGTAACTTATAATCATCTGTCTTTGGTTTTCTTCTTCATCTTCATCGTGTGGATTGTTAGATCGACAACCGACAACTTTGAGACTTTCTCCAGTTTGGTTAGGACTTAGAATAAATAATAAAAATAATAGTAAAATTCATTTATTCCAAAATTAACAGGCATTTCACAAATAGAGCCCGCCAAATTGCACAGCAGTTTATTGGCGGAGACACAAACTCTCATTAATATATAGGTACATACCATGCTAAGTTATATTATAATCTATTTAGCAGTGTACAATTCAGACCCTGACCGCGTGCCGAAGGTGTGGAGACCATGCGGTGTCTACCACGAGGATCTGGACAGTACCGTCCGCGATAACGCGAGCTGACTTATTCTATAAATATATGAAACAGTGCTCCTTACCAAACTCCTGAGGTGGCCCGATGACACACCAGGTCTAATCAGAGGAGGAGCAAAGGAGGTTGGATAAGAAGGTGATGGCTGTTTTGACCTGTTGAGCTTGCACCGATGCAGATCCTCTTCAATCCGTGCAGCCAGGCAGCTTTTTTATCCATACAACTATTACAAAACCTCGCGGAGCCCCCGTGGGCTAGCTCGCTCCCGCCAGAACCAGACGACGACTGACAGCCGAAAGTGACAGTTCTCAATGACATATGTCGGGTTGCCATATTAACAAAAACCACCGAAGTAGTTTAGTTGTAATATTCACCTAATAATTCGAAAATTAAGATGATTTCGTGCTTTGGAAGGGACGTTAAACCGTGGGTCTTTGCTGCTATCTACAAGTAGTCGTTACACGAGTCTATAGTTTTGTGAGGTCGACAAAGTACAAAGTTATAACCCACACAATAATGAAGAAGAAGAAGAAAATTAAAGTGGAGTATTCCTATTGGAGAAATGTGGCCAGTGAAAAAACTTTACTAAAAATTCATAAAGCATTATACGTACTTAAAAATTGTCAAGCAGACTGTTCTTAATTGAAATTGTTTTTGAAGAATTGCAAAAGTAATATCTTCTTCTTTCTTTGCAATATAAATTAGGTTAGCGGGATTTTTCTGTTTTTGCGTTTATACAGGGTGCTAAAAGACCGTCGTTAGGGGGATTTCCAACGGGAACTATTCCAAATATTGATGATAGCAAATTTTACCAATTTTATTTTAACTAATTTCTATTATTTTCTCTTTGTCATGTACCTAAGTAGTAAACTACGGAACCCTACACTTTTCGTGACCCTACCTACATGTACTTGGCTGTTTTTCATTTTAATTTACTTTTTTTTCTGTAAAAGTTCACTGAAAGAAAAAAACTTCAACCACGGCTTTTTTGTAAGAATTATTATCACGCTACTATCCGTAAAGGAAAGAGACGAGAAGTAAAATTCAGGTAAGATATAAAAGATATATCAAGCCGTGTGGTGACGGCAGAGTAGAATACATTTGTCACCAACCCCTACTCTTGCTCTTCCCACACCCCCCCCTCTTCTTCCTGCTCAACCCCTGCTCTTCTCCACAGATTCCGCCATTGTGTTAGTGAACTCATCCAAAAAAATGTAATGACGGATCTAAGTGATGTAATAACATCCTATGGAAATAAATTATTTTGACTTTGACTTTGACTTCCCATGGGTGTCGTAAGAGGCGACTAAGGGACTACACATTGAACAGGGAACGGGCAGCAGCACTCTCTGATACAGTAACCTTTTAATCTGCGATCTCCAACCCGCCTGCTAAGCGTGGAGATTATGGCAAAACCCTCCACCTAAGTGGAGGAGGCTCATAGTCCAGCAGTGGACTGTAACGGGCCGTTGATGTTGAGTAGTGAAGTAGAAGTTAATTATCACCAGTAACATCAATAACAAAACATTTAAGCAATTTATGCAAGCTGTCCGCCCGTGGTTACGCTCGCGTTGCGTAACATTTTCCCTATTTTCCGTAAAATTTTAAGGTACAAACTATTTCCATTTCAAATTTCATCCAAATCCGTTCAGTAGGAAGCGCAGAACAAACATCCACAGATCTAAACAGCCAAATATTAGTGTGAAGAAAAAAATTTGTTCTTTTAAACAATTGTTTGAATGTACCATCAAAATAGACCACTAAAACCCCATGAATATAGTTTTAATTTATTCGGCAGCAACTCCTACAAAGCCTACACGTTAGAACAGATGACTATCTAACAATGTAGGAAGCTAATTGTAGTTCAGGAACTTGCAACTTGCAATCAGTTGTGAGTTTCCAAACTGTTGCAGTTGGGGAACATAAACATTTCTTAGTTAATTACTTATAGATACTTACTAAAACATGTGAATAGTGAACACGACACGTGCGCAGGATTTGTTCACCC
Source organism: Carpatolechia fugitivella (assembly GCA_951230895.1). Lineage (NCBI taxonomy): Eukaryota > Metazoa > Arthropoda > Insecta > Lepidoptera > Gelechiidae > Carpatolechia > Carpatolechia fugitivella. The sequence goes on along the minus strand of OX579659.1, from coordinate 15,333,930 downwards.
GTGAAAATGGTTTGCGCGGGCTCAGGATTTTTTCAAAAGTTGGTTGCACGCTTGGTTAATGTAGGTTGGAAAGGGATAATATGAGTAATGATCATCTATAAAACAGCCCTGTCAAAAAAATAGCTAGTGTCACTCGGGCTGATGTAAGGATTCCAACTTTATTCCCTGAACAATACCCCATACAAATCTGTTCAGGCATTTGTATGCTACATATAATTTTTTATTATTCATTTATTTTATTAAATAAGACATGGACAGACATAGAAGATACGATGCCACATAAACTAAAAAACAAAGTTTTTCTGGACACCGCAGGTCGTCAGTATATTTCTGGGTGTTTACACTATAAAATCTGTACAATAAGGTGGATAGCAACTAATTTCTTTTACTACCTAGGTACCTAGACAGTACATGAGTTGTTGTTATTTGTTTAAAACAAGTTGAGAAGGTAGTTCGCTCATTTGTTTCTTACAAGGAACAAAATATGCATTTTGAGTAGATGCCAATTTAGAGTAATCTATTCTTTAGGCATAGTCCTGATAAGAAGCGAGGCCTGCTTATAATTAAGAATCAAACGAACTTACCTTAGTGATGTTTGATTCCAATTATGCGAGGGTGTCAACCGAAGACGATTACATATTTACTTGCAGCAGCACGTGAGTAGATGCCATCTTTGTCACACATTTAGAGTAAGTAATGCAAAAAAACTAGAAAATTTGTATCTCCTGTCTCATTCCCTCCCACCATGCATTGTGCATCCCGCCCGGTAACTTCATTATTTCAGAGAAAAAAGTTTAGTGAACATTTTATTGTAATATTAAGGGTTTTTGGGAGGGTTGGGACGGTGTAATCGTCTTCGGTTGACACCCTCGCATAATTGGAATCAAACATCACTAAGGTAAGTTCGTTTGATTCTTAATTATACTTCGGGTGTCAACCGAAGACGATTACATATTTACTTGTAGATGTTTAGAGTAAGTCAAAATAGATAAAAACTTAGCAAAAAGGAAATTAATAAATAAAATGTTCAAATCTAACATAACTTTAATTTTCATCAAATATCGAAAAAGAAGAGGAAAATTAGCAGAATTGAAACCAAAGGAACTGAAAACAAAGGTCATTGTACATTTATCGTGCACTTAACGTTATATTAATAAATATAAATGTAAATAGCCTGCAATTTTTTAAGCGCTATTTGTTAATATAACATATTAATTATTGAATAACGCATTAAAGAAATCATCTTGATTAGTTTTTACAACTTCTCTGCAATAGTATTTAATGAATACATTTGAAGTGTCACTCCAGCCTGCGGCCTTGCGAACAACCTCCAGATTAACCCCAGATCTATGTGCGGCAGATGTAGATGCTGACCTGGTGCTATGAGCACCAAAAATAGATATGTCGATACCACTGTCCTGTAGTACCTTTTTTACCCATCGCGAAATAGTCTGGGTTCCAACTTTGTTATGAGGTTTACATAATCCGATAAACAAGTGGTCGTCACGTCTATTTTGTCGTAGTTGTTGAGTTCTATCTATGTATGTTTTTAGTGCTAAAGCCGGACAAATACTGGGGTTTTCATGGATGAAGGGCAATCTGATCAGTGGTTGGCAAGCTCCAGGCCTTGACGTTTTGATTAAATCAGTGATTTTTATAACAATCGCATCGTCGTTGATCACTATATTGTGTAATTTAATTAAGCTTATGGTCTGCATTCGTTGAGCAGATGCTATACATAGCAAGGTACACGTCTTATGTGTTAGGTTATGTAGAGAAATATCCTCATAGGGGTACATATTAGAGAGATAGTTTAACACGATGTTCGTATCCCATGTTGAATTGTATTTGGGCTGAGGTGGATTAAGCCTATAAACTCCCTTCATAAAACGATTAACACAATCATTTAATGTAACACTAGTTCCCAAAATAATTGATAAGGCTGATCTGTGTGTATTTAAACAACTGTAACCTGCACCCTCTTTAAATTTCTTTGTTAAGAAAGATATAACATGATTACTGTTAGCTTCTAAAATGTTTAATTCATTGTTTGTACAATATGAAATCCAAGATTTAAGCGTGCTACTATATTGATTTAATGTTTTTGGTGCAAATGATGCCATGATAATGTCTAAAGATTCTAGTGGTACACCTCGCTTTATCATGGAATCCCTGATAACTTGGCTGCCACCAGAACAAGGTCCGCGTGAAGTGGATGGCAGGCTCTGAAAGGGGAATACAAAAGAAATTTGTCAGGCCCAAAAAAATATTTTTTCGATACAATAAGTCTCGACCACAAAGGGTACCATGGCTGTGAGGGCCAGTCAGGTACAATTAAAATGCCTTTTGCTTGGTCTGTAATAATTTTTTCAAGGACCCTAGAAATCAGGCTGAATGGAGGAAAAGCATAAAAATTTATGTTATGCCAGTTAAAAGTAAACGCGTCAACTACTTCTGAAAATGGGTCTAGTTTCCATGAAGCATACCTAGAGCATTTATTATTTTGGGCACTTGCAAATAAGTCAAAATCGGGTGTACCTAACAAATTAGTTATTTGATCAAAAACGGATTCACAAATTTCCCACTCCGTGTCAATATTTAATTTGCGGGACTCCCTATCAGCAATGGTATTTTCACATGATTTTATATAAGAGGCAAAAATATAAATATTCCTATCCTCGCACCACTGCCATATTTTTCGAGCTAAGTCATTTAAATGGGGGTGTTGTACACCTCCCATTCTGTTGATGTAGCTGATGGCAGTGGTGTTATCAATTCTCAACAAAATTTCACAGTCACGTACATTTTCGGTAAAAATCTTAAGGCCATAGTAAGCTGCTTTCAATTCCAGAGTGTTTATATGAAGATGTATATCTAAATCAGTCCAGTTTCCATTTGCGCATTGATCCCCGCATGCTATACCCCAGCCAGTATTGGACGCGTCGCTAAATATTTCCATACAATAATTATGTTTTCGAATAGGGCAAAAAGACGAGTAAATTTTTTCTATCCACCATAAAAAATCACTTTTTAGAAAAGAGTGTATTTTCATGCGTTTATTGTAATCGTCACTATAATTAAGTGCTAAAAATTTTTCTCGTTCAAAAAGCTTGGTGTACATCCAGCCGTAACTTACGGCTGGGCATGCGGAGGTCAGTAAGCCTATGAATTCCGCGAAGTGTCTAATAGAACAACTATTTTTTGTCATCAATTCTGAAGCTTTATTCTTAATACGCGTTTTCTTCTCTTCCGGTAGGGTAATTATCATTTGTTTAGTGTCCAAAATAAAGCCTAAAAACCTGCAGGTATTATTTGGTATCATAACACTCTTTTTAATATTTATTACGAAGCCCAAAGACTCTAAAACTTCTTTTGTTATGGTTATGTTTTTTAAACATTCATCAAACGACTGGCCAATACATAAAAAATCATCAAGAAATGCAACCGATAGTAAACCCGATGAACGTAAATATTGTAACACGGGTTTCAGCAGTTTGGTAAAAACATATGGCGCAGTACAGAGGCCGAACGGGAGTACATTAAATTCATATAATGTCGATTTCCACTCAAAACGTAATTTCTTTCTGTCATTTTTATTAATTGAAATTAAAAAATAAGCGTCCTGTAAATCAATTGTACTCATGTAATAGTTATATTGCAATAGTTTTAGAGCAGTGCGATAATCTTCCATCTTAAAGTGGTCCACATTTATGTATTTATTAAGCATTTTTAAATTTAGTATGAATCTATGTTTCCCGTTCGGCTTAGGTACTGTAAAAATTGGCGAAATAAATTGACTTTTACAAGGTGTACAAGGTGAGATAAACTGTGACATTAACAGTTCGGAAATGCAGTCGTCAATAATGTTAATTTGAGAGGTAGAATTACACGCATTATTTTTTGGTTGCATAGTTTGTACTGGTTCTTCTTTAAATGGTATCGTGTATCCTTCGACCCAGTCTAAAATAGTACGATCGTCAGTGAGTTGAGCCCATTTATTGTAAAAATATTTTAAGCGTCCAGCGACAGGTACCTGTGTTTCTTCTAATAGCGCCTCCTCTGCTGTCTCGAGTAGCCCGTGGCTTGTTGACGGCCCCGCGCGGCAGGCGGCTGGCGGCGATCCCGCGGCGGCGCAGGCGGCGGCGGCGGTCGGCGAGGCGCAGGGGCGGTCCGCGACTCGATCGCCACTGTGCGCGGATTCCCCCTCGAGTTTAAAGCCCCTCTTTGGGGCCGGTTGGGTGGCGGCGCTTGGTAGGGTGTACGAGACGCAGTCTTCATTTCCGAGGCGGTTTTCGTGATTGCTTTAGATGATTTTATGTGGTCAGATAAATTGGAGCCAAAAAGATTTTCTTCGATCTTTGCGTCCTTGACAGTATCTCTAACGTCCCTATTGAGGGCGTTTAATGCGGCGTATCTACGAGATAATGACTCCCTATAATGACTGTCGCAAAAAAGCCTTCCGGCATCGCTCAAGGCTTTGATTATATCCGAAGGAACGATATTCTTGGATGTTAAGGCCCAGTTTAACACTTGTCCGAGAGCTGCGAGACCGCTTCCTAGCTGGTTTTGTTTACCCTGGCTGTACTGATCCTGTTTTACATTTAATTCGAACATCGCTTTTTTAATTTCCGGGTTCAGTTTCGGTGCCGACAGGTTGGCGCAATTTTCAGGCAGCAAATATTGTTTTACTAGGTCAGCCTGAGTATCTTTTGTTAGACCATTGGTGAGGATGTGCGTCCACCTCAGGGCAATATCCTTATGTAAGCTTATACCGTAGCACTTCTTATTAGAATGATCCTCTCCTAAAAGATTGATAATGTCTGGGTCCAAATTGACCGTTGCGTCGGTCTCTCGAGCATCACATAGGGTATCAGATGATGGTGCACCTGGCGCGGCCTCGGCAGGCGGCGCGGGCGGCAGCGCTGCTGCGACCTGCGGCGGCGGGGACGGCGGCAGCGCAGCTGCGGCTTGCGGCGGCGGTGACGTTGTACCCGGGGTGGGCGGACGTTCGGGCGGCACAGGGTGCCCCTCATCGTAATATTCGTCATCTAGATGAATCACCCGATTAGGCGAGTCTTCTCCTAAAAGGTAGAAGAAATACCTATATTTTGGTTAAACATTGCATAATAGGTCCAAGATAGGTACCCAAACATAATAAGTGGGTCCAAGATAGGTACCCATGCACATAGTGGGTCCAAGATAGGAACCCGTGCAGTATTTTTTTTTTTTTTTTTTTTGGAGGTAGTTAAATCGTTTATTGAAATCCTTATTTATTTGGTGAAAAAAGAAGAAATAGGTAGGTTACCTGGATAATTCAGTTCGAAGTCTGACCTTGAGGAATTTGAACGATCTGATATTGAACGTTCCCGTCGTTTTTTCCTTAATTTACGCTCTAATTTCTTCACTTTCTTGAGAATACTATCATAATCACTTTCTTTTGACCTAGATCTCTTCCTTTTGGGCATAATAAGCGCGAACAAATGATCCGGTGATAAAATTATGTGCGATCTTGATGGCACAAAAACACGTAATGAAGTTACCGGGCGGGATGCACAATGCATGGTGGGAGGGAATGAGACAGGAGATACAAATTTTCTAGTTTTTTTGCATTACTTACTCTAAATGTGTGACAAAGATGGCATCTACTCACGTGCTGCTGCAAGTAAATATGTAATCGTCTTCGGTTGACACCCGAAGTATAATTGTGGTGTCGATGCAGGCTGTCTCGTCGAGCGTCTCAGTCGCACAAGCAGGCAAACAAAATAGTGACACATTGCATGCTGTCGCTTGGAGAATAAGAGTACATACATGAACCCGAACACATTACACTCCGTCTGTCGTGTAAAAACATGGTGGCAGGGCATTTGTGGTTAATTAAAACAACTTTTAAAACTTTGTGACACTGGAAATGTATTTTCGTTCGCTCCAGTGTAAGCTCCGATTTCACGAAAAAGTGCGATATCTCGAAGAGTTATGAAGATATGTCTTCATAACTCTTTTTTTAAATATCATAATATTAAAAATATCATAATTAAAAAAAAACTCAATAAACGCGTATTTACGAGAGCTGTAAGGTGTAAAAAGAATTATTCGAGAAAGTCAATAACGAAAAAAGTTATGGCTGGAATAGTGAAAACAAAATTATTATTTTTTCAGAATAATTTTTCATTTTGGCGCTCGAATCGAAGAATGATATCAAAAATTTAAGGAAAATTTCTCTGGAAAATTTAGTCAACTACAATTTGAATCTAAAGAAGATCGTGTTAGGGGTTTGCCCTGAAGCCTAACCTTTTTGACTAATTCCGTAGATTCATTTCCAATGTGCTCGATAGGTCGGTAGTGTGTGAGACACGAAATCTGAGAATGTTTTACCATCCAAATCTTCACAAACATTTAGATTATTATCAGCCTACTTTAACGAACATGCCAAACTCGACATATTAGTCACCGGAAAGAGAAGAATGACGAAAATAGGTTATTTTATTACGTTTTACTGAAACATTTCTTAATTTTTTCAAAAACAAATCTACGAGCCAGTTACAAATATCACGTTACTAACAATCCTAGCTTTGGTTCACGCGACACTCCCCTACTTAGAGAGCTCTGTGCGACTGTGAACGAGAAACTCGATTCTTTACAACGAGTTCTTCGATGTATTTGTTTTAAAGGTAACAGTGTTGAATTTCAAATTGAAACGAAATAAGTAAAAAATGTTTTTGAACAGGACTTGAACTAGCATTTCTAAGGCGATTAAGGTCAACAATAGCGTTTTCAAATTGACTATCATCGGTATTTTTTTTTTGTTACTTCTTTCCATTTTTATTTCAGTGGTTGTTCGTGGTGGTATTGTATGTAACTAATGAAACCATCTTCCCAAGTTTATCTTTTTCTTCTTCTCCGGCATGTATTTCGCCCACTGTTGGGCATGTGCCTCTAGGGCTCTCGGGAGCACTTCTACTCAGCTCGACCCTAATTTTTTCTGATCTGGGAACAGCATAATTTTTCATTTCGTTGGACCATATGGCTGATACACCTCTGCTACTCAAATGTGACCTCTATTATAAAATTATTTTTGCTCCATCTTCCATCTTATCAGCGCAGTGACATAGGTTGCTGGCCTTAGTCCATTTATGCTTTCCAAATTTATCATTTTAAATGACGAAAGTCAATTATTTTATTTTAAATTATTAAAATTAATAATTTTACATTTTCACAAAAAATAATGGAGACACCAAATTAAATTAATTTCCGGTTCGAAGCTTGTGCTAGCATTGGGAAACAGTATGTATATGTTTCACAAGAGATAAATCCGTACTGAATCCACCCTATTCCGGAAGCGGAAGCGGATACGGATACGGATTACAGTCACGTGCAGACAGCACGCGATGAATTACACGTGCAGAGGTGATGAATCTTCGGCAAACCTATTATAAAATTGAAAAAAAAATGAAATATACGTTACAAATTGTCAAAAGAAACAACCACATAATTGGACACGGATTTTATATTAATATTCCTATATTACTAAAAATATGAAATTTATAGTGAAAAATAATTATAACAATTCAAAATTCAGTGATAATAAAAAATAAAAATACAACTTATCTTCGGTACGTAGCACTTTGTAGCACTTGGCTGCTACGAGATGATAGCTACGCCGTAGCAGATGTCTACAACATAGGAATGTAGGTAGACAGACGACGTAAAGCGTTTAGGAATTTGGCAGTGTTTTTCAAATATTTGCCTCTCTCTCTTTCTCTCGTTCTCCTACTTACTGCATAAATGTTTTACTGCTACTATTATCCCGCTCCACTTTCCAAGCACATTGTGTTAGCTAAATAAAGCAAAACTTCTAAGTCAGTTTTCATACCTGTGATACTAAACAACTTTCGTTCTCCAACATTCCCAAAATCTTGACAGATTGACTTTGTATACAAACTGACCTGCCCGAATCAATATTCACGAAATTTGTAAGCTGAAGAACAGAGAGGATTTATGTTATATTGTTACCACGTTTTAAACCTACGTTTATTTGACGCGCCAGTGCAATAATTATAATGTCAGAAAATAATGGATATGCAGGTGCTGTGATACTCAATCGTCCCTTATCTGTAATTTTGAACCCTTAATAAAGCTGCGTCCCGCACTACCGTAATCCAATTTGAAAGTTAACTCCACTCCATATAAGTCTATAAGTGACATATTGCTCTTGTATCTCTCAAACTCACGGCAAATTTAATTAAACGTGGTTCCAACAGCAAAGTCTAAGAACAAAAGACAACAACAAGTGTTGGCACTTTCCAAGAATACCCAGTGTGACTGGAGTATTTTCATATAATTATGTACTCATGGAGGGGCTCGAGTCCTCTTTAAATTAGTTGACAATTTGAGCTGTGTGGTTTGGAAGACTTCATAGCTTTCTTATCAGATGTGTGTGGGTTTCCCAAAACGTGTTTGTAAACTTTGTGGGGTTTGAAGTACGACCTTCGGTACAAAGACAGCATCTTTACCATCAACGTTTCCCAAGTGTATTTTCGACCTAATACTCTAAATTTATGGCTAGGCTTTGAAACAAACAAGTTAAAATTGGAGCTTCGGTACGGGATTACAAAGTTCCCGTATAAATTCTGGTACACGTGGGAAGAATGCCCAATCGCTACAGTTCGTAAATAGCCATTAGCGTTAAGCACTTCTGGAACTTCATATCTATTTACTTAGCTACCTTTGTTATTTGTTTCAGACCGATGGGGAATAATAGCGTCAGACAACGAGTAAAAACGTAGACACACGAGGCCAATATGTTGCACAGGACGTCGTCTTCGCAAAGGCGTCGCAGAGCTTCCAGAAGTGCTGCGACGTCGCCTCAAGCCAGGTCACCTCGCGGATCGGCTCAACCTTCCCGAAGAGCGTCTTTGGCAACCACAGACACTGATGATGAGTGTGATCCAATACCACCCCCACAAAGAAGCCCTCGTGCGAGTTTGGCTCCAGAAGCGGCATTGGACATGTACCATCGCAGTCCACGCCACTCTTTAACTCCGGAATGCAGATCAGCTAGAAATTCTATCACACCTGATGCGACACAAAATATAAGAAACACATTAGCGCCATCCAGAAATAATTTAGCTGTCGATATGAATTATGGCTCTCGTTTAAGCTTGAACCCTCAAGACTTTAACAGGAGTCCAAGGAATAGCCTTATCCCTGACCAAGCTGCTAGAAGTCCTAGGAGAAGTTTAGTTCCAGAAGGCACCTCATGGAATCAGCCTAGGAATTCGTTAGTTCCTGATGTGGGAAGGAGTCCTAGACATTCAGTAGCGAGTATTCAGATAGATCCAGCTAGAAGTCAGAAGGAATTAGGACCTAGTCCAAGGACAAGTCCTCGAGGTAGCATAGCTCCGGAAGCACCTATTAAAATCAAAGATTGTCCAGAAATGATGTCTAGAAGTCCAAGGGGTTCGATTATACCAGAATCTCAAAGGAGTCCTAGAGGAAGCATTGCACCTTCAGAAAGAAGCGCAAGGGGAAGTTTGGTGACTGGAGATCTGGAAGCTGCAAGGATCAGTCCTCGAGGTAGTTTGACCTTGACTTTCCAAGAGCCACTGGTTTCCAAAGAAAGGAGGGCGAGTGAAGACAGCCAAGCTGGTATGTATCTAATTACATAATTATATTTATATGTTTCTATTCGAGCACCCACACATGGGGGCTTTTAGAAGAAATCTCATGTTTTTATCATTGCGCTGATGTGTAATTTCTGCATTCTTGGAATCGCGGTTAATATACATTAATCCTGTATCCAATATCCATTAGTCTTTCAAGTATTTAGTGTAAAATTACAAATGACAAAATAATGGTGTGTTTTAAAGGTAACTGCTATCCATTGGTAAATCTCTGCAAGAATGACAAAAGATCAGTGTCAGATCAGTGTGATCAGTGTGATCAGTGTTTTTCATCCAACGTGATTACAAAATAAATTAAATTTTACATTACTTATATTTCAAAATGTATCGAAGTGATTTTTACAATTAGGATGTGCATCCAAAAGAATATAACAAGTACAATCTCGTTATGACTGGTTGCTAGGTATTTGTATATAAATCTTTGTAATAAATTTGATATTATTTGGATTCTTACCACAATGTAAGTTTAAAATAAAAGTAGATTCGTTCTTTCAAAGCATTTCTTATTGGCTTAATGGAAAATAATTTTATTATTACTCTCCTGCTGCTAATTGCTTTTCAATGATAGATAAGGGATCTGCAGCTGGTTTTTTCATTCTTAATGGCTTGACTTTTTAAGTTTTACTAGATTCATTTTCTGTAATAAATGATTTTAATATCCATCTTAAAATTACTTGCCAACCCGCCTGCCAAGCGTGGAGATTATGGCAAAACCCTCCACTTAAGTGGAGGAGGCTCATAGTCCAGCAGTGGACTGTAACGGGCCGTTGATGTTGATGTCACTTACTTGCTACGTATTATTATGTAAAAAACATCAATGTTAAAAACATAAATTATGATATTGAAGATAATTTTTCTGTTTAATCTTTCGGTGGTATTCTTAGTCAAAGCCAAATCTAATTCTAAAGTCTAATGTTTTTGATTCAGCCACGAGAGGTCGCAGCGTGTCTCCGTACCGGGCGTCGTTGGGGGGTCGGCAGAGCGGGACCGGTGCGCTTTCGGACACTGGGTCTAGGAGAGCTTCAAGTTCCGTCAGCCAGGTCAGTACCTACATACTTCTGACTTGAATCTAAGATCATACGAAAAAACATATACTTAGGTAAGTAATAATCTATAGAATATGGTAATTATAATGTTGAGCTTAGATATAGGAGACTTATTTCATGATTTTTTTGGTATTAAAGACCATCCTAACAAATCCCGTACCATATTTATCAAGCCGGAAAAGTCCCCAAACATGGTTGAAGGTATTATGAGTCAAATTGAGTAAAATATTTCCTTTAGTTTATGACTAAAATCATTGTCTGTGATGGAAATTCTGTTCAGCTTGAAGTGGCTACAGCATCTGACACAAATTATATTTAGCACCGACGACACGGCGACGACGACGTCAGAATACCTAAATAGAGAACACAACTAAGATTATTGTGAGATTTTGCGCTCGCACATTTTACTCTTGACAGAGATGTTTCTTACACAAAAAAACATAACTGGAAGTTTTCACATCCAGTCCCATTTTCATGTCACAATTCAGGAATTAAGCTTTGTTTAAAAATCCTGCTATCCTTTTCTCTTTATAGATTATTTATTAATTATACAAAGAACACACGAACAAAGTGTCTTCCCCTTAATAGAGATTTAGCTTTTTAGTTTTAGCCTATAAGCTAGATTGCAAGGAATTTATAGTCTGGGGTACAAGGTTTGGCGTTGAAATTAAATGTCCGAATTAGAGGTAAAACTTGTTGTTTATATTGTAATGAAAACTTTGATTTCGATTTACAAAAAGGTAGTACAGGCTCCACAAAAACTAGGAAAGGACTGCGGTTGCGGGAGCGAGACCGCTCGCCGTTGGCTTGCTTGTCTCAGCGTAAGGCATTAGATTACAATGTGTTACTATGTGTCACTACAGAGACAATAAGAAAAGTGTGGATGGACACATTCTTAGCTAACATCTACTTAGCTATTTAAGTTAAAATTTAATTACTCATTAGTCTTTAGGCTAGATTGTAATATTTATTCTGGGTGTCTTAAAGGCAAACCAAATATAATAATAAAATAAAAATATTCAGCGAATAATAAAAAAAAATGTCTATCTTGGACAGGACTCGAACCTGCATCTTCTCGGTTATCTGGGCCAGACACCACCGCATTATACTAATTATGCTACCAAGATCTGTGAAAGGCCGACGAAATTTGTCACTGCTTTTTACTCGCACAACTCCGAGCCTGGCGAGCGAGGAAGTTTGTAATATTACTACTTCAAATTAATTAGGACTGACCCAATAGATGATAATGTGTGTTCTGGTAATAAATAACCCGGTAAATATGTCAAAGTCAAAGTCAAATTAATTTATTTCCATAGGATGTTATTACATCACTTAGATCCGTCATTACATTTTTTTGGGTGAGTTCACTAACACAATGGCGGAATCTGTGGAGAAGAGCTCACCGAAGAAACTCCACAGTCGTCGCATCTTTTGCGTTTCTTTTTTTAAATAAAAAATTTAAATATTACGAAATTAATGCTAATTAAATATCGAAAAGGCCTGCCACTCAAGCAATCTATTCCCATGGACATCTGTCCTCTAAGTAATCAGATATCCTATAGTAACCTTTTTTATACAATTTCTGTTTTATAATTATTTTAAACTTGTCTAAAGGCAAGTTTTTAATATCAGTAGGGACCTTATTGTAATAGCGTATACAATTGCCTTTAAAAGAATTACTAATTTTATGTAGTCGGCTGACATAAGCAACCAACTTGTCTTTATTTCTAGTATTAAAATTGTGTATATCACTAATGTGTGTTATTAATAGGGACTGCATCACAACAGTGCAAGTTCTAATTCAGTGCATGTGGGCAGATCCTTACGCAGTTAACCTTGTTCTACCCACACCAAATTTTCTTGACAAAGCAAGTCATCAACATAATCCATTGAATCAGGCTGGATCAATCCATTTATAATCCATCGGCAATATAAAGCCCTAGTTCATGCTAGGAACATTAATGTAGTCGACTGTGTGTAGCTAAGAGAACAATAGGCCTTCTAGGTAACGGAGACGTAGGTGTCAATTCGCCCAACTAAACTAAACTAAAATTAGTCTTGTCACTTTCAATCATTTTTAACTGAACTGGTTTATTAGTGGATTTTTATTCGTCATGGTGTTCAGGTAGGCACCAAAGACTAAATTTGACAGTTAGTCGTGAAATCAAAGACAAAAATAAAACCGATGATCTTCGGTCCCTTTTCAATTAAAAATGATAGAAAATGACAGGACTAATTTTAGTTTAGTTGGGCCTGGGCGTATGCTGAATCGACACCATAAGCAACATAAAGCTTGTTAATTCAGTCTTTTGTGTCTCCAAATGCACGTTACTTTCTCAACTTGACTTATAAACACTTTTAGGTTTTCGATTATTAATAACACACATATCTACCGGGTTATTACCATGATTTTGGTTTAAAATAAACATTTTAATGAGCTTACCGATATTTAGACTATGTTTAACAGTCATGATCACGGCAGAAGTTCTGCTTATACTTAAATATTTTATTCAAATTGAGATTTTTACAAATCCTTTTCGACGTCAAAGCTAGCAATATTCAGACATAAGCTAAGCCAGAACCGTAAAACGAAATATATAAAAAAAAAAAACTAATTAACTCACCCTGTTGTGCATTGAAACGCACGTTAGCGATTGCCAGGTCAATCTATGTATTTATTTAAAACATAAGAGATTTTTATATTGATCTGGTCACTATAAGATGTTGTTAGGTGAGCTAATTACGTAATAGCTTAAGACAGAAGGACTCTAAGTAGGGACTGAATAAATTAACCGACTTGGTATTACATGGATCTCACAACTTTTTACGGTAGACTAAGTTGCGTGCGAGACTTGATTTTTTTACAAGTTATGTTTTTGATGGCATTATTTTATTTGACAATGTTTCCTCCGGAATACATCACTGACCTCAATTTTATAAGAACTGATTTTCCTAGCCCCTGAAACAATAACTTATTTCTGCCAAGACCTTCAAGGTCACTTGAGTATTAATAAATAAATTCTAAGTGCGTAATAAATTATTACCGCTTCGATACGGGCCCGTGACGGGAAATCAATAACAACTTCCCACTAACTTCTATTATAAGACGCTGGATTGAACTAAACATGCTATTTGTGATTGCAGGATACTTTTATGACAGTTTTAATCTTCGCTTAGAGCGTCTTTTATTTTTGATGCATGATAAACATATATTATGACGAAATTGTAACTGATTTTATTTTGACTGTTGTGGATGTAATATTGAGTTTGATAAACATACTAATATTAAGGTACCTACTGATAATTTTCAGAATGCACACTTGATGCGGCGATGTTAAAGTTATAAGATTCTTTTAAATTCAAAGTAAGATTCAGATAGACCTGGTTTCTGACAGAGTGGCAGATGGAAGGTAAAGATCGTGAACAGTAGAAAAATAGAGGGGAGGCCTTTGCCCAGCAGTGGGACACAGTACAGGCTACGTAAAAAAAAAGTAAGATTCTACAGAATGTTTTTCTCAACTTAAAGCGGCTAATAATACCAAGGACAAAAGAAGTTGGTTATCAATATCAGCTCCGTGGATCGTGCAGAATCAACCAAAAATGATTGAAATTACTTTCAACCCAATCTAGCATATCAATATAATAAAGGTCAATGCCACTCCCTTGTTCACCTCAATCCGGAGATACAAACGATATAACAACCGGAACAATAACGATCCTTATCGCAAGTGCAAAAGGTATATTCATTCAAATGTACAGGTCTTTTTGACAGCAGATTGACGAGGGCAAAGTCTTGACGGTGGTAATACCTCATCAATATTTCAAAAAGCCAGAGGACTTTGGTAATTTACTGTACAATAGACACTTTGACATGCTAAGTAGCATTAATACAAAAATGGACGAATTTGGAAGACTTAGTCCACTTTGGGCACCTGTCCAAATGCCACCTGAGTGAGCCAATGGCACCTGAGGTACATCTTGGCTACTCCATACAACCACCCAATGGGCTACCCCATGTGAACCTAAATCAATTTGACAACTAAATTATAACGCATTATGGCCAAACAAAATAAAATAACCTAAATAAAAGTAAAATGTAGTGGAAAAGTGAGAACTACAAAAAAAATATGCCCATTACAAATAAATTATATCTTACGGCAATGTCGCCAATAAACCAAAATACACAATTGCTATGGAGTAGTATGAGAAAAAAAAAGGTGTTGAACAAAAGGTATAAATGACATGGAGGCGCCGGGTATCGATCCCGGTACCTCTCGCATGCTAAGCGAGCGCTCTACCATCTGAGCTACGCCCCCGACAGTCTAAGGCGCGAAATTACCGGTCACTTCAATCAGCGTTTTGGTAGCAATCAATAAAATTGCGAGACGTTGCAAATCTTGAGGAACGAATAAGTAGGAACTAATTTATATTACAGGTATAATGAACCTTCAAATATGTACACCTGATTATTGCTTTTTTTTATTTTCTGCTATTATTACATCTTGATTGCTTTGAATGAAATATCTGACGAAGCATTTGGCCGTCGACTGAAACACCTTTTATTGGATAACCCGTTGTACTACTGAGAGCAGAATTAAAAATAAAAATATGATATTTTTATTTTTAATCATCTAATATGATATTTTCTGGTTGTTATTATTTTTAAATTATTTTACCTCTTTATACTTTTTTGACGTGCTCTTTGCGAATTTTTATAGTTTTAAGAAATTTAAAATGGTATTCAATTGGCAAATCGAGTTAATAAATTAAACTAAACTAACTTTCATTAATATCAAATTGCCAGTTATGAAGACTATAAGGAGGTTTTCAATGAAATGAAGTTTGTGCATGCCTTTAACATTATTATTTTTTCAATTAAATTAATCTGCTTATCATTAATTACGTAAGAAGGATACAGGCCATAGTTCTTACACTTGTAGTGAACGTGCAAACCATGGAAAAACTTCTTACGTCTTTGGTATTAAAGCTAGCATTGACTTCAAAAACTGAGTCAGTGGAATCTTACTTTGAATAATATAGATAAGGACAATTGTTTATAATAAAATACTGGCACATCTAACCACCCACCCTTGTATTTCGTGTTAATTTTAAATGTTATACATTACAATTGATTTATTGATAATTTTACGATAAATTAAACACACTTAAATAAACGTTAAATTAACTTATTTTTAATTAACATCAGCTGTGACTAATAGAATTATACAGAAATACGAGTATTCCCTGAAATGAAGGGTTAGGGCGGTTAGTTGTGCCGGTGAGGATATATCTGTACATAAAACTTATTAGAAAAAAATCTTGGTAGGGGTGTTTTTTTAAGTAGAAGCAACAGAAGCCAAATGAAATTATTATTTTTAGATATTTTGTCTCTCTCTCTGTATCACACAAAAGTGCTTATAGCCCAAGTATTTTCAAAGTTAGAGTAAACAGGCACCTTCTGGGTGAACTCGTTCCATCATCGACCTCTTCTCGTCCCTCGCGGACCTGATTTAGTAGTAGTAGGCCAATCAATTAATAATAAAAAAAAGATACCGCATGGACGCGGTTTTCACAGTTGTATTGTTGGTGGTGTAACTTAAAAACTGGTTAGTCTATTTTTATCACGCAAGCAAAGTTGCGGGCATAGCGCTATAGTCTTATTTTAAGTGTTACTATGTGTAAAAACGTGTTCTATTAACAGGTATCCGGGGACGAACAGCGCAGGCTATGTGGCGAACAAGCCAAATACAACGAGCGCGCCGGCTTGGGGCTTGGCGTGGGGCTTACGACCTATGGCTCGGTGGCCTACCAACTCAAAGACGCCAACATGGAAGCTTCAGGGACCGTGGACTTCGTCTGCAGGGCTGCGAAGATCATGAACAGGACTAGTGAGTAGGATCAATCAATCAATCAATCAGCCTATTGCAGTCCACTGCTGGACGTAGGCTCACGATCACCCACTTTCCTCATCCAGCCACCACCAGCGACCTTCCTCAAGTCATCAGTACACCTGGCACGGGGCGTCCCACACTACGTTTCCCGAGACGCGGTCTCCATTCGAGAGTCCGTCTGCTCCAACGCTCGTCGGTTCTGCGACAGACGTGGCCAGCTCACTGCCACTTCAGCTTGCTACACTTCTGGACGATAGGATAGTGAAGACTGAAAGGGAAATAGTGACTTCCCACTCGTTACGTTGACTATTTGAGCGCTCTTTAGGCATTTGCTCTTATAGTAGATTTGACAGCTGTCAAATTGACTAAAAGTATTTTTTCTACATTTAAAATGAACTAAGTGACCTACTTAATAACAAAGTTTTTAAAATTCTGTCGGGCTTTTTGGCAAAAATAGAGTACAGCTGAAAACAATAACTTTGTGGTTGTGAGTATTCTAAACAAAAAAATATATTTAGCGCTGAGAAAATTACGTAAATGTGGAAATGGCAGGGATAAAATTGTTTCGCCGTCAATCAAGAGAAAAACGGATTTTTCTTTTTAGCTATTTTTTTTTAATGCCAGTCATTGTTTAAAAAAAAAGCTTTTGGGGGTGGCCCGAATACTTCGGAAGCAGAAGGTGTTTCATTGGTAAGTTATTTTCAATAACGAATTTTGTTGGAGTTGGTATCAATAAAAGTGTATGTGTATTATTATAAAACGAAACGGAAAATGCTATTCCGTATGCGGCAGTTATGTGCAAACTGCCGCATATGAACCAACTCAATGAGAAGAAAGAAGGTACGATTACACAAATTCTCAAACTCGCAAGATATGACAGCTTAAAACAAAAGATATGACAGCTTAAAACAAAAGATATGACCGCTTAAAACAAAAGATATGACAGCTTAAAACAAAAGATATGACAGCTTAAAACAAAAGATATGACAGCTTAAAATAAAAGATATGACAGCTTAAAACAAAAGCTGTCATAGCTTAAAACAAAAGTTAGTGTCAAAAAATAACGCCCCTTCTAGTAGAGGATGCGTAATTTCTATGGATATTTTCTTTGTTTCAGTCCTGATGACCGTGTTTCTCGCCATTCTTTCCACTTTGCCTGTCATCATGCTGATAATGGGTAAGTTTAAATATTTCAATTTATTTATAAAATTGTTAAATATTTTTTTAAAACATGTATTTTCAGTTTTCTTCTTCTTCCTCGTATCAATGATAAAAACTCATATTTTCTCAGCCCAGTACTTTGCTACAGCTATGGCGCTGGGTCATGCCAAATTTAGGTCTTCCTTAGCACAGGTGGAGGGACACAATGGGCAAGAGAGCAAGTGTTCCATGCTTTGAGACGGGGCTCCACAATCACAATGGTTATGCGTCTGGTCTATGAAACCCCATCTAGCCAAGTTTTCTCTGCAGCGGCCAACCTGGGTACGCAAGCGATTTAGCGACCACTGCAGTTGATGTCCAGGTGGCCGAGATTCCGCAGCCGTAATAAAGTCTGGTGGTGCTGGGAATGAAATTTTAGTACTGGCCGTGGATTCAATTGGTTCTAAATGAAATAAAAAAAAATCATAAAAATCTAAGACGCAAATGAACACCAGTAAAATGTGTCCTGTCTGCCAAATATGGTATTTAACTTCGTTTTTCTCAAATTGTACAATATTTTTTATGTATTTGAAAATTCAACTACCTAAACAATTCGTTCATTTTTGAAAATAAAACGATAATGAGTCAAATATTAAAATTCAACAGAAACACAGACAAAACCATTGACATTATTTCTCAAACGCCACTTTCAGGTTTCCTTTCAGTAAAAGAATTCAAACGCAGAGCTTTCCTCGATTCGTTCTTCCACGGAAATTATATAATTTCCTGTCTCTTTTAGGTCACCCGATGCAGTTCCTCTGCAAAATAGGATAACTCTCCGTGGTTTATTCTGTTATTATTATCACTCGTGACTAAGGTGTGGGTCCAGATACTTATATATCTTAGTCACTCCATATAACAGTCCCATTTGAAATGCCTACTTCTCCATTCACTAGTAAAGTGCGCGCGTTTTAGGGTATCGTTTCACGGATATAGGGTCAGCGTGGTCGACTGAGGCCTAATCACTCTAAATCAGGGTAGGCTCGAGCCCCTCGGCGGGGACTTATATGAATTGTTGATGATAATAACATTTATCGGTCATTGGTCGGTTGTTGACCTTATAACCTACACGATGATGAAGAAGAAGATAACATTGATAACATCACATTACACTAACCACACTTTATTATAAATGTGAAAATATACCTATTTGGATGTTTAGATGATAAGATGTTTGGATGTTTGTTTCGCCTTCACGCTTAAAGTATTCAACGGATTTACCTGGATTAACACATAGGATACTTTTTACGGGAAAAAGTCTTATTCCCACGGGAAAATCTTACACAACGTGAGCGCAGACGCAGGCGGACCGCTAGTTTACAATTATCTGTGCTGGATTTTAAAAATGTTCACTTACACGTTTAGAGATGTTTTGCCTTAAAAGAGCAAGTTTTAATATTTAATAAAATCTTAATTTCAATAAAATATTTGATTTGACGTGGCGGGTGAGCGTTGATTGTGAAATCAAAGAGTATTATAATAATAGCACTAGCTTCGAAAACTGAAGGTCATTCGAGCTAACACACAAAAAATAAAATAGAAATCATAAAATATTGCTTAGCACGATTTTTTAAATTTTATAAAAAGTTTTTTAAAAACCTGTACGTAAAGCCACTACACAATTTTTTAAAACAATATCTTAGAAGCCCATCAGTTTTAACCCGGCGAGCATGAGGTGAAAAAAGTTTAATCAAGCATGAGGCAGGGTGTGACATACCCTAAATGAAATTTACCATATTTTAGTTATTTTTACTTCTTTGTTAAGTTTTTGACTATGATTTAATAAATTAGATATAATTCAATGCAATTCAATAAAAAAACAATTTATAAGTATAGAATAAGTAATATTTATTTACCTTCGACTTAAACTCTATAATTTGAGGAACAAAAACTTTGCCGCTTAAAAAAATTTAAAAAACTAACAAAAATATTATTCTTTGGAAATAAAATGAACTTAAAACTTAAGATAATGAGATCAACCATATTATCAAAATCAGTAATAATTTTTTAAATTAAAATGAAGCATTAATCAGAGCCCTCCAAATCAGCACAATTTTCGCAAATAAATTTTGCGTGCTCCATACAAATGGGCTTGGCACATGCGGTACAGAAATGTTTGGTTTTCCTATCCTTCTTGTTTGGACAATCCTGGCACCTAACGTAACGTCCAGGTGCATTAGCTTCATAAACTGAAGGTTCACCCAGCTGTTTTTCAATTTTCTGGAATAAAATCATTACATAAAAAAAATACGTTTAACATGAGGCAGGGTATGACATACCCGAGACAGGTTTGCACACGCGTATCCCGGCCGGCGTCGATCGCACCACTGCGCGCACGCCGCTGTCCCCTCCCGCACTCCCTGCCTCCAGCTACTGAGCGAGCCAGTGTTGCCAGGCGTATATTTTAAAAAATACACAACTTTTAAGTTCTACCTGGGTATGAGATACCCTACATCATGCTCGCCGGGTTAAAATAAGGAACGAATATTATCAATTTTTATCTAAAAAATATTAAATAATCAAAAGCAAGACGAGGCACATCAAAAGATAAAGATTTTGCTTTTCTAAATGTTGCTAGCTTAATCTAAACCAGAACCTAATGGGTTTTACAGTTCAACATTTTACAAATTCAACATTTTGGGATTTATAGTTCTACATTTTGGAATTCAACATTTTGGGATTTATATTATAACATTTTGGTAATTCAACATTTTAGAATTCAACATTTTGCAAATTCAACATTTTTAAAATACAACATTATAGTCCGGGACGCCTAATAAGTACCTACATAGCTATCCAACAATCCCAAACCACAAGTTACAGTCTCGTATCTAAATCAGGAAATTGACCTGATGCTGTGTGATTCAGTTGCGATGCGAACAGTGTATTATGTTATATTGTGTCGCAGCACAATTGAGAAAATCGGATGTACATGAAAATTTTAGGACATTCCGGAAGCACTGGACTATTGAAAACAACTTGATAAAAAACCCCCGAAGCAAAAAAGCAAAACATTAAAAAGTAAAAAATAATACCTATTGTTGAGCCATCAAATTTGATAAAGTTATATATTTTAATTTTATTAGAGAAATTGATGGATGGCACGATTTGGTTTGCTCGTTGAAATGACGCTATAATGTCGCGTCGGTGTACCGCTTAAGTCAGATGCTTCATTTGATTGACTATCTATTAATTTGTTAGCATATCCGACCAACTTGTTTTAATACGATATTTTTTTTAAACTTAGTGTATAATGCGGAGATTGATGTTGAGTCACCGACAGGTGGCGGTGAACAAACTGTCTTAATTTTTAGATCGCGGTATAGAGATTTTTTCTAATTACATGACCCCCCTGCGAAGCCTTTGTTATAATATACACTTATACACTTATACCATAAAAAGAGTGTTTCATTTACCTAGCTATCACTCGGGGACTAGGTTCGTTCATGGTCCTTCGAGCCGGATCAGTTTTCCGGAGGGCACTTAGGGTTTAGTGCAGGTTTTTTTTTGGTGGTGAAAACCCACGGGCAGTGGATCGCTGTCGCAAACGTGGGAGGTTGCAGACCAGCTGCGGAGCTGGTGCTGAGGATCGACAGGGAGGAGCCTTGTCAGGATAAAGACGGCGCTGGGAGTGACGCTGTCAAGCGCAGAGGGTGCTGAGGATCGACAGGGAGGAGCCTTGTCAGGATAAAGACGGCGCTGGGAGTGACGCTGTCAAGCGCAGAGGTTTACCCATATTGAAGCATATCCTCTTTGATTGGAGGAGGAACAGGAGGGCTACATACATACAGCTGGAGGAACAGGAGGACGATTACATACATACAGCTGGAGGAACAGGAGGACGATTACATACATACAGCTGGAGGAACAGGAGGACGGCTACATACATACAGCTGGAGGAACAGGAGGACGATAGGCAGCTGAGTGATGTGTGATTAAATCTATTTCAGTGTTCTGGAAAACCGTGAGTACATTTAACCAAGTGGAAAATTGAACTTTATTACTGAGAAGACTTTAACTTAGAATAATTTTAGGACTTAGAATAATTTCGGTAAAAACGAAGGTACGGGGAACCTATGCCCAATTTCGGTCAGAGTTAAAAGGCGGTAAAAACACTTAAAAAAATCTTGCTTTTTTATATTGGGCTGGGACTTAGTATTTTATGCCGTTTTTAAACTTGGAATTTTATTTGAAAAATTCTATTAGGCGGAGACTTTACAATTTATTCTGTCTTTTTATATGAACTTGTCATTTCAATTTATTTCGGACTTTTTAAAAGGATTTGTTGAAAAAATATTTAAAATGTCTACC
Source organism: Carpatolechia fugitivella (assembly GCA_951230895.1). Taxonomy (NCBI): domain Eukaryota; kingdom Metazoa; phylum Arthropoda; class Insecta; order Lepidoptera; family Gelechiidae; genus Carpatolechia; species Carpatolechia fugitivella. The sequence goes on along the minus strand of OX579659.1, from coordinate 15,311,802 downwards.
GAGGAAATTGATTCAGGGACAGATAACTTGCTGCAGTTTCAAGAGGAAACAAGTCTCCGTATTAGCAAGGCACAAATAAATTTTAATAAATCTCCCAAAGAGCGGCTTACAAAAGCCTACGGTGAAAGCCGTTTGGAAACACTTGAACAGATGTGGATTAAATTCATGGATGGTCATTCGGATTTGTTACGAAAAGCACCGCGTAAAGAGTTTAGGAAAACAAACTATTACTTGGAAGATCAGTATGAAAAGACGGAAGAAACGTACATTAATTATAAATGTCAACTTAAGCAAATGTTGAGTTCATTTCGGGAATTTAAAAATGACGAAAACAAAATATGTGATAAACAGGTTAAGTTGCCCAAAATTAATGTACCTACATTTTCGGGAAAATACTCTGAGTGGAACACGTTCCGTGACTTATTCATGTCTTTAATACACAATCATAGTGATATAGATGATGTTCATAAGTTACATTACCTAAAAGGTTATTTGTCTGGTGAGGCGGAGCAATTGTTGCGGCATATTCCTGTTGCCAAGGATAATTATCAGAGATGCTGGAATATGTTAGAGGAAAGGTTTAACAATAAGAAATACATTTGTAATTTTATTTTGAAAAGATTGTTTAGCCAAAAAACACTTCTGAATGAATCGCCTAATGGCCTAAAGGATTTGATTGATACAACTAATGATTGTTTATCATCTTTAAAAAATATAGGCGTGGACGTTGAGAGTTGGGATGTGATTATAAATTATATTCTAACTTTGAAATTGGACCCGGAAACTAGAAGGCAGTGGGAGTTCAGTGTAACGAGTAACAGTACAGGTGATGAACTGCCTACTTTTGTCGAATTTAAAGAATTTTTGACTAATCGCTATCGCGCTATGGAATTTCTGCCTCCGGATAGTAGTAATAAATTCAGATTTAATAAACCGAGTTTCCATCCCAACAATCAACAAACCACTCCATTGCGATCATTTCACACAACAAATTTGTCCTGTTCATATTGTTCAGAAGAGCATAAGATTGGTTCCTGTCTTAAATTCTCTAAGGAACCAGTAGACTCGCGGCGCAATTTTGTAGCAACCAACAACATTTGTTTTTGCTGCTTGGGTAGTAATCACTCTGCCAGATTCTGTAGATATAATGTGAGATGCCGTATCTGCAGAGGCTCTTGCAACAAACGGCGTTAATTGGCATTTCATCCCTTCAAGGTCCCCAAATTTTGGTGGCCTTTGGGAAGCAGGGGTGAAGTCTGTTAAACATCACCTGAAACGGGTTATTGGTCAATCTACACTGACATTTGAAGAAATGTCAACAGTTCTGGCACAAGTTGAAGCATGCCTGAACTCAAGGCCACTGTCGTCACTTCCTTCTGATGAGAATGGTGAGGTATCGGTTCTCACACCGGGCCATTTTCTCGTTGGAGAATCATTGATTTCTCCACCAGAAAGAAATTATGAATCTGCTAACGTAGGATCCTTAAGAAGATGGCAGTATACACAGAAAATATTGCAGGACTTTTGGCGACAGTGGTCTCAGGAGTACCTTACTAAATTTTATCATAGATATAAATGGTCTTCTCTGGGTCCACAGCCAAAAATTGGTGATGTTGTCGTAATAAAAGAGGATGGGCTACCACCATGCCAATGGATGTATGGCAGGGTGATTCAGACCCATCCAGGCTTGGACGATGTTGTGCGTGTTGTGACCTTGAAAGTTAAGAACGGTACTTTGAAAAGACCAGTGACCAAATTATGCCTTCTACCAATATCGGAATGAATTTTTGATACATTTATGTTTTACTTTATTTACAGTTAATTTCCGTGGTTAGTTATGAATGAGGGTCATGTTTTATTTTATTGTTGTTATAGTATGGTGTTCTATTTAACTCAGTCTAAAAACTCAGTATATAATGGCTTAAATGTACAACTTTAAGTTAAGATTCTTTAAGTTTTGTTCTATCTTTGGTTATGGTAGGCGGTTTTTTTGTTTTTTGTAAAGGACAATTGTCACTTTGTCCTTGGTAGGCGGAATGTATAATGCGGAGATTGATGTTGAGTCACCGACAGGTGGCGGTGAACAAACTGTCTTAATTTTTAGATCGCGGTATAGAGATTTTTTCTAATTACATGACCCCCCAGCGAAGCCTTTGTTATAATATACACTTATACACTTATACCATAAAAAGAGTGTTTCATTTACCTAGCTATCACTCGGGGACTAGGTTCGTTCACTTAGCGGTACCCCGACGTGACATTTTAGCGTCATTTCAACGAGCAAACCAAATCGTGCCATCCATCAATTTCTCTAATAAAATTAAAATATATAACTTTATCAAATTTGATGGCTCAACAATAGGTATTATTTTTTACTTTTTAATGTTTTGCTTTTTTGCTTCGGGGGTTTTTAAATTTTAAATTTATTTTTATTTCATAATTTTTAAACTTTATAACAAATAAATTATGATATATGAGTACAGTTATATCTAAAAGAAAATTGGATAGTATTTTTACTTTGAATCGAAAGGACATATGGAAAGTAGTCAGATCCCCTCATCAACTATTAAAGAGCTGATGATCTTCAAACGGCTGATCAGGTCATGGTTACCTTTCCATATACTTTCAATATTATTGAAGGAATACGGTACCAAATTTCGAATCGATAGGACATATGGAAGTAAGTCAGATCCCCTCATCAACTATTATAGAGCTGATGATCTTCAAACGGCTGATCAGGTCATGGTTACCTTTCCATATACTTTCAATATTATTGAAGGAATACGGTACCAAATTTCGAATCGATAGGACATATGGAAGTAAGTCAGATCCCCTCATCAACTATTATAGAGCTGATGATCTTCAAACGGCTGATCAGGTCATGGTTACCTTACCATATACTTTCAATATGATTGAAGTAACAAGGTACCAAATTTTGAATCGATCGGAGATAAGGAAGTTCGTCAGATCCCCTCATCAACTAGAAAAGAGCTGATGATCTTCAAACGGCTGAAGAGATTTTCATGAAACATGGCTAAGAACACTCGGGGTAAAATTATCTATGTTACAAAAAAAACTAAACGAAAATCGGTTCATCCGCTTAGGAGCTACGATACCACAGACAGATACACAGATACACAGATACACAGATACACCGATACACAGATACACAGACACGTTAAACTTATAACACCCCTCTTTTGCGTCGGGGGTTAAAAAAGAAAATATTCTCAATCATCCTAAGTTGTCTAGAATGTTAAAAACACGAAATGGACACTGATTGGCTAATCAATAAGTCGATTATAACATTTTTATTCTGATTTGTCAGAACATGGCACACTTACATACACACACACACACACACACACTCACAAACTACCTCCATTCTATCATCCAAATCCGTTGAGTACTTTAAGCGTGAAGGCGGAACAAATATCCAAATATATTTTCATATTTATAATGTTAATGTGATGCTTCGAGTATTAAAACGTACTACTCAAAGGTGTGATATGATGTGATTGTTTTCCATCTTTGCATCGTCCAGATCTTTGCAAATATCCTAGAGTTTTCACGAGGATTCTGTTATGTTGATTATTCCTACGACATATCCAACTGCGGTCACACAGTGGTTTAGCAATCAAATTGGTTGTAGCTTTGTATACTGTGCCTGGAGAGCTGGAGAGTTACCGGGAAACATTGTCTTCGTAAATTGACAATGTGTTGCATTGACAAGTATGATTACATTGTTTTTAGTAATGGTTATACCATGATTCTATTTATAGCTCCATAATGTCAGCAGATTGTTGATAGTGTAGTGATCTAGGGCTTTCGCTTCTGGAGAATGCTGTCTTGGTTAATGTTGTTTCAAATTCAACGAAGTTGGAACGAGTATTAAAGGAAAAGAAAAAAGTGTTGTACTATTAGCAGCCATTTAGGAAAACATCCTCGACACTTAGAGGAAGTAAAGGGTTGGTGCTAGAGGATTTCCAAAATATTTACCACAATTTTCTTCCTCAGGCGTACAATACATCCGAGACTGTCCAGCAGAGCCTCGTATCCCAGTCTACATGGTAGTTGGAGGAGCAGCTGGAGGCTTCGGGATCTGCTGGCTGCTTTGGACCCAGTTGGCCAGCAGGAGCTCCAACTCCTCAGCCAGCGTTCCAGAGAGGGTGCTGGCGTATACTCTGACAGTGTTTCTGTTGGGCTGGTAAGCGATCTTAAAGTTAAAGGAAGAAAACGTATGCAAGCTTACTCAGTAAGCCAGGAGTCAAACCTTTCCTCCAGCAGCATTCTTTTTAACAGGGTATTTAAAGGAAGAACTAATTAGTAAGAAAAAATAAGCATGGAGTCCTATTTTTCGATACGTCATGTCAAAATTAAAAAAAGGTCAGATAGTTTATTTTCCATTGGATGTTGTTTCACTTAATTCGTCGTTTAAGTGTGAGTTCACTAACACAATGGCGAAATCTGAGAAGAGCTCACCGTGTAATCCTTATCCTTACTAATATTCAATCAATCAATCAAAAATCAACGGCCCGTTAAGGTACACCGCTGGACTATGAGCCTCCTCCACTTAAGTGGAGGGTTTTCACGCTTGGCAGGCGGGTTGGAGATCGCAGATTAAAAGGTTACTGTATCAGAGAGCGCTACTGCCCGTTCCCTGTTCAATGTTTAGTTCCTAAGTCGACACCCACGGGAGAAGTAGGGGTTGTTGACAAATGTATTGTACTCTGCCGTCACCACACGTCTAGTAATATTATAAATGCGAAAATAACTCTGTCTGTCTGTCTGTCTGTTAGGTACGCTTTCACGCCAAAACCAATGAATCGATTTTGATGAAATTTAGTACAGAGATAGACTAGAGCTTGGAAAAGGACATAGGCTACCTTTTATTGCGATAAAAAGGCTTGGAAAGGTTAAAATAGGGGTCGAAATTTTGAATGGAAGTTTGTCATTATCGAAGATAGTTGATAGATAGTTTGTACCCTGGATTAACACATAGACAAACACAAAAACACAAACACATAGGATAATTTTTAATGGAAAAAGTCTTATTCCCACTGGAAAATCTTACACAATGCGACCGTAGCCGCGAGCAGACCGCTAGTATTAAATATTATGAAACTCTGCTCAAGATGTTTCACATAAAAGGCTCTAAAACTATTTGTAAATTTTATAGTTTTAAAAAAATAATCTTTATAAAGTTAAAAACAACTTACAAAGGGAAAGTACAATAAACGGTATATATTTTGGAAAGGGACTTACCAGGGTAGCATAAATCAGGCAGCTGTGTAGATAGTGAGGCATCGGCAAAGGTCAGATGCTAATCTGCCCCCACTCTGACATGTCGGAGCAATCGCGCTGAGATCTTCGCTTTGTGGCTGAATGGATCACTAAGCCTTTGCTTAGTTATGCTAAGTGATGATAACAATGCTAGGAGTATCAGGATCGGCTGGTACATTTATGTAGATATAGAATTTATGAGTATTTTTTTCAGTGGATTTTCTTCATGGAAAGTTTTGCATACCATATTTAAACAAAACATTTTTTTTTTATTTCAAATCGCAAAATATTTAATTTATGAAATATAACAACTACCTACGTATGGTAGTGTAGGTGGAATGCAAAAATAATAGATTAATAAATAAATATGTGGAGACATCTCACACACACACGGTCATCTGATACCAAACGGGTATCAGACAGCCGATACATTTACTTAAATCGATAAACAACATCTAGACACAAGGCAAACACAAGTGCTCATCAATCACACAATGGTTGCCTTGGGCGGGATTCAAACCCTGTGCTTTGCAGGCAGGCGTACTACCAACTAGGCTGTGGGTCGTCATATTTTAAATGCCGCCAATTAATATTATAAGAAATATTTATTTATTTAACCATTTATTGTACACATTAAACAAGAAAATGACAATAACACAAAGAAAAACGACACAACAGGCCTACTTATTTCTAAAGAAATATCTTCCAGCAGACCTACCTAATATTGTGATTCTGAGCCGTGTGGTGACGGCAGAGTAGAATACATTTGTCACCAACCCTTACTCTTCCCGTGGGTGTCGTAAGAGGCGACTTAGGTACTACACATTGAACAGGGAACGGGCAGCAGCGCTCTCTGATACAGTAACCTTTTAATCTGCGATCTCCAACCCGCCTGCCAAGCGTGGAGATTATGGCAAAATCCTCCACTTAAGAGGTGGAGGCTCATAGTCCAGCAGTGGACTGTAACGGGCCGTTGATCTTGATCTTGATTGTGATTCTGGAGTCCTTTTGAACTAACTATTTTTTTTATCTATTTTGTTTTGAACGTGTTTTAAACCTAGTGTGAAGTTCCTTCAGTTCGGCGTAAAGCAAACACCGACTGTCTCTTTGAACACGCGTTAGCATTGTCCAAAATATCCGCTATTTCTGAACACATAAACGTGGAATTCCTTTGAAGTTATTTCTATAGAAACATTCTTATATGGAATTTTGATTTTCGAACAACTAAAATCGCTTTCTGAGAATTGGTAAAAATATTTGTCGGGAAACTGAATGAAAATCTGTTTGTTTCGCGGACGTGTTTGTTTTTATGTTGTGTTTTCTAAACTTGAACTAATTTAACTTAGAAAAAGAAAAGAAAAAAAAGTAATCAGTTTAATGGCAGTTTACTTGCGCTCGAGATTTTCGTATGCAGCAGACGTTTCCTGCAATATAAAATTTTATACAAACAATAAGTATTTTTTTTTTTTACTTACGGACTTAATCGCTATTTCTACCAAAGTGGTAATATAGCGGGCGCGGACTGGAAATAAGTATTGTTTTGACAGTTGAACATTTTGGACCTCCGCTTTTATTCAGTGTAAGCTTGAGCCCCTCGACGGGATAATTCCTCATCGTATGAGCTAGTGAAATGAAGAATTTCATACTCTTCAAGGAACAATAATGCGATGTTGATGTTTTTTTATTTACACTAAATGTAAAACTCTTACAAGCATAAACTTAATGCACGCTATAACGTGCCAAGTGGTTGCCTATTATAGTGACGTCATTATTTCATAAAACAAGCAAGAACGAATTTCGGCGCTGCCACTATGCCCTTCGCGGTGTAGTTGGTAAGCACGTTGGCTGCGTATAGACTGAAGGTCGTGGGTTCAAGTTTCGCCGGAAGGTTTACGTTATTGGTTGTGATGAGGCGTGTAAATAGCCTGCATCAGGCGGGTGATGAACCCTGGATAAAAAAAATTGGAGAATAGGTACGTTAGGTGCCTACCGAATTCGCGACTCTAAAACAGACAACTCGCAAAAGAAAATCACCAGCTGACCAAAGTAAGCTATGCCCCACTAACCTGAACCTCTGCATCACTTTCCAGCAAGAGAAGAACGGTTTTCGTCCAGGAGTAGGTACCTATCTCCTTCACCACGGCCGTGGATGATTTTCTTCTTGTTCAGTTTGTAACGAACGCAGTCTGTATGAGCTACAGTCCGTACACTTCACATAAGGCACATAATGTCCACAAATTGTCAAAAATAAGATGATTAACACACACGACAAAAAAATACTCGCTCAAAGGAGACTTATCGATAGCTGATCGACGCCATTATGAAAAATCGAGCCGCTGCTGACGCTGCATGTCCAAGGGCCGAGCGAACTGACCAATCGCAAGAAAGCACTTTTAAAGTTCAAAATGGTCTCACTAGCGCCATCTCTTAGGTACTCTCCAGCAACACATGGTCAGAATCAGCGGAGACAATCGCAAACCATTTTGGTGCGCCAATTTAAATCTTTGCGAGTGTCTATTATATTATAAAATTAACCTACCTACTAAAATATTAAAATACTAACTAAATGCACTGCAAGTTTGTACGGACTGTCACTTACACTTTTTATTACCTAAGTTCTTTTCCCACAGGTTCGCATTCGGCAACCTCTGGACCCTCGGTATAATGTGGCCTGACTACGCCCCAACGCTCTTCGAGCCAAATCAGTGGTGCCACCGGACATTGTACGTCTTCGCTCTAACCCAGCTCGGTGTGGTGTGGGGCCTCTTAGCTCTAATGGTTCTACTACTACTAGCGCTTATTGTCTGCCAGGTAAGATTTTAACTAGATAATAATAATAATAAAAAGAAAGGAAAGAAGAATAATAATAATCAATTTGCAAAAAGCAACCATCCTCAGTACTTGCCGCATAGTCAAAAGATTCTTACAAACGGATCAGTCAAATATCACCACTCCTTAGTACCACAAATCGCACGAACTAACACTCACTTGGCTTCGGCCCGTGACTGTTAAATACTACCGGCCCATAAAGCCGAGATGGACATGCCATAAAAAAGAAAATAGTAATAATTTATTAGATATTTGTTTAATAAGTGGCTAAGTAGTTCGAAGAAGTGTTTTCAGAATACCAGGAAAATATTGCAATGGTTCAAGGGGTTCGGAGACCTTTGCGACGGTCAAGCGTGTTTTTTATATTTAAAAGTCATTCGCAATTTGTTTAGTTACATTTTTTATTAATAAAAATAATAGAGAAATACAAAAGATTGATTATTGCTCAAGAAAAATATTTGTCTATTCCAGCAGCTCTCAATCTACGAAGATCGATGAAATACATTTGATAATTATCACAAACTTATAAGTCGCACTTGGTTGGGAATTAGTGTTGCAATAGGTGTTGCATGCAATATATAATGCAGAAACTGCATAAAGATACGAGGTGGCCATAATGGTCCCGATTTACGGTCGTGCTCTAATCCTAATTTTTTAATCCAGCTATCCATTGGGTTTTTAAGAAGTTTTTGTCGGATGTAAACGTACGATTAAAACGTACTCTCGAAAATTTTGCAATCGACGCATCCATTTGGTTCAAAATAAATATTTTATTGCGCAGATGTTAGGATGTCTAAGGCCCGGTTTTCACCAAAGTGGAGAAGAGAGGAGATGCGTTTGAATAACCAATCAGATTTCGTTATTTCCGCATCTCCTCTCCGCTTAGCTTCAACAATGAAATCTGATTGGTTATTCAAACACATCGCCTTTCCTCTCCGCTTTGGTAGAAACCGTGCCTATCTACTGTCTCTTTTTAATCTGTAAAGGGCAAAAAAACGCGCAACCTTAAATAAGCGCGACAGTGCCACCTTTACTGGATTCAATTTAATTTAATGAAGCACCTAAAAAATAAGTCTTATTGGTAAAACTTCGTAACCTCAGTGTTACTAACCTTCAAATTGAATAAATTGATTTCGTGTGAGGTGGGTGAAATTGGTAGCTTTGTTTGATTTATTCATTGGTTCTCCTCTATTGATCGTGAATTCCAACCAGATTACATTTTTGATGTTTCAATGTTTGATGTCTTATTTTCTGAATTATTTGTTTTCATAATCACACTAAAAATATTTTAAGTGTTTTTATATTGTCAGTTGATTCGTTCTTCCACTTTTTTATCACGAACTTCTTAAATTTAACCCACGCGATAACAAAAAGAAAAACTATATGTCTAAAATTCATTCATTATTATCTACAGCTCAAACCTTTAAAATTTATAACATTAAAATGATAGTCTCAAATTATTCAAAGAAAAATCATAAGATTTCAAAACTAGAAAAGTCTTGAGAGAGACTTGTGAAGAGTCGTGTAAATTATTACATATTCATTCAGCGCGTTTGAGTGCTCTTGTGCCATTTCTTGATGCCTGCTCGTTGAAAGCTAGACATGTTTTTTTTTTTAATTTATGCCGCGCATTTTTGCAATCTAATACGTGAGCTCTGTATAATTTTACTTCTTTTCATTTTTGCCATTCTCAATTTATTAATGTGTCCATGAATCAGATTTTAAGGCTAAAGTGTCATTATTATCATGTTTCCTTAAGTGTTTCCTATATTAAATATTATTAAATAGGCAGCTAGGAACTGAAATTATAGCAATAAAATTACTGTAACTCTGCTTCGTTTTAAAAAAAATAAGTTAAGTCAATTTTTCAATTTAAATTATTACTGAAATTCATGAATATTTATCATTTTTTTGGCAAGGATACTACCAGTCGCACTACCAGTAGAGTCGACACTACCAAGCCAGTTTTGGATTAAATTGTAGAGTCAACATGGCAAAGTTCATCCATTTATTAGCTATCCAACCACGACTCTCACGCGGTTTTTAATATTTTGCGTAGGATTAAGATAATATCCCGTATTCTATATCAATTTCATTTGCACAGCTCTTCCCTTGCAATCTCTTTTTGAAAACCAATTAACGTTGAACATACTGATGCATGTTGTGTGCTAAATAAAGTAAAACCTCTCAGATGGTAGCTGAGCCTATGAAACTGAACAAAAAGGTTTTTGCGTTACCAATCTAACGCACTGTATTTCGAAAACCCAGGTGTTCGGCTGCGGCTGGCTCGGCCCTCCTCGATACAAGTAGCAACGGCGAAGCGTCGTGCTCGAGCTGTGGCACAGGAACATCAACAACACCATGGACGTCGCCGGAGCCCTTCTGCCCTTCACTCAGGTCGTCAGACCAGAACTCACGATACACGTTCAAGAGGTCCTCACACAAGCCGACAAAGAAGCCGGTGCTGAAGTCCACAAGAAGCAACCCATACCTGAAATAAACGTAGCTGCTGAAAGCCCTGTGAAAAGCCCTATCAAGAATAAAGATAGCCCTAGGGTAAGTGAAGTAAGGGGTCCAGTTAGAGAAGAACTCAGATATGGCAAGAAGGCAAGTCCGGCCTGATGGTTGGTAGTCGTGCTCCCAACGCACGGGAAAAAGCACGTACATTTTGAAGCAACGGACAAAATTTACTACTTCTAGGCGTGAATCTGGGTAGGGTTTGTAAACGTTTCAGATGAAGTGAAGTTGCTTGACTGTTAGTGCTTTTCTATGCTCCGTGCTCAATGCTTCTTTGTGTTTTAGAAAGTCTACGTGCTAGCTCGAAGCATGGCGTTTAGAGTATTTTATGTGATAGTAGTGTAATGAATGCTATAGATATATCGAGTGTATATAAAATTATAGATAACTTATATCTTCTGTAACACACAACAAGCCAACGAATATTTACTAGTGCATTAAAGGAAATATGTTATTGAACTGTAAATATTCAAGTAAATTTTATCTGTATTTGAAAAAAGATTAAAAATTTGTGTAGAAAACATATCTGTAAATAATATATGAAAGGTAGATGTGATGAACTCACCGTAATAATTGTGTGTATTTCATATACATATTTTGAGTGCACCTAGTCCACCGTTTATATTCTGGAATCAATGTTTTAGGTATCGTTGGATATCGTACGTAGGTGATTCCGATCGTGATACTAGAATATAATTATAATTATATTGTATACATATAAATATATAATTTTAGTATCATGCGCATGTCGGATCACGGAGAAACTGCATGGAAACAGGCTTTAATGACATTTTTTATGAATTAATGTATTTTATATACAGAATAATTGCATATAATTAAAACGCTTATAATTTTGGTGTGCTTTTTAGATGAGGATAATATAGGAAAGGTATCCTGAGGCATCCTTGTGCTTAATTTTTAATAAAAAAATAATAACGAGTCTTTACAAAATGGCTGACTTTTTAAGTTATACCTATCTCTTTTCTTCTTCTTAACTGTTTTTTAAGTGTTTTTCGTATTCCAAACATATGAAAACACTTCTTTCCCAGATTGTAATCTGTATTTTTTTTGTTAAAATATTTCTTGATGAACCTCGCTATTAACCTATATTATTATTATTCAGGAGAACTTCACGCATATGTAACCGTTGTTTATCACATACCTATATATAAAACGTACAAAATGTTTTAATAAGGTACGCTTTAGCACATTGCTACTTATATGTACCTAATAAGTATTTACGAGCCATTCGGAAGTTTAAAAATTATGATCAGCAGCAGTAAACTTGTATTTTTTAAATTATGTTATTGACAAATGATCGTCCGTGATCGTCTAACAGTGCAGACGTGTACAGCTTTTAACAAGAAAAAAAGTCTGATTACCAAGTCAATCTAAATCTTAAAAACTTTATTTGTGAGTTCAAATTCAGTTTCAAGTTAAAAATCTGTTAATTTAAAATAATAACATCTTGAGTGCATAATCTACACAAGGTGGCGCCACGCGTTTCTATGCAAGAGAGAGAGAGCTGCATTTTGCATCTTATACACACCTAGTGAGTGGGTGAGTGGACCACGCTAAACGCTGAGCTACTTTCCGTGCGCATACTCAACGCAGTTTCAACTCCATATACAGGATGAGTGTATTACGATCACCAACAGACAAAAGTGCAAGTACTACTGCATCTGCACCAGACTTATCTAACTTTAACGATGAAGCTTCCACGTCAAGAAATAACTATCGGAAAAGACGTCAACCAGAGCTAGACCATCCATGTGACTGTCACGTTGAAATGTTGGAAATGCGAAAGGATATTGGTAATATAGCTTCTATGTTGCAAAGATTGATCGAGTCACAAGCAGAATCCACAAATTCCATCCAGGAGAATATTTCCAATATCAAGGACCAGATCGAACACATCAATTCATTAAATTCTTCTATATCTTCAGAGCAAACCGCTATAAAAACTCAAATAACCGAAATGAATGAAAAATTATCCGCTAACGAGCAAAAAGTATTAAGCCTTGAATCTGATATTGGTCACTTAAAATCAACCAGGGATACCAGTTCTACTATGGAAAATGAACAAATAGTACGTGAAGTTGAAGACCGGCAAAAAAGAGCGTTGAATGTAATTATAGCTGGCATTCCAGAGTCAACGTCAACTACGCGAGATGAGCGTAACGCAAAAGACGAAACTGAAGTCTTATCTGTGATCTCGATGCTTTCAAAGGAATGTCCAAAACCCATTAAGTTTCACCGTAATGGCAAATACAGTCAAGACAAAACTCGGACAATTAAAGTATATTTTAGCAACCAAGAAGCAGTTAAACTACTCCTACGTAATAAAACCAACTTGCCTGATGGAATTAAAATATATTCAGATCAAACCCCAATGCAACAAAAGGTCTTCAAGGAACTAAAAGAAGAACTAGCCAAACGTCAAGCAAATGGTGAAGCTAATCTGGTGATTAAATATCAAAAAGGAGTTCCCAAAATAGTAGAAAATTTCTCAAAAAACTAGATGCGTCTGACATTGCATTAGATTATGACACAGAAACGTTTCCAGATAATTCAAAAATATCCTATCAAGTAACCAATAACCACCATTGCCTACCAACTACATCACGTCTCAACTTCTACTATGCGAATATTCAGAGCTTACGGCGCAAGGGTAAATTCGATAAACTTAAATGTGAACTGAAGTCGATCCCAACGCAACCACATGTCATACTCCTATCTGAAACCTGGATTCAAAATGAAGAACAAGCTTTATCTTATCAACTACCCAATTACACGCATTATTATAGCTTCAGAAACAACAAAAGAGGAGGCGGCGTATCAGCTTTCGTTCATAACGACTTAGACCACAACTTAAGCGAAGCCACCTATAAGGGTGATAATAACTATTTATGGATTCGACTCGAAAGATACGCGATAGAGGTAGGTGTATTCTACTATCCAGGAGGTGTTAGCAGCTACAAAGATTTTCTGGACACATATAGTGAACAACTTAGACGAAGAAGCAGAGTTATAGTTTTTGGCGATTCCAATACTGACCTTCTAAAGGCTAGTACACATAGGAAACAATATAAAGAAATGCTCAACGTGAATGGATACAAACTGCTAAACAAGGTCGAAAAAAAATATGCTACGAGACAAACAATGACCTCCGCAACAATCATAGATCATGTCAGTACAAATTTGAAATCCAACAACTTTCATATGGCTATACTTGTATCCCCGGTTTCTGATCATCGTCAGATCTTTCTACAACTAAAGAAATTTAAACAACCTCCGAGAAAGCGTATCACATATGAAGCTATAAACTATAAGAAACTATCTGCTGAGGCAATACAGCAAGCAGATCTCAAACAAGAGCTAACACAAGATTTTTCCAGCTTAGTAGATTTTATCAAAATAGGAATAGACAGATGCAAAGAAACAAAAACAAAAATTATGAATCCTCCTCAAAAGGATTGGATAAATAAAGAAATTCTACTATTAATAGAACGGAGGAACATTCTCTGGGCGAACCTGCAAGAAGATCCAAGCAATAACAAACTGAAGACTGATTTTGAGACACTGAAAAGAGAAACGGATAAGTTAATCAAAGATACAAAAGATACATACTATTACAAAGAATTCAAAAAATGTTCTAAACAACCGAAAAAAACATGGCATTTGCTTAACACACTATCCAATAATAAAAATTCTAGAAGTTGTACTCCTCCAAAACTGATAATAAATCAAAATTTAATTACTGACCCCACCAATGTTTGTGACTGCCTCAATGAATATTTTTCCACAATTGGTAAAACGTTAGCCGATCAGATCCCACCTAAATTTCACAACAACCTTAATCACACATTACCCGTAAATAAAAACAGTAACAATATTTCCCAATTTAGACCTTGTACAGTAGACGAAATAAGCAAAATAATAAACGAACTAGACGCTAATACAAGTACTGGGTTAGACGGAATAAGCATCAAAGCTATTAAATGTATCGGGAAAGCCATTGCTCCTCATTTAACTTTGTGCATTAATAGTCTGCTAAGTGAGGGAATTTTTCCTGATTCTTTAAAAATTGCAAAAGTTACGCCAATTTACAAATCAGGAACAAAAACAGATCCGAGTAATTATCGGCCTATTTCAGTATTGCCCGCGATATCAAAAATTTTTGAGAGGGTAATATACAGCCGTTTGGACGAGTATCTAAATTCTATAAATTTCTTATTCGACAAACAGTACGGATTTCGAGCCCATTCAAATACATTATCAGCAACTGTCGACTTAATAACAAAAATAAAACTTAATATAGATAAAAAACACATCGCATTAGGTATATTCATAGACTTAAAAAAGGCGTTCGACACCGTCAGCCATGCACTTTTATTGAAGAAACTTGAAAGTATAGGAGTCACTGGTAATGCTCTAAAAATATTCCACTCATATCTTTCAAACAGGACACAAATCATAAAGTTGAACGAACACCACAGTAAACCGAGTTCAATTGATTTTGGAGTTCCTCAGGGGTCAATACTGGGACCACTATTGTTTCTCATTTATGTTAATAATATAAATGATGCTGAGTTTCAGGGTCAATTGACCTTATATGCGGATGACACCTGTCTATTTTACTTTGGACCTTCAATTGAGGTCATTTTATCACAGGCACAAAGCGATATCGACTTACTCCACGAATGGTTTCAGTATAACCTTCTCACGATCAATGTATCCAAAACTTCATACGTAATTTTTCGGTCAAAAAATAAAACCATACCACCTCATAACCCCCTTACTATTAATAACGAAGTGATATGTGAAAAATCTCATGAAAAATATTTAGGTCTTCGACTGGACAAGTTTCTTAATTGGAAGGTTCACATTGAACACGTGAGGACAAAGCTTACGTCCCTGCTTGGTGTTCTTCGTAATATTGTCCGTTGCTTGCCCCGTCAGGTGCGCCTTAGTATTTACAACTCTCTGGTTAAGTCACACCTTCTTTACCTCATAGAGGTGTGGGGAAGTGCACCAAAAACTAACTTAAAAGACTTGCAAATTGCCCAGAATAAAATAATTAAAATGTTATTTCACTTCCCATACCGCACGCCAACTGAAAATATTTACAAAAAAACTAACATTATGAATCTTAAACAACTGTACACCTACACTACATGCATACTGATACGTAAAATATTAAACAAAAAAATACACTCAGATATAACATTTACAAAAAAAGAACAAATACTTAAATATGCTCATAGAAGAAAAAGTCACCTTATACTACCTAAAATACGAACCGGCGGCGGCAAAAAAACAATATGCTTCGAGGGGGCAGAGCTGTACAATAAATTGCCATCGCACATAAAAAATATTGACTCCTTTAACATCTTTAAATCTCAATTACAAAAACACATTCTTTGTAAATTCTCCATTTAAATGAACACCCCGTAGGTGGTTTTTGCTTACTACGTCAGAACCACAAAGTACGTATCGGCGGCAGCGGCCGGTGCGCCTACAAACTTAGAGTAAGATTGGAATTCTTTTATTAAGTACCCACTGCATGTTTTTCGTAAACGGACATTTGCCAATGTATACTTTTTTATTATTTTAGTTCTCATGTTAAGTGACTTATGTGTAGTCTTTATGAGAATAAAGTTCTTTAAACTGAAATTGTGAAACTCCCACGAGAAAAAAAATATTATAGATTTTGGTTACTATATAATTAAAAATTTGTCTTAAATTATAATTAATAGAGTATGAAATATACTTTAATTTAACCGCTCAGCCTTGTGTGTCCAATAATTTTAGTTGTTTTGGATTATTATTGAGATTTTAGAAAATTTAGTGCCTATTCGTTTCAAAAAGAATTCTCGGATACTTTCTTAATTAAGAAACTGTCCTTGCGAGACCAATTTACTAGGCTTCGTCTACTGTATTAAGTTCAACTTTCCCTTTTTTTATTAAATTTTTAAAGCCAGAACCAATATTCTCAATAATCGTAATATTTTGAATTGGTGCTTTACTACTTATTTCATCTAGGTACCTACATTTATGAATATTGTATATAATACGAGTACTATGTTTAGATTGTAAGATATCAATATAGCAATGCGTATAGAATTGAACTCTTGTCTAGATAATATATTTTAAAATTATATAATGTCCACTTCAGCGGCAGTTTAGATGAGCATTATGATATGTAAGTTTAATATGTCTGTAACTACACTATATCAACTAGAAATATATATTTGGCACTGGATTTGGGAACATAGATTCAAGTTGTAGTTATTTTTATAGGAAAATCTGTGAATCTGAAATGGAAAAAAATCTATATGATATTGAAATAGTTTATTGTAAAAACTACATTATTGCATATCTTACTCATATCTCATAATCTTATTCATATCCATTTGAATTAGGCATGTAATTTAGGTATCTATACCATTATCTACCTAAACAAAGTAGCTACACATAAATCTTATTGTGTATAATTTTGTATAGAATAGAAAAAAATAGAATAGAATAGAAAAAAGTTTATTCAGCACAGCACAAAATACAAACAATAACATTTAAAACAGCACAAATAAATAAATTGATAAAACATTTTTTTCTAACATTTTGCAATTTTCGTCATTTTGCGTGTTGGACATTTTACGTATCTGACATTATGCATAAAAACCATAACTATCATGCATTATGCGTGCGCATCATTAGAGGGTGAAGAGGGAAGCAAATACATTTTCTGAAAAATAAAATACCAATGTTGTGGTACGATAAGGGTACAATACTTTAACTACATAAGTCAAAGATTTTTTTAACCATTTAACTAGCGTTCTTGTGTAGTATGTAAGTAGATGCAACGATGCGTCGCAACAATGTGAAAACGTGCTTCATATCGCAAATTATTGCCATGTGCTTTTAGCCAGGACTGAAAACTTGAAAGAATATCACACCGTTCGCATTTCATCCAAGCTAGATGCAAGTCATCGCGCTTTGAATTTCTACAATTTCTTTGCAAGCGAATTTATATAATACAAATTTTCTGTTTCTTTTGGTCAAAAATTTGTCCCCAGCTTTTTCATGTGCTATCACTACAAAGATTTTAATAGTACGTGTACTAACGTACAAGACGTACCTATAACAGATCCGCCCAAAATAAAAGAAACAGAAACCGTCGTCGTTATTTCTCTCTTTAGTTTATACTAGCGGCCCGCCCCGGCTTCGCACGGGTAGATTAATTCATACTTTAACACATTTTTAACCAACTTCAAAATGGAGGAGGCTCGTTTTTTATAATTTTTTTAAATACCTTCTACCTTTTAAGTCGGGATTTCAAAAACATTTTGGAACTCGAACCGAATAATTCAGCCTTATTTTATAATTTTTTAAGTTCCTAACTTTAAAAATGGCTGACATTCCATACAAAATTTAATCCCTACTTCCCTTTTCAAATAGGGATTTCGAAAAAATCCTAAAAGACGTGTCAAATCATTTACTAATCTTAGCTTACATCCAAATTTTCAATTTTCGAACTTTAGAACTGGACTTTCCATAGAAACATTTAACCCTACTTTCCCCCTCAAAATAGGGAATTTGATTAAATGCTTAAACATGTATCAAATGAATTATTAATCTCAGTCTAGCACCAATGTTTTAAGTTATTACCTTTTAGAAATTACAGACTTTCCATACAAACATTTAATCCCTGCCTCCTCCTCAAAATAGGAATTTCGTAAAAAGCTTAAACAAGTATCAAATTATTTATTAATCTCAGTCTTAATCAAAATTTTCAATATCCTACCTTTAGAAATGACAAACTTTCCATAACAAAACTAAAGTTTTAAATCCCTACTTTCCCTTCAAAATAGGGATTTCAAGAAAATGAGAAACATGTCAAACGATTATTTTTCCTTAGTCTAAATGACAATTTTTAAGTTCTTGCCTTAGAAATGACACTTTCCATGAATCCCTACTTTCCTTATAAAATGGATTTCGAAAGTATACTTCAATACGTGTTAAAATATTTATTAATCTTAGCCTAAATCCAAATTTTCAAGTTCCTACCTTAAGAAATGACAGACTTTTCATACAAACATTTTAATCCCAACTTTCCTCCTCAAAATAAGGAACTTGATTACATGATATCAAATAATTTATTAATCTCAGCCTAAATCCAAATTTTCAAGTTCCTACCTTTAGAAATGATTTTTTAATCTCAGTTTGTATCCAAATTTTTAAGTTCTAATCTTTTAGAAATGACAGACTTTCCACACAAACATTTAATCCCTTCTTCCTCTTAAAAAATTTAAAATTTGAGCTGTTTATTATTGAATAAAAACTTATCAGATTACATTGGGTCTTACCCTAATCTTAAATGTAAAAGATTGTGCGGCAGCCCTTAACATGACGGGTTTATGTTGTGCCGTTAAAAACAACATAATATGTTTAAAAAATATAAAGGTAGGTAGGAAGGTAGGTCATTTTATAATTTTCTTTGCTATTTAGGAGGACGGGGTGCATCCCTCTCAGACAGCACTAAAGATTTATACCTGTCCCTTAATTAATATGTTTTAACAATGTTTTTGATATATTTGGGATTTGTCTCATTAATTACTTTTTCTGCTACAATTTTTGGTAAACTATTCAGTATCTGAGGTAGGATGCACCTCCCGACCCTTCTACCATAATCGTTGTTAAATTTAGGTATGCAACACAGAGGAAGATTAGACAATTTCCGCAAGTTTTTAGCCCTAGATTTTATTTCAAAATTTTTGACTTCTGAACAATAATCGGATACAATAGTGAAATTCACTTTATCGAATATATTTAAAACCCTGGAATACTGAAATAAGTTATCATAATTATTTTTGTACTTATATTTGATCCTTAGAGGAACAATAGCTTTTAATAGCCTTAGTTGTAAATTATAAATAATTTGTAGATAAGTTTTATACGTTCTGCCATAGCTAGAAATACCACAGTTAATAATTGAATCTGCCATTGACATATATAACAGTCTTAGGGTATTATACGGTAATTTGAACTTAAGAATAGGGATTTCGAAAAAATGCTTAAACATGAATCAAATGATTTGTTAATCCAAATTTTCAAGTTCTTACCTTATGAAATGACAGACTTTCCATAACAACATTTATCCTTACTTTCCATTTAAAATAGCGATTTCTAAAAAGGTCTAAAATATGTGTTAAATTATTTAATAATCTCTGCCTAAATCCAAATTTTTAAGTTCCTATCTTTAGAAATGACAGACTTTCCATACAAACCTTTAATCCCTACTCTCCCCCTCAAATAAGGATTTTGATAAAATGCTAAAACACGTGTCAAATGATCTATTAATCGCAGTCTAAATAAAAATTTTCATGATCCCAAATGACGGACTTTCCATCCAAACATTAAATCCCTGCTTCCACTTTAAAATAGGGATTTCGAAAAAGTACCTAAATACGTGTCAAATGATTTATTTATCTCAGTCTGCATCCAAATTTTTAAGTTCTTATCTTTTTGAAATGACAGACTTTCCACACAAATATTTAATCCCTTTTTTCCCTTTAAAATAGGGATTTCGTAAAAATGCTTAAAAACGTGCACAAATTATTTAATAATCTCTGTCTAAATCAAAATTTTCAAGTTACTACCTTTAGAAATGACAGACTTTACATACAAACCTTTAATCCCTACTCTGCCCCCCAAAATAGGGATTTTAATAAAATGCTCAAACACGTGTCAAATGATTTATTAATCTCAGACTAAATCCAAATTTTCAAGTTCCTACCTTTAGAAATGACAGACTTTCCATACAAATATTAAATCCCTACTTTTCCCCTCAAAATAGGGATTTTGATAAAATGCTAAAACACGTATCAAATGATTTATTAATTGCAGTCTAAATCCAAATTTGAAATGACGGACTTTCATACAAACTTGAATCCCCCTTTTTCCCCCCTTAGAGGGGGAATTTTCCAAAATACCTTCTTATTGCTTCTCTACGCCATAAATGTAACCTACTGTGTAAATTTGGTATTTCTAGCTTCAGTAGTTTCGGCTGTGCGTTGATGAGTCAGTCAGTCAATCAGTCAGTCAGTCAGTACGGACTTCTCTCTTTATATAGATTTATTTTCCTGCAGTAGGAAGGAAACAATATACTATCGTGTCTGAACATTTTGATGTTGATTGGGGTACTTCTGTTTATATTTGACTATAAATAGAATAAGCCTAGTTATACCATAGAAGAAGCGTGTCACATTTACTAGCCGCATAAATACAAAACAGTTCGTTACAACCATACAAAACCATACAGAATTGTCACTTTATTTACCGCACACGCCAAGCTGGTGGATGTAGCCTTGAACGAAACGTGCCGGATTATAACTGGCTGCCTCAAGCCGACCCCGGCACAAATGCTACATCCGCTGGCCGGTATTGCGCCTCCAGATATCCGCAGGAGCGTAGCGTGTGCCATAGAGAGAGCCAAACTTGAATCGGACCAACGGCACCCTAGGCACAATTATTCTCCTGTGCCACAAAGGCTGAAAAGCTGCAAAAGCTTTTACAAATGTACAGCTCCGATTCATGGCGAGGCCTTTCAAGCCAGATGTGACCTCTGGCGGGCGCAAACTTCGCTGTCTCCTCCATTCGTCCCGCTCTCGGAAAATCTCCCCACTGGGTGTGAACTTCCAAGAACTCTTTGGAAGGCTTTAAACAGACTCCGTACCCAGGTCGGTCGGAGTAAAGAAAACCGTCTCAGGTGGGGTTTTTAAGACGGGGCGGACCTTCGATGCGAGTGTGGCGCGACTCCGCAGATAATGGCCCACCTTTTATCGTGTCCTGCTTGTCCTGACCCGTGCTCCCTGGAGGAGCTCATGGAGGCCTCAGATGGAGCAATCAGGGTGGCAGCATACTGGGCAAATAAAATATAAAATCTTTGACGAGCCATCGACTCAAAAGAAGAAGAACTTTATTTATTTATTTTTATTTATATATTTATTCATTTAAATAAGCATGATCACTTACCCCCTCCTACCAATCTGCACTACCTCATCCGCCCCCCAAGTTGGGGGGCGAGTTGAAAGTATTTAGGAAGAAAGATCGCGTTGCCGCTACGCGCGCTGTTATTCGTACAGCGTACCTACTACACAAGACGCACAACGAAACATCGCACGCAGTTTACTAGCAAATGGAGTAGTTAGGAGGAATAGCGCGACGCTATGGAGTGACCGAACAGGGTGTGGAAGAGCAAAGAGTATTTTTATATACAGCAGGAAAGAGAATATTATTATGTGTTCGGTCCGAATAGCTGGCTTCTGTCAGAGCCTTTGTGTCACAGTCAGAGCACACCGAGCTACGTTAAAAAGCGTGTAGAAAACACAATACACGAACAAATAAAATGTCAGTGCAACGTACGTTATCATATTAAAAATGCAAACAGTGCTAATGGACTTTTTAACATGTCATGATTGTGTACGTTTCCATAATCCAAGTATCTCCGAGACAATAAGATCTGTTACGTGTTTGAAGACATGCGGGCGGATGTCACGTTCCGCCTGCCATTGTTCCAGTCTTGGCTTTTCCTCCAGCAGGTTGTATCTTGATTTGATCATGGTATAACTTGGTCACAATGTATAAGTAGGCCACAGAGAAATTTGGTCCTAAATATCGCACCAAATTGTAAAAAAAAAAAAATAATGACTTAAAAGAATGATCATGTAGAAATCTGACTTGTGCAACGAAACGTGTTACTTTATAAAAGAACAATTTTTTTATTTCATAATAATAACGCGACTGCTAAATAATAATGCATAAATAAGTTTTTTTTTTGAGAAAGATGCAATTTTTGTGAGGAAACTAAGTATTTATTGCACTGACTTAAAAGCTTGATGGCTTTACATATCTAGAGAACCGAACATAGTTTTTGAAATTAATTGTAAGTTGATACCTCAATGCGTTAAATAAGATCTTTACTGTTCAACAGACAGACGAACAACAAATTTATCAGATAAGGGTTGCTCTTTGACTTTTGAGGTTCGAAACCCTAAAAATTACTTATGGACCAAAATTACCTGAGACCAAACAGGACTGCGACGAAATTATACTAACTGCTCTGGTTCATCTCAAGATTTGACTGTAATATTTCATTTCGTGAAAATTTCAAAGCCACCGTGCATGAAATGTTTGAAAATAAAGGGGAAAATATCCTCACATCTTCCACGTTTCCCCTTCACGCTACGGCGGAGATATTAGGAAGGCCAATGAGATGATTCCTGGAGAGGATTTTTTAACGCTTTTTTGTGTATATACCTATATATATATATAAAGTTCATTTTATATTCTACAGGCTCTAGTTTTTGCTTTAAAGAACATGGTTCAAGATAATAAGTAGTTTTTAGTAGTAAGAAAAGAAATACCGATAAATTAGGAAAGTTTACAATAAACTTCATAATATTCAATAAAATATTGTGTAAACTACTTATAAACCGATTTAGCAGACATAATAATAAATGTATATTGTATGTTAAATCTGTAATTAACGCATATAGATATTTCTAGATATTATTTTTTATAGAATATATAATGCACAATACCATAATTGTAATATTTAAAAATATTAGGAATGTTATTATGATTACTATAAAATCCTTAATCATTATAATCGCGTAGATCCTTCATATCTTCATTACATATTTAAATAGTATAAAATCAGTATGTACCTACTTTAGAATAAAATATTTAATCTTGTTACAAATTAAGAACATAGATATACAATTAAATAAAGACTAAATTATAAGATAAATATTTGTAGATGTTTTGAAAAATTATGATATTATTATAAATGCATAATATATTACGTTTATGATAGTATGACTAGTAATTACAATATATAAAATTATTATGAAAAAGATTGTATAAATAATGCGTGTCTTTATCGTGACGAAGCGAGTAATAAATGTGATTTGTAAAATTATTTTTATCATTTAAGTACAAAACCCTAAAATATGCCACATTTTATTTTTGATAATTACAACATAAAAGTATCTTTAAAATATATAAAGTTACACTACATATTATTAATTTATAACGTGTAGGTAAGCCGATTTGCATAAAACCTGTTCAAAATCGAGAGTAGAATTGATTCCACTAATAAATCATGGGTACGTAAAGCGAATGCAGGCCACTCAAAACCGGCGAAAAGTCAGATCAATTTTATCTATGCTTTTGGTAGTAGATAGTTTAATTTTGCGTACTCATGAGTTACTATAAAAAAAACTCATGTAAAAGTTTGAATGATCAACTGACGAAACATTACCGAGAAAAACTTTCCAGCGGCCTGGCTTTGCTTTGCTAAGTCTAAAATAGGACATTTTGAGAAAAATACATTTTAAGAAAAGGACTTTTTGAGAAAAGGACATTTTGAGCTGAGACGGTAACCTAGAACGTAGCCATTTACATTTATATTCTTAACAATTATTCCTCATACATACATTCAGAGCTATATAAATAGTTTGGCAAACGAGCTGAAGCGATTACAGTAATGGTGGCCGTAATAGGTAGAGTGCGATCTGACTGCCAAATTGGAACGCCCGGGGCGCTGGAGCGAGCACCGACGGTATTTGGGTCAAAGATCACGCGGTCAACGGGACCAAAACGGACATGAAAACACCTGTTTACGTAGCCCTGTCGTAGGTGGTAACACTTGGGATAATTATCATTTATCATCATAGTAAATTAGTAAAACTTTACTTCTTAAATCAGAAAAATAATAGCTTTGTTCGATATTACATTACATTCCGTAATATCAATTATGGTCATGTCAATCTATAAAATAAAGATTAAAAAATTATAAAAAATTAAAAATACGAAAGTGGCTAGAAAATAATAAAAAATATACAGGATAGAAAACGGTTTAAATTTACTTTTAATAGAGTGTACATTTTTACATAATATTTATACATAATACCCGGGAAGCAAATTGTTTAATGTTTTTATTTTAGTTTGTGTAGGGTTACTAACTTAACTTCTAAGGAACTCCTCTCGAGTAGCCAATGAAACTGATAGACTTCTGGTCTAGAACTGTTTCGGAAATCAAAGAAAATAGAAACTTGTCATACTAATGGCTGGTTTACACGTATTAAGTTGTCAAGTAGCAACTAAATTTTAAGCGACTAAATTTTAAGTAAGTGTTTACACGTCATTTTAGTAGTTAAGCTCTTTAGTTAGCCCAAGATGGACGATCAACAGCGAATTCAAATCTGTAATAAATATTATAAATAAAATTATAATGTATAATAAAATATTTATTTTTATATAATTAATATTATATTTTTTTATATATTATATTATTATTATTTTTAATGTTCAATATTTAATATTAATAATATATTAATCATTAATATTTTTATAAATACCT
This sequence comes from Carpatolechia fugitivella, assembly GCA_951230895.1. Taxonomy (NCBI): domain Eukaryota; kingdom Metazoa; phylum Arthropoda; class Insecta; order Lepidoptera; family Gelechiidae; genus Carpatolechia; species Carpatolechia fugitivella. The sequence goes on along the minus strand of OX579659.1, from coordinate 15,286,745 downwards.
ATATAATAATAAATATTAAAATATTTCCAAAAAATAAACATAAAACAATCGCACTTAACTTCGCACTTCGCATTTTACTTAAAATTAACTAAATCGCGTCATTCCAAACGTGTCAAGTGACAGGCCACGCCCACCAACTTACCCGAAAAATAGAAAAAGTTCTAATCTACTACTTGTTTACTTGCACACTAAATTTTAACTTGCAACTTACTACAAAATTCGCTGTTTACACGCATTAAGTTGCTTAAAATTAAGATAAAATTTAGTTAACTACTAAACAACTTAATACGTGTAAACCAGCCATAAGGGCAAACATTCGTGTGATGAGCACTTGTGTTCGCCTTGTGTCTGGTTGTTGTTTATCTACACAGCATGAAATTTATATCGTTTTGTTCCCGCCGTGTAGTGATAGTACTCGTCAAATTGAACAACTTTTCAAGAAAATAAAATTTCCTGCGACAAAAAAATTTTTGGTCTCTCCATACAAAATGGGTCGGTCGGGAGTCTCACTTTCAAAAAGTTGAAGAAAAGTTGTTCAGTTTGACGGGTACTATCACTACACGGCGGGAACAAAACGATGTAAATTTCACGGTGTATAAGTATGTATTTATCTATTTAAGTAATGTATATCAGCTGTCAGCTTTGCTTAGTTTGGGATCAGATGGCCGTGTGTGAGATGTCCCCACATATTTATTTATTTTTATTTAATTAGGACTAAAACAGTAGTAAGGGTATTAATTAAAAATATAAAAATTATTTGCTAGCTTACCACCCGAGGTTTAGTGCTCAGAAGGAGAATATTTGGAGTTTTATTCCAGTAGAGGTTTTGCATCATTTTGCTAACACTTCTTCATCATCATCATCATCATCATCTCAGCGGGACGACGTCCACTGCTGGACATAGACCTCCCCCACAGGCTTCCACCGTGAACGGTCCTGCGCTACTTGCATCCACCGGCGCCCAGCAACTTTCACCAAGTCATCTCTCCACCTTGCGGGAGGCCGGCCAACACTACGCCTTCCAACAAAAAACACACATCTTAAGTATTTTCAATTGTTTTCTTATCCGTGTTCATGATTATAACAAAACCAAAGTAAACTAGTCTCGTCAAGGGACTTGATGTCAAACATAAATAGTAAGTTTGTTAGTGACGAAGTTTAACTTTATTACTCCAAACTTGGTGAGTTGCTCGCGAGTAAATATTATGTTAGAGCTCTGTCTGTATTTATGTTATCCTGGTAACGTGAATACATATTGATATTACTTTTTGTTGTAAAGTTTTAACTGAAAGCTGAAATATGATTGAAATTAGGCGTTTTTATTAATTAGCCATGTGGTGACGGCAGAGTAGAATACATTTGTCACCAACCCCTACTCTTCCCGTGGGTGTCGTAAGAGGCGACTTAGGGACTACACATTGAACAGGGAACGGGCAGCAGCGCTCTCTGATATAGTAACCTTTTAATCTGCGATCTCCAACCCGCCTGCCAAGCGTGGAGATTATGGCAAAACCCTCCACTTAAGTCCAGCAGTGGACTGTAACGGGCAGTTGATGATTAAATAACTAGCTGACCCGGCAGACGTTTTCCTGCCATTTTTCCTACCTCTACCCTACTCTACACCTACCCAACATTTACCCTACACCTACCCTACACCTACCCTACACCTACCCACACCTACCCTACTTTACACCTACCCTAACAAAACAGACCAAAAAGATCGGACCTCATTTCACAGCTAGGAACATTTTGTATTGGAAAACTGTAGTTTTTTTCTCTCTTTAACTTTCCATTTTGGAACATACGAAAAAAAAAATTTGCCGTATCGGTCGAGCCGTTCTCGAATTTTACGGTTAGCAACATTCATCTTTATTTATATAGATTTTTATTAATTTGCCTAATTACTTCTTTGTTTTTTTTTTATAGTGGCTTAAATTATCATCATCATCATCATCATCTCAGCCGGAAGACGTCCACTGCTGAATATAGACCTCCCCATAGGTTTCCACCGTGAACGGTCCTGCGCTACTTGCATCCACCGGCGCCCAGCAACTTTCACCAAGTCATCTGTCCACCTTGTGGCAGGCCGTCCAACACTACATCTTCCGGCCCGTGGTCGCGATTGGAGAACCTTTCTTCCCCATCGGTTATCGGTTCGTCGAGCTATATGGCCTGCCCATTGCCACTTCAGCTTTCAAATGTTCTAGTTCATATAAAAAACATCAGCATGCTACCTTTTGCATATTTTGCAACTTTTGTAGCCTGAATGAGTCAAGCCACTGCTATAAACCGATACTTACGGCTTACCGTGCCTTTAAAAAAAGAAAATACTTTACATTAAATCTTTAGCCCGACCAGTAAGTAGTTAATTAATTTTGTTAATTTTAAATACTAAAAAATACACTACAAAGTCGCGAGATAAAAGAGATTAAGTAAGAAAACTGGCTAACCAAATCAAAGAGTTTGATAACAGCTATCTATATCAAATACAGTTACTTATTATAATATTGTTGACAATGATATTGCTACGAATTTAAGATAAATTTTGAAATTCACGTCGCTTTTTTAAGGTCTTATCTGCAAATTGTATGTTCTCTTCATTCGTCACCTACCTTGTTAAATTTAGTCTAAGTTCTTTTTTCACCATTCCTGTTCTTATTCAGGGGTAAGAATTTTTCCCAGAATTTCAGCTGTGTCAATTTACTTTACTCAATTAGAGGACGCTTGTACAAAAAGCGAAACGAATATGTCAGCCTTTACTCAATTGAGAACTAGAAAAGGGCGTGGAAAGGAAACGTTAGTAAGAATGATAGTGCCACAGTGACATGTCCAGTAAGCCAGTACATACAGCTAGAAACTCGCGTTACGAACACCGCCTCTCAATCAATCAACAGCGCTCATATACTTCCCATTGAGGAGCTCGATATTACTCCAAATTAGCGTTCAGGCCTTAGTCATCATCAACAGCTCATACGTCCCCACCGAGGAGCTCGAGCCTACCCTGGATTAGATCAATTAGGCCTTAGTCGACCACGCTGGCCCAGTGCGGGTTGGTCGACTTCACACACAACCTTTGAATTTCTTCGCAGGAGTGTATAGGTTTCATCACGATGTTTTCCTTCACCGTTAAATAAACGTACATTATGAATTTGAAATTTGAAAACACATTGGTACGTGGTGGGGATCGACCCCACGTCTCCCGGGTGGGAGGCAGCAGCCCTAGCCACTAGATCACCGACGCTCTTAGCCTTATAGGCCAGTCAATATCAACACAAAAAAGCACAAACATCGCAAACGCGCATGTAACTACGATTTTTTTATATGTTGTTAGGTCCCTTGAGAGAAGTTTGCAACCCTGAAAACCTTGTGCTACCCAAAAACCTCGAAAAACCGCAAAAAACGCTGACCTAGGACAAAGAGAAGACCTTGGCATCAGTCACCACCTCTGTAAAAGTACTCAACAAGAGAGTTGATGTTGATCCCTTTACCATATTCCATAGTCTGCGTCACAAAATAATCAGATGAACAATTAAAGCAGCACCAGGATCATTAGTTTTATTTTATTTCATTTTATTTGGGAGGCTTACAGCTATTTTTACAAAACATATATCATAAGTAGTAACTTATATGCCATTTACAAGCTTCCACATATAAGCAGAAATATTCTAGGAAGAATGTGAAGAATGAGACAAAAAAGAAAAAAAATGCAATACTAATTACATACAAAGTGATATTCATGTTACGTAGCAAAGAAATCTTTAGCAATAGAGTTTTTTACTTGGCCAGGCTTGTTTGCAAAAAGATCGAATCTATTGTCGCTATTTAGTCGGTTAAAAGCATTGAGTACTCTGGGCAAATAGCTATTTTTTCTGTAATTAGTACGAGAAGCAGGGACCTGAAACAAATCACATTTACGCAGAATTCTAGTAGGAATTTTATATTGAACTAGACCTAGCAAATCAGGGCAATCAATTTTCCCCTGGCATATATACATAAAAAAACATAAGTCGGCGACATCTCGATGCAAAGACAAGGGCAATAAGTGAAGTTTTATACACCTAAGGTTGTAATCATCATACGGGATTTTAAATTTAAAATAAAGAAAGCGGGTGAATTGGCGTTGGATTTTTTCAATACTGTCGGAATAAACTTAATAGTATGGGTTCCATACTTGGGATCCATATTCCAAATGACTTTATGGGATCCACCAAATGAGTTTAGCCAGTATGTGTCTTTGAATATGACTCAAACACAAAACATACACTTTTTTTTTTAAATAGCCTACCTTTGTCAAGCTTTATCTCTGCAACTAATGGTCCTAGAGTGCTGGAGTTAAACTTAAATTGTAGAAAATTTTGTTAGCTTTATTAAATTATTGAAAAACGCTTCCTTAGGGTAGTTTTTTCGAAAAAACTGAAACAAGTGCCAAAATTTACACACAGGGTTTTCAGGGTTGCAAACTTGGGTGTAAACTACTCTTATGGAATCTAACAACTTATAAAAAAATCATAGATACATGCGCTTGCGCGTTTGCGATGTTTGATGTCGATATTGACTGGCCTATTAGTCAACCATGCTCTAAATTGTATGTTATGTTATCCTGCGTATCTGACCGCTTTCAATCATCATCATCGCCATGATCATTATTACTCGTCGTATCCTTGTCCACGAAAATCAATAAACTGTATAGGTAGGTAACAACATCTCTAATTTTTTTTTATTACATTAAAAAGTATATCTCTAAAGGACAAGAAAAAATGTTGAAACCTTTTATCAATAGACGCTTTAAACCCAGAATAAGTCTCTCAATTTGAAAATAATCCCCTTTGACACCCCTAGACCCTTTCGTGGTATTTTATCTTCAGTTATTTCGTAATATCCCCTTTTATTCAGATACTGTAATATTATAGGGTAATCACGGAGGTCTTATAACAGGAATAAATTTGTATACTTAAAACATTGAAGCTTATAAGTAGGTATGTTATCTAAACAATCGATAATTGACTCAAAATATTATCTATCGATATATCAATTTTAATAAAAAGAAACTGCATCAAAGAGATAATAATATATTTTTTACTATAATAAGCATTGTTTATTTAATTTATTTTCTCAAATATAAAAAATATAAGTATACGATACTCATATAACTTGCTATTTATTTATTCAACTCGTTTCCTAACCCAAAAACATATACAAACATAACACGAGAAAATCCAGAATAAACGGCTGAAGTGATTCCCAAACAATCTAAGTGAGTGCTCCTCTTGGGATGCTGCAAGACGTTACAAAGTTGTGTAAACTCTGTGGTTGTATCCAGATTACTTTAAGAGCTCCTAGAGCATCGAGATGGAATCACAATTTAAATAGAAGGATTTGAATATTTATAACAATCCGATTGAAAAGGGAATATTTTGTTATCGAAAAAGAAAAAGAAAATTGTATCCGTTTAAAACAAAAACTCTACTCAAACATACGCGATTTTTTTTTGTGACTTTTATTTGTATTTTTGACTTGTAATAAAATATAGAATACCTATACCTATATATTGGTATGTCCTAAGTACACGGTTATCAGAATGGTCAATTCATTGATGATGAGGGAATTTAAAGCGTGATATTTATGTGTAATTTCCTAACATCTAATTTGGCTAAACCGCATAATATTTCACCCTTACTTTTGACGATATACAGATAGGATAGTAGTTATATTAAAGAACTGGTCTGATGTTGGAACCGCAAGGTGGTTAGAACTCTATTGTACCTACTATAAATAAATAAATCAATTAATAAATTAGCAAACTCTATCATGTTGGTATAAGTTCTTGAATATTTGAAAAAAAATATCAATTTTGTTAATATTTGCACCTTAAATGCAATATTTTTACCAAAATATAAGCTCTCAAGGTACCAGGGCCACATAGAATCGCAGAGTTCATATAGTCCGGATAAATATTTCACGTCCCGCGGGCGTCGTTTCGCACTTGACGGAAAAGGTTAGAGCCTTCCTTTATTCAGCGTTGGAGTTGGTCGAGAACTCTTGATATGAAATTACTTTTGTCCCTGTACCCAAAGAAAAAGGCTCATAGTTTTACCTATTTTCATTCTGAGGATACCATTTTTTGAATTTTTATCACTTCATCCCAACTGCTCTGGAGAAAAGAAACTAAATTGATTTTATACTTTCTACGATTTTTATTTTTTCTTTGAACTTAATGTTTCGTGGTGTGGGAAGAGAAGATAGAGGCAGGCAGGCATTGGGGCCGTCTGGGTTATATAAAAAGAAAAAGTAGGTAAGTAGAAGACATTTTTTTAAGTAACCCTCAATCAATCAATCAATTAGCCTATTGCAGTCCACTGCTGGACTGGCCTCCCCTCGGGCACGCCAAAGCGGACGATCACCCGCTTTCCGCATCCAGCCACCACCAGCGACCTTCCTCAGGTCATCAGTCCACCTGGCAAGTAATCCTGTTCTAACAGAACATTTTTCAGTATTTCGTAAGTATAGTCATAGATAAATTATCTATAGTATAGTATATAGTAGACCAACTTCCACGGTGTGTGAGACCAGCCTACGTGGAAACTTTTAGTTACCACACGCAAACTGTGTAATCTGCGTTTTCCAGCCCGCCTGCCAAGCGTGGAGATTATGGCAAAACCCTCCACTTAAATGGAGGAGGCTCATAGTCCAGCAGTGGACTGTAACGGGCCGTTGATGTTGTTGATGTTGAAACTGTGTAATTAAAAGAACATTCTCTGATATCTTTATTATTATTATACCAATATGTATTATTATTATACCAATATGTATTTTCCAAACACGATTAGAAAAGGTTGAAAATACCTATAATCCCGTAAACTAAAAAAAAACTTTAATCCGTTCTCCAATAAGCTACCACCACAGACCTCAATTTATGTAGATTCCAATAATCTATTATAAAACAAAAATAACAGTGGATTTTCGAGTAAATTACGTAAACAATAGGTTTGTGGACACGTTGAGGTGAGCCGGTACAATTTGGTCACAGTTTTATACGGTAACATCCACGTAACATTCCAGGCCTAAAAATAGTTGTAATTATCCACGTTCTCATACAAAATCATACTCAAACGGTGGCTTTTGGTCAAAACAAATTTTTGGTGCCATTTTTTCGAGCGGCGTTTATTCTGGTCACAGGTACTGGTTTTAATTATTGAGTGAAAATTTGTCTGATGGTTCGCATTTAAAAATACTTGAAATTGTTGTGTTGTTAATTTGTTCATAGTTACATTGTTGAACACAACATGCATAAGACTTCTATCTATTGCTCATCATACAGCATCAATAATTTTGTATGACCAGTATACGCAGATATACAACTGAAGGTATATATAAAGAGGATATAGCAGGTATAGCTGTGGAGTAGGCGGCGGCGGCGTGGCCTTGCCCTTTGATGGATTGATACCCATAGCAATATCTACCCTCAAGGCGTAATTTACGACGCACACGCACGTGTATGAGTATCAAACAAAAATACAACATCCATTCCTTCTTAAACAACGAATAAGAGTGCTAAGTCGCAAATATAGCAAGCGATGGATGTGTTTGGTGTGGCGTGGTGATGGTGAATTGAGCTAGACCTAATTTTAGTGGGTTGTATACCTATAGATTGGTTGTTTGCGGTAAGGAAGATTGTTGGTTTGTATATAGTACTTGGTTAGAATAGTGCCCATAACCGTTTATGAATGAATGAATGAATAAATGAATGAATATGAATATGAATGAATGAGCGCTTGGAAAAAGTAGAAGGGGATGTTCGATTTACGTTCATGGCCCTCTGGCTAGCACGCTTGCCTACGAAGCAAAGGCGCGTGTTCGAATCCCGCTCAAGTCAAACATACGTGTGGTTAAGCATTTGCAGTTACCTTGTGTCTGGATGTTATTTTCTATGTAAGTAAAATATAGTCGACCAACCCGCACTGGGACAGAGCGTGACTGACTGACTAAGGCCTAATCGCCTTCAGGGTAGGCTCGAGCCCCTTGGTGGGGACGTATATGAGCTATTGATGACGAATACATATCAGCTATCTGAAACTCATAGTACAGGATCTACCTAATAGCTTGGAATAATAGAGTGATATTGTCCGCAAATATCTATTTATTTATTTACGTAGTTTTTTTGTCGTGTAAATTATGAGGTCGACAACTGACCTCATGAACCCTGGTGTCAGCGTTATTAAGCCGCCAACAGGACCCACACGGCTTAACGTGCTTTTCGGAGCACGGAATTATCTTAGCTTAAATAATTCATTGTTTTATTGTATGGGTGCGTTATTTTGCCAATAAGCTGTTAACTAGTTTGGCGAAAATATTTAAATAAAGAATACTACTTTATTTTTTACTTTTTTACCTTTCGACAATCAGCTGGACCTGTAATGTCCAATGTCCATACTAAGGATAGTATCAAAAACAAAATAAAACAAAATAATTTTTGTTACGTCATTTTTACAGCGGGATTTGAACTCGGAACCTCTGTAACGGGAGTTAAACGCTTGATAACTCAGCCGCAGAGGCTGTTATTTCAAAGTGACATCTACTTGTAAATAATTTATTATACGGGTTTCAAACAAGGACCAATCTTCTAGAAAAAGTTAACTAATTTAACTTTGGCCGAAATTGCCCTGTATTTAATTAGGTACAGGCTGTGCTGCCAGACCTAAGGTTTGATGGATGGGTTATTTAATGTAGTTAGTTCATATTAAAGAAAACATTTAATAAAAAAATATTTGAATAATAGCTATGTAAATAATACACTATGTAGTTTTGGGGTAGGCTATTATAAAAAATTACCTATATACCTTTCATCCCGACTTCCTTTCTTTTTTGCCCATGTTACTTCACTACGCGTAATTTGACACGCACTGGAAGTTTTTGTATTGAATAATTTTAACTTATATGATGTATGTTGACGTAACTTCGACTCTTAGATAATTATTTACTTTACACTATTAAAATGTAAAATAATGAAAATAGAACTTCAATTGAAAAATAAAATAAAACAACATTACATCATATCACACATTTGGATGTTAAGATGTTTGGAAGTTTGTTCCGCCTTCATGCTTAAAGTACTCAACGGATTTGGATGAAATTTGGAATGGAGATAGTTTGTAACCTGGATTAACACATATTATTCCCACAGGAAAATCTTACATAACGCGAGGTACTCAACGGACCGGGATGAATAGTTTGTAACCTGGATTAACACGCAGGTTACTTTTTACGGGAAAAAGTCTTATTCCCACGGGAAAATCTTACAAAACGCGCACTAGTTTTCTATAATTCATCATCATCATCATCTCAGCCGAAAGACGTCCACAGCTGGACAAAGGCCTCCCCCAAGGGTCTCCACAATGACCGGACCTGCGCTGCCCACATCCAGCGGCTTCCCGCGACCTTCACCAGATCGTCGGTCCACCTTGTGGGGGGGGGGAGGACGTACACGCTGCGTCTACCGGTACGTGCCATTTTTCTTTAATTAAATACTATAATTTTAGCATGTAAGAAAAAATTAGGTAATCTCAACAAGATCCTGAACCACAAGATACCAACCTAACGAAATTACAGAATTTTTTTGCACGGAAAGAGCTACCACAGAATAAATAAGTTCAGAAGGTTTGTTTCATGTTTCACGAGCTGGAAAGTCAAACTCAAAAATTATTTATTTCCATAGGATGTTATTACATCACTTAGATCCGTCATTAATTTTTTTTTGGGTGAGTTCACTAACACAATGGCGGAATCTGTGGAGAAGAGCTCGCCGAAGAAACTCCACAGTCGTCGCATCTTTTTCGTTTTCCTTGCGAACTATAGAATGTACGTATGTATGTATGTATGTATGTATTTAGTTCGATGTCAAATCAAATAGTTTATTTCTAGTGCACTCTTTTTTTACAAGTTCGTGCCAGTTATGTATAGAGATTTATGGAAAGAACTTGCTGAAGACGCTTTTTTTGCATTTAGTCGCTTATAATGTCATCAACAGAATTAGGGCGATCAGGCCTTAGTCGACCACGCTGGCCCAGTACGGGTTGGTCGACTTCACACACAACCTTTGTTCTTCTTCACGGTGTTTTTCCTTCACCATAAGAGCGTCGAATAAACGTACATATGAATTTGAAGTTCGAAAACACATGACCACCTACGCTCTCAATAATGTAAATTTAAAAAAATATGACCTATTCCTATGGATTCCCCATGTCTAAGTGTAGTCGGATGTCCTTTAATATCCTATAATTAATAGGTGTATACATTTTTTGATGTCTATCCATTTTACTATCGGGAGTCCAGACGAACTGCAGCATACCATCCGCACTTGGTCGACATACCCCTTTGCCGCACGAAGCGCTTTCAATCATCTTTTATTATGCGCACGGCCAAGGAGTGGAACTCTTTGCCTGCTTCTGTTTTTCCGAGTGCTTATAACCCAAGCATTTTCAAAGTTACAGTGAACAGGCACTTTCTGGGCGAACTCGTTCCATCATCCGCATCTCGTCCCTCGCGGACTTGATTGTGGACCATCAACTAATAATAAAAAAATCTCTGGTTCAGAAAGGAACTAAAGAGTTTTTGTTTATTTATGTATTCTTTCAGTCAAAAGGTATCAAATTGTGCCTGTAATGTCTCAAAAGATAAAGGTGTATAAAAGGATATTTTTGCGTCCTGAATAGAACTTCTGGTTCTATTATTTTTTGTCAGAACCCGAGATTGTACCGAGACCTTTCTTATTCGTAGACCGAGGCTAATTTTCGCGTGAACTGGGAAAGATTTCGCAACATAATGTAATTCTGACATTATGCTGAGCATGTGAATGAGGTTATTTCCAAGTGCTCCCTTGCTTTTTTTTCGTCAAGAATGAATGAATCAATTTATTTAAAAAAATAATGTTTATCATTATTATAAGTACCTATACGAGTACAGTATCTATACGTTTTTTTAACCAAAATTCTTATTAAGGCAAATATCGAATTTTACGTAATACTAACTGTATTTTGAATAGGTATTACTTATTAGCTATTAGTAGCTTATGTTTTATCCAAACTGTGTAGTTTTTTACTCTTTGTATGGGTTAATGAAAATTCCATGCGCATACAGGCAGGCTACGTTCGTGTATTGTAAGAAAACACATCAATATATTTTTCATAAAAATACTGTACTGAAGAATGAGCCTTTTTCAGGGCTTCGCGTGATGTGGGTAGCATGATTAATGTTTTGTTAATAAAATAATAATTTGAACAATTTTATTCATCCTAAATCCCAAGCAAATAAACGTTTTTGTTGCACACCTACATCAAAGAAAAAACCCATGCTGAGTGGTTTTCTTTCTTTGATGTATCTTGCTCCCAATATTGGATACAATCACCGTATTTTTCGGGTGTGCGGAATAACTTATTTTCATTACTCATACTCGGAAAGTAGGTCTGAAGTTGCCTGAGGAGCGGATTGAAGGTAATACTGTTCAGCCCGGTGGGAGAATCGTTTCCAACTGACATCTGTCAAATTATAAAAAAAAAACTAGTTCTCATTTCACATTTCTGTTGAACTTGTTCCATCTTTCTATACAGCCACTCAATTACAGCGCAATTTTAAATTGAAATAACACAAAGTTAAGTATTAATTAAAGAATATATGACTTTATTATTATTGATTTTCAACTAATTCTTTAAAATAAAATAGATTTGGGCAAAATATTTACAATTTTTCAATGATGGAAATGAAAAATAATGGCTCAAAAGCTGGCCGGCTCGGCCATAGCAAAAAATAAAAATAGGCGGGAAAGCAGTGATTATCATTTTGTTTCTCGAGTTTTAGGGTTTTTTTTTTGCAATCTGATTCAGATATGGAAATCACTCATTTTTTCTTTAGCTAATTCGTGTTTTTATTTTTACTTTCACAGTGTTTACCTCTGGTTAAAGACTTATTTAGTGCCTCGAACTATTAGCCCAAACCCTTTCTCGGCGCTAAATAAGTTACTTTCACCCCTCGTGTAACAATGTACTTTTACTTACAAAAAGGAAACCGAAAAACCAAAAAGACATTTTACTAGAAATAAGCAGTTGCTGTTGTTTTTTTCCTTTTTAAATTAGTTTTTGTCCAATTTATTGTGTACAATGAACAATAAAATACTATATTTACTAAACCTTTTTAGTTTTTAACTAACTAAAGTCTGAAAGAACATCCTATTTCAAGGGAGAGGCCCGAGCTTCTTGGTAGGTACTGAACATAGAAGTTAAGTCAGTCTACTTAAATAATCGAGGAGGAAAAACGTACTTTTCTTTTTCATGCAAAAAACAGTTTTTCTTAAAGCTGCGAAAACGATATAACTTTAAACAAATCCCCTGTTTCGTGTTATTCCGCGTCTAAAAGCATTTGTATCAGATTTCGCTGGATGGCGGATAAAATGTAACAAGAGGTATCTCAGGTACAACCGCCGACACCTGAAGACTTTTGACAGGTCATCATCATCATCGTGGTCAATGTTCACAAACGACCTCACAAACCCTGGTGTCAGTGTTATAGAGCCGCCAAAGGCTACTGACTTGGTTCATGTCATTAATAGATTTTTTTTGTCGAGTCTATCTAGTCATTACTAGATAGAAATTTCACGAGAATCGGTTGAGAAACGCGACCTGTAGATCTTCTTCTTTTCGAATCGTTGGCAAACCTAGACTGTCTCAGACCAAAAATTGGCCACAAGATCGGGGATCTAGGGGATCGGACTATTTTTTTTTAATTTTATAAATCAAAACATCTTAGTTTCTGCTATCGAACACTAAAATAATTTTTGCTCTATCTTTAAAATTGTCCGAGTTATAAAGGTTTGAAATTCAAGATTAGACAGAGAGGCACACACCCACTTGTGAAGTCATTTGTTAGTAACGCCATATAATCTCCATACAAAAAATCGTTTTTGAAAGAGACAGAAATATTGAAACTTTAAAAAATCACTGTAAATTCGTTTTTCAACCGATTCTGTTTTTTCTTCGCGAATCGTCTGCTACTAATCTCTATTTTAAAAATAATTCATAAAATATGGTAAACAGTCCGATCCCCTATTGCGCTGTCAGTAGCGTTAATTAAGTTAATTAAGGCCTTCCGCGTGTAGCTACTTGGGCTACCTGTAGATGAGAACAATTGGATGAACAAAAGATGGACAGATAGACAATATACTTACAAAAACAATTTTGGACAAGCTGAAACGGAGACGCTTCGCTAGGCCAATTAAAATAATACTGCTGAGTCCTTTAGGAAACAGTTCTGTGGTTCCGCAGTTCATTTGCATATTTTTCGCTCAAATTCATTTCGGGGCCTCTTTTAACCCCAAAACTGCTTCACGTTAACACTTAATTTGCATGATGGCTTTACCGCCCTAAGGGTCTAATTATACATTTACACAGGTCCAGATTTCTACCCAAAAAGTTCAAGTGGAAACCGAGCGATGATTTCAGTCAGGAGTAACTTAAAATATTGCAAACTTTATGAGCATTATTAAGAAACTGAAAACAGATCTTTTCAAATGTTAGTGTTAAGTATACTCTGCAAACTGCACTTCTGTTTTTTTTTTAATAAAAAATCTGTTGAATTATACTAATTGTGGGATTTAGGCAGACTTTCATCCAACAGTAGTAGATGGATAAATAAAAGATTTTAAAGATTTATCGAAGGGCTTGAGCCTACCTTCATCATCATAACCTTCGTGAGGGTTGTAAGGTCGACAACCGACGACCTCACAAACCCTGGCGTCAGTGTTATAGAGCCCTTTCTTTTCGGACATTCAGGTGATTCAGCCTACAATGTCCTAACCAAACTGGGGAAAGTCTCACAAAGAGATTTTTGCTTGACAGTGTTCCCACCGGGAATCGAACCCGGAACCTCCGTAATGAGCTTCGAAATTTCAACCACTTGGCCACGGAGGCTGTTAACCTACCCTGAATTAGAGCGATCAAGCGTCGCTACAACTTACATATATTTGAAATTATAAAACTCATTGGTGGGGATTTGAACTCATTTGTCCTGGACAGCAGGCAGCAGCAGCACTGCACCATTTATTTACTTAATAAACCATCTATAATTTCATCCATTTCATTGGTAGGGATTCGAATCCACGTCTTCCAGACTGTAGGCAGCAATGCTAGCCATTACACCACCGAAGATCTCTTAAAGCTCGAAAAAACATCTAACCTGTTTATTTTTTTGTTTTAAGATCTCGTTGTCTGTTTATTTCCCCTTGTTACGAAATCACCTCGCTACAACTCAGATCCCTAGATACTTCAGAGCTGACGTACAAGGAATTTATCGCTTGAGAACGCTGCAATAAAACAGCACACGACCGTAAAGCGTAATTGCCCAAACATAACTCAGCGCTTTTATCGCTTAAATCGCGCGCGCACGATGAGAGACCACTTAGATGCGTGGAAAGACTTTTAATAAAAACGTTAGATAGAACTATAAGATAAACACGTCTAGCTGGCGATGTGATGTCTAGCTGGCCTTTTGAGAAGACTCATGAATTTCAGTCATTACATAACCCAACAGCCTCCGTGGCCGAGTGGTCGAGATTTTGCCGCCCATTACGGAGTTTCCGGTTTCGATTCCCGGTGGGGACATAGTCAAACAAAAATATCTTAGTGAGACTTTCCCCAGTTTAGTTAGGACATTACAGGCTGAATCCTCTGATTGTCCAAAAAGAAAGATTATTCCGTGTTTCGGAAGGCACGTTAAGCCGTTGGTCCCGGCTACTATCTAGTCGTTACACGAGCCGTATTAGTGGATTTTGGCGGCTCTACACACTGTCATCAGGGTTTGTGAGGTCGGTTGTTGACCTTACAACCCACACGATGAAGAAGATTACAAACCCAGTCAGAGGCTTTTTGATAAGGCACGATAAAAATCAGGTTGACTGACACAGGTTGATGATAATAATGATAAAAAATTCTGCAAGATAAATAAATCACCTCCCATAAAGTGAGTATTTAGATACTTACGTTATTTGAAATAGGAAGCTATTAAATGCATAGATCATAGAATAACTTAATAATACTCTCGGCTTAAGATACAAATCTCAAAACACAAGTACAACTTAATTCATTTCCATTTACAAAATCTCTTAACAAAATTACTGGCAAAGATTTTCATTTTCCATGTAATAATGAAAATTAAGTCTGAGAAAATTGTGAATTTCATTCTATTTTCCCAGACAGCATCACATGAACCAGTTATAGCTCAGAAGATGCCGGCTCAGCGGGGCTCACAAGCTCTAAGGAGCAATTTTTATAAAAATAACTCTTCACCAATTTGTGCTTGAGTATTTTCATCATGTGATAACATCTTTCAGAAAAATTACTCAATTATCATCACCAGGATTTGTGAGGTAGGTTGGACTTTACTATCCGCACGATTGAGAAAAGAAGTAGAATAGTTGAGCGTGAATAATTTATTTATTTTATATGGAAAAAAGATGAAACAACATTACGGGTGAAGAGGATGGTTTGATCAAAGCCTTGGAAAATAAAAAAGAAAATTTTGGAAAACTCGTAATATAATAATAATAATAATATATAATAATAATAAATTTCTTTATGTGTGTGTGTATGTGTGTGTGTGTGTGTGTATGTGTGTGTTTTATGTGTGTGTATGTGTGTGTATGTGTGTGTATGTGTGTATGTGTGTATGTGTGTGTATGTGTGTATGTGTGTGTGTATGTGTGAGTGTGTGTGTGTGTGTGTGTGTGTGTTTGAGAGACTATGTATTTAGTGTCAAATTTTTCCTTCCACAAAACACCTAGATTGTGAAACGACGTTGAATTAATATCTTTGTCTGCACTACATTTATTCTGTTTATTTCATTTATTATTCTTATTATAATTATTAATAATATATCCTGTATTATGAATAGATTAGGTTTAGGTAAGTAAATTTGGTAGGTAATAAATAATAGCAATAGACTAATGCCAATGTATCATTATCACCAATGTATCGTAATGTATCATTACAACCCGAGTGTCTCTTTATTTTAATTACAATTATTAGCAAACTAATTACAGTATGTAACTGAGGGTATGTCAAAAAACTTTAAAACTATACATACGGACATATCTACCGGGTTATTACCACGATTTTGATTTAAAATAAGCTTTTTAAGAAGCACACCTGCCGTGATCATGATCATGACTATTGCAACATAGTCGAAATATCGGTGAGCTCATTAAAAAGTTTTATTTAAACTAAAGTCGTGGTAGTAATCCGGTAGATATGTGTGTAATTAGTAATTAATTGGTTCAGCTACAACATCTATTCTAAATTTGAAAACTAGAAATAGTTTTTCGTATATGTATATTTAGGCCATTAAATTTCATCGCATTACGATTTGAAGACTATGTCTCTTAAATGGTGACCTCCAGAGTTGATGCACATTTGAGCCCTATTTATGACATTTACCATAACTTGCCGTAACACCTGCGATATGTTCCTCAAATGATTACTACATCATTATAGGATTTAAGTCTTTTTCAAGGGTGAACATCATTTTGAGGAGACTCTTGTCACTTATACTCTGTATGTAAGATTCTCCACAAACCCTTGACATTATCCGAGTGTTGGTATGTAGGCGCTCTAAATTGTTATCGATGTTCCGTCGTCGGTCCTTACAAGAAGGTATAGAGTCGTCGCGTTGCAACGGAGCAGCGAACCGGAAGAATATGTCCGCGCGATGCCGGGAATTACACCCTTGGATGGATACCAGAAAAGACATCTCCACTGTCCTCTTTTCTTGGAAAAATGTAACATTAGAGGCGGATATTTGATTTATTTAATGTTATTTTTAATGCTGTAAAGTATATTCGAATCTTTCTCCCTACCCTTGATAAAATATAATATGTGATCTTCGTTATTGGCTATGTATAATTTAAATGTTTATGTGCTGTGAAGTGTCACTAATAATAAATAAATAAATACAAAACTGGCATGGTGGCAAGGTGTTGAACAAAAGTCCGCAAAGCTGAAGTGGGCAGGACATGTCTGCCGCATGCACCCGGATAGGTGGGCTAGAATAGCCACGGAATGGTTACCGGAGGATGGTCGTCGCCGTCGAGGCTGAATTCGGAGAAGATGGCGAGACGACATTGACAGTTTCCACAAGACTTGGCATCTGGAAGCTCAAGATCGAGACAGTTGGCGAAAGCGAGGGGAGGCTTTTGCCCAGCAGTGGGACACGAGTACGGCTACATAATATATATATATAGTCTGTTATATTATTACGAGATCTATTACTACGGTCTACGAGAAAGCTACGTGACGGCTACGACGCCTAATTGTATTGTGTTGTATTCGAATGTATCTGCAATATAGTGCGGAGTGGTGAGTTCCTTATCTGGTTATACTTCTTTTAAAATAAAATTACGAGTTATTGTTGTATGAAGGAAGATAATGCCTAAAAAAATGAATTGTCCATCTTGCAAAAAACATGTTCCAGTCACGGAGAGGTTGCAATGTAACACTTGTAGAAACTACTATCACTGTGCTTGTGTAAATATATCTAAAGAACACTTTAACAGGGAAGAGCATAATTTAAATCGACTATGGAAATGCCCCGACTGCGTTCCAAACCAACGAAAGAAAAAAAATGAACAAACACCTACTACGGACCATAAATGTGCGAAATGCAAAAAAAATCTTCCGAGGACGGAATACATGACCTGCACGAAATGCAAAAGGTCATATGACTTGTTATGCATAAACATACCTGCACACCGTTTTTACAACACTCTAACCAATGAATGTAAGCAGAAATGGATGTGTAAAACATGCACAGAAAAAATAAGACTTAAACCACTAACAACTGCAGATAATTACATTAATAAGCAAATATTGTGCTCTGCCACAAGCAGTCCAACAATGATACAACACTCTACCACATCATCAACACCAACTTGTGATGGTGATAATATTATATGCTCAGCGACAAGTAGCCCAGGTCCTGAAAAATATTCTACTCCCGTAACACCACTTTATGATTTAGTTACAAGTGACACACCTAATTACAATGATGAAGAAATGTTGAAGAATGAGACAACTTGCAGTTTCACCGATAATATTACAGTAAGGAGAAAAAAATTACAATATAACATACACACTCAGAACTCTTTTGAATCATTATCCACGGATGAGGATGCAGAAGATCCTATGTCAACGCTACTGTCACCTTCTAAAAAAAGTTTACACAGAAGTTTTGACCACTCTATACAGGAAACATTAATGGCACAGGAATTGAAAGAATCGACGTCCCTACTCAAGGCTGAACTCGCAACTACCCAAGAGGAACTCGAAAATACCATACTTGAAAATAACGCGCTGCAACGACAGGTACAAAAACTGACAAAGGAAGTAGATTTTTTAAAAAATATTTGTAAAGCACCCATTGTGCACCAAATCCAAGCAAATAGCACGTCAAAAAAGAAAAAGAGATATTCAATGCAATTGTTTCCCGACAAGCAAGCTTCATTCTCATCACCTACAATCTCACAGAAGGACTCTATGGTTTTTGACAGTCATATTAATGTGAATAACCTACAAATAAAGATATCAACACTTCAACGAGAACTTAAAACAGCAAATGAAAAGATTGATAGCCTAAACAAACAACTAGTCAGCGTCACTGTCAACAAGACATACATAAAGACCAATACAATTGACAAAAACGATAAACACAATTATAAGCTACAACGCAGCGAACAGAATCAGACACAAAATCTACCATCGAGAACAGGTTTGGAAAAGCCACATCATATTTTTATTTTCGGTGATGAACAAGTACGAGGACTAGCAGAAGAAATGACTAAGGATAGGGATGATAAGTGGAATGATGCCTACAATATATTTGGTTTTATTAAGCCCCAGGCATCAAGTACAAATATTCTTAACACGGCTAGGGATGAACTATCATCTGAAGGAGTAACCAATGATGATGTAATTATATTGGCTGTAGGAGGCAATGACAAGAATCCTTTTGAGTTAATAACTAATCTAAGATGTACATTTGGTAGGTTTACAAACTATAAATTTCTATTGCTTAGTGTACAACATAATAATTATTTAAATGTCAATAAATTAAACAGCGAACTTCGTAGCCTTTCACAAAATTACCCTAATTGTAAATACATCAACTTGACCAATATTAACTATCAATATGGAGGCACTCACGCAACAAAACAATTTAGAAATAATCCCAGTAAATTAAGTTTTAAAATAAATATTGAGATTGATTATATGAAATATGAGAAAGATTACCTAAAGAATTTCAGACAATTCCAACACTCAAAAATTTTACCTCCCATGAACACCGTTAGGAAAGGAACAATCCCATATTATTTCACCAAGATGACACTTGGCCTCCCAAAGGTTCCTGAATCAACATCGATAGACATATCACGTATTAAAGAGGCAAAGAAAGGTACAATACCATTTTATTTTGCAACATCACAAAAAACAACATCAGGTACTACAGAAAATCCACGAGACGCAACTTTTTTTCGATCACAACAAAAATGAAAATAACGATAGACCCAGTGAAATTGACAATGAAAACATGAATAATCATAATATAACAATTTTACATCAAAACGCTCAAGGCCTGCTCAACAAACTCGATTTACTAGAATTGTGCATTGATGAAATGTCAGACAATAATAAGTATGTGGACGTTATTTGTCTAAGCGAAACTTTTGTAAAACGTGGTAGCGAACAAAATATTAGATTAAAGGGTTTTGATTTGGCTTCATGTTACTGCAGAGAAGCAAAGAAACGGGGCGGAGTATGCATACTAGTACGAAAGAATCTTGACTTCAGGCCTTTATTGTGGTGTATATTGTGGCCTTTATTGTGGTGTAGGGAGTTATCTATTGAAAAAGTTTTTGAATGTTGCGGTGTAGATATACCGCAACTAAACTGCATTATATTCTGTATTTATAGGATTCCTGGCAATAACAGTACAGATAAACTTTCTTTATTTTTGAATAAATTGGACCTTCTGTTGTGCAAAACGTCCAAAAAGCTTAATAAAAAAATTATAGTGTGTGGCGACTTCAATATAAATACACTCGTGTTAAATACCGCAACAATGTCTTTTACGGATACTCTACAAAACCATGACTTACGAATTCATATACATCAACCTACAAGAGGCGACTCATGTCTAGACCAAATTGCAAGTAACATCCCTAATGCAATTGGCAGTATTCATAAACTACACTTCTCCGATCACGAAACATGTCAGACGCTTGAATTTGAATCTTCAGTTGCCAAAAGTAAAACTGATTTCTGGTATGTAGAAACCAGAGACTACTGTCCTGATAATGTCAAAAAATTTATAGATTGTTTATCTTGTCTTACATGGACAGAAGTATACCAGGAACCAAACGTGGACACAGCTTTCGATAGGTTTCATGAGCTATTCTGTCTTTTTTATGAACTCTGTTTTCCAAAAATAAAAATAAAAATCAAAGCAAAGAATCCAAAACCAAAATGGATTACATTGGGTATAAAGAAATCTAGTTTAAGGAAAAGGAAACTCAGATATGACTACTATAAATACAAAACGAATAAACATAAAATGCATTATATACGGTACACAAAAATTTTTAGATCTTGTATTCAAAAATCTCAGAGGCTAATAAACAACAATTTACTGTACAATTCAAAAAATAAATGTAAAACAGCTTGGGAAATCATCAAGGGCAAAAACTATGACATGAAATCAGTATCAGGTATAGATTCTATTATGGTAAATGATGTTAAAACTAATAATATACAGGAAATTGCCAATGCTTTCAATAAACATTACATTAATATTACTAAAACAAATTCAAATAGTATGAATCCGAATACAAATCATATCTCCCAATTGCCTAGTACCATTTTCCTGAAACCATGTACGGAACTGGAAATCATTAAAATTGTAATGTCATTGAATAATACGAAAGCTGTAGGATACGACCATGTTTCGACACATATATTAAAACAGTCTGTACAAGCAATTGCACATGTATTATGCTACCTAGTCAATGAATCTTTTGTCCAGGGTAAGTTTCCAACAAAACTAAAAAAAATCGATTGTGAAGCCCTTATATAAAAAGAACGACAAGAAAAATTTGAACAATTACCGTCCAATTACATTAATACCGATTCTTTCGAAAGTTTTTGAAAAGGCAATGCATGACAGAATAACAGCCTTTTTTGATAAAAATAACGTGATACACAGGGACCAGAATGGCTTTCAACGAAATAAGTCTACTACTCTAGCATGTTATTCTTTAGTTCAATGCATCACTGAGAACATAAATAGGAAAATACCTACTGTTTCTGTTTTTTTCGACATGAGTAAGGCATTTGATTTTGTCGATCATCAAATTCTACTGGCGAAGTGCGAGAAATACGGAATCAGAGGTCCGACACTAGATTGGATTAAATCCTATTTACAAATTTATTTTATAAAACAATGTATCGAGATCAGTAAACTTAATGACAAAAAAATGGTGTCGGTATACAAGTCTCCATTTGATATTAATAAAGTAGGGGTACCACAGGGGAGCATATTGGGCCCTTTGTTGTTCGTTATCTATATAAATGACCTTCCACTTTCGTGTAAACATCGGACAATTATGTATGCAGACGATATCTCGGTTATAGTGCCTCATAATGATAAAAATGTATCTCACGAAACAGAAATAAATAACGCAGTAGAATCTATCAATAACTGGTTAAAAAGTAATAATTTATTGTTGAATTTAGAAAAAACTACCTATGTTCAGTTTACAAACTACATGACAGGACGGTATAAACTGAATATACAATGTCAGCAACAAATTATAAATGAAACGAGCGAGACCAAATTTATGGGGATTACAATTGATCAGCATTGTGGATGGAAATATCACGTTCAAAACTTATGTGCTCGACTGGAAAGATTTGTCTTCGCTTTGAGACGACTGAGATGTATAGCTGGCGAAAATACTGCGCTTACAGCATATCATGGATATATTGCTGCTGTGCTAAGTTATGGTCTCATTTTGTGGGGCAATTGTACTGATATTAATAAAGCATTCATGGTTCAAAAGAAATGCATAAGGGCTGTGTGTGGGAAAGGACCTTTCGACACATGTAAACCCCTTTTTAAAAAATGTAAAGTTTTGACATTAACTTCTTTGTACATATATCAAGCGTGTATCTTTGTTAAGGCGAATCCAAATTTTTATAAACAAGTCGAATCCAGTTCAAGACTCCGCCCAAGAGACCTTTCAAAGCTTGTGGTGCCTCATTGCAATACTGCTTTATATCGCAAAAATTGTCATGTAATGTGCATTAAGATGTATAATAATATTTCGCGTGACTTAAGAACATTACCTATGAACCTCTTTAAAAAAAAGTTGCGTGAGTGGTTACTGGAACGATGTTTTTACAATATCAATGAATTTTTTAACACATCAATTTGACATTTTACTGTACATAACATTATTTTTATTAAATTACAATAGGATTGCATGATTTTATGTCAAATGAAATGATAATGATTTAAATGTTGGACTTTAAAGATTTTAATGTATTAATATAATTTGTAGTAGGTAGTATTGAATTGTATATTTAATTTTATATTTTTTAAATTTTTGCATGCCAAAACTGGCGGATCGCATGATACCTTTTAAATAATCTAAGAACTCTGTAAACTGTGTATCCGTGCAAATAAAGATATTCTTATTCTTATTCTTATATTCGATTGATATACGGGACGGAAGTAGTCATAACATAGTGTAGATAGTACCGGGATTTAGTAAGAAACCCTGAACTTCCGTAATTAATGTTATTACGATAAAAATATTTTAAAAAAATTATTCAAAGCAAGACTCTACCTCCAATACAGAATTTTATTTTGAATTCAAAGCTAGCAAACCTTCTTCATCGGGTGGGTTATAAGTTTGACAATAATAATCATAAGCAGCTCATTTTTCGCGTCAAATAAACGAACAGATGAATTCGAAATTCAAAAACGTATTGGCACATGGCAAAGACTAACCTTCTTGCAATTTCGGACTAATCCGCATTTCCCGCACGGAAGATAGCACTGCGGCCCTAGCTACTGCACCATCATCGCTCTTCAAAACAAGTTTGCCCATGAAAGGCATGACTATGGACGGACATTGAAATAAAATGTTAACTTGAAAAAGAATTCTTGGTATCAAGATACTAGTACTTTATTCGAGAATTCATCGTCTTTGAGAAGCAATGAAGCGATAAACCGGAACAACACGTTTGAACGATAATACTGGAGGCGATGAATAAAGTTCCTGGAATAATATTTTCGTACACCCTTAAGAATTTCTGGGAAATATATTGGTTTATTTGTAGATTTCTAGGTAGTGTAGTAAAAAAAGGCTACAACTCACCGGTGGTCGACGACCACAGGTAAACGTTGGATTTAGTTAACTAAAGGTTTTAAAATTTAACAAGCAGGAAAAGGTTTTAACAAGCAGGAACGAAATTTCGGCGCTGCCTCTATACTATGCCCTCCGTGGTGTAGTTGGTAAAAACGTTAGCTGCATATAGGCCGAAGGTCGTGGGTTCAAGTCCCGCCACGCCGCACGCCGGATGGATTACGATTTTGGTTGTTTTATATGAATCTAAAATATTAAACATTTATCATCATTGTTCAGGAGCTACCGGTCTTGCCCATGCGCCATGCCGGGCAGCTTGCAATGCGCAACTGTGGGTGCATGCAACGCAGTGCAATGCATGCCTTATTACATTCTGCATAAAGTCTTTGGCGCGCTCATAATGATACTTTTCGTGATTGCAATCCAAGCTCTGCTGGTGACGAATCCCACCAAGCAAAAAACAAATTGACAAGCAAATCTTTCAAAATTTAAATCAAAAAGAAAAGTCCGAAAAGGAGAGCGAAACCAGCCAACAGAAAAAAGAATTTAAACAAAAAAGGTTTGCAAATAATGCAGGCAGTAATGCTGCAAATCAATAGGTGAACCTTGAAATTTCATTCGTTTTAATTTTTTTACGAGATAGTTTATCGAGCATACAATACAGTTCATACAGTACGGTCAACATCAACGGCCCGTTACAGTCCACTGCTGGACTATGAGCCATAATCATATTCCAGCAGTGGACATAATCTCCACGCTTAACCATAAACGTTCCATATATGAATTGCATGGTCGCGATTCCCTGAAGAATTGTTTAAAGAAATTGATATCCTCACAGTACATATTTGGAAACATATTGTATGTCCGGAAGAACAAAACGCTATTTCCTAAGAATTCTGATATAATGTTTATTTATAGTATTTAATTTTATATTATGCATAGTATAAATACTATAAATAAAAATAAAAACAAAAACACGGTAGTGAACGAGCCATCCGTGATAGCTTTGACGTCGAAAAATGATTTGTAAAAATCTTAATTCGAATAAAATATTTTTGATTTTTTTATTTGAGTCGCAGCGTGGTCAGCAATAAGGTGGACCGACTATCTGGAGGTCTCGGTTCAGGCAGTGGACGGCATTCGGCGGAAATGAAGAGACGTTAGAAAGAGTGTTGAATGTTGATAGTGTCTTGTTTTGGATTACTGCATTAAACACAACCAAGTTGGAATGAATAAATGAGGGAATTAATATACAAAATAATAAAATAAAAAAGGAAAAAAAGAAATAAATAAACCATGTACGAGTAAAGAAAAACAGGTTCAATAACCATAGTACAGTTTAAATACCGAGGTCGTCTGAAGCATAATATCAACGGCCCGTTACAGTCCACTGCTGGACTATGAGCCTCCTCCAATTATGTGTTTGGTTTTGCCATAATCTCCACGCTTGGCAGGCGGGTTGGAGATCGCAGGTTAAAAGGTTACTGTATCAGAAAGCGCTGCTGCCCGTTCCCTGTTCAATGCGTAGCCCATAAGTCGCCTCTTACGACACCTCTTACTTTGTAACCTGAAGCATAATTTACTGTAATTTAGAGAGGCAGCAGTCTAGTTGTGAATGTACATTTCTACAAGCAAATTGCATATTTATTTCAACAGCGAGTGTCCAAAAAACCAAGCAAAGTTACCAACATAATGTTTATATTACCGGCTATCGGGGAAACTCTAACGTCTTATCAAAAATGGGAAAAGTTTGTCGCTAAATTAAATTCGCGAAGCTGTTAAAGACCCCAATCTTTGGAGAAGATACAAAAGAGCAATAGAAAACAGATTAATGTAAAATGTATAATTTATTAATTCAAATTGGATATTTGAAACAAAAATGCCACATATTTATGCTAATAAGAACAAGCCCAGCCCTGGGCAAGAGAAATGATATTTCCATGGGAATTAAAGTTTCCACAAAAAAATAAAAAATATGCAGGTTAAATACTAGTTAGTATTCCTCAGTAGCCAAACATAGATTCTGGGCTCGTATTAAAATAGGGAAACGACGTCAAACAAAAATCACTTATTTTATTTATTTATTTATTTATTTAATTGGCTCTTCTACAAAAATCTCTCTTCTTAGTAAAATTATTGTCCCTAGTTTGATTAGGACATTGCAGACTGAATCACCTGATGTTCCTAAGAGTAAATTGATTGTGTACCAAGGCAACATAATATTGGTTTTGGCTATGTCTACGAAAATAGCAGTTACATAGACCATCTCAGAAGCCGTAGCTCAACAGTTCAGACTTTTCTCCCTAACCTGATCTCTTAAGTCTCTTTGTATACCAAAATGGTAATATAGCGGCTAGTGAGGTTTCTGGGGTTGGTCATTGACCTGACATCCTAAATAACTAGTGGCTCTGTGAGCTGTAAACCTCGCGAGTCTATCTTTTTTTTTGCATTATTTTCACCCTTTAGGGTAACACAAAACTTAATTGTTATTTAAAAAAAAAATTAAAATGTCTAAATTCGATTTATCTTATCGAACCGATGATTTTTTGAAATTTTTCAAAAAACCAAATCGACAAAAAATTCGATTTAATTATTGAATCTACTCACAAAATTTCACGAAAATCGGTTGAGAAATGTCACCTGTGGAGAAGAACAGCCGGATAGACATACAAAAGCGTTTTTTGTCCCCGCTAAAACTCGCGCTTCCCGCTCGCCTCATAACAAAGACTTCTGACGCGCGTCGCCTCGCGCTACGAAGTGATGTCAAAGTCAAAGTCAAAATTATTTATTTCCGTCATTACATTTTTTTGGGTGAGTTCACTAACACAATCAGATTTCGTTATTTTCACATCTCCTCTCCGCTTAGCTTCAATAACAAAATCTGATTAGTTATTCAAACACATCTCCTCTCCTCTCCGCTTTGGTGAAAACCGAGCCCTAAAGTCGATGTTACTATGATAATGACATCTGACATTTAATTATATTACAGGATACTGAAATGTCCACAATCATAAAACAAACATATTATTACAGTAATTAGTCACATAAAAGTTAATAGCGACCATTAAAAAGTATATGCCGTGGAGAACACAATAATTACTGGTACTTGTAATTTTCTATGGCAGTCGCAAAAGTCGTTAAAAATTTACAGTCCCTTGCCAGTAACCACTCTAGGCACGGAACTGTTGAGTTCATAAAGCTTTCAGACTTACAAATAAAATAGTTTGTGTAGTTTTTGTCTAAATAATATCATAAAGCATTTTTAGGGTTCCATAATAAAAAAGGAACCCTTATAGTTTCGCCATGTCCATTTGTCTGTCCGTCCGTGGCTTAACTCAGAGACTTTTAGTACTAGAAGGCTGTAATTTGGCATGGTAGGTAGGTACTACATAATATATTAATCATGCCGACAAAGCTGAAGAATAATATCTTTAAGAAGAATTTTGTTTAGTAATCCTCTGGTACATGTAAAGTGGGGGTTATAATTTTTGTTTACGACTACCTTATAGTATGAGGTATCGTTACATAGGCTTTTTTAAAATAATGGGGTTTTGCTATAACCATTTTTTGATGCTAGTGTACGTTTTAGAAATATTTCGTTTTAAAGTGTTTATTTTTGTTAGAGTCAAGTTTCTCCCCACCTCTACCAGCGAAACTGTTGTATTTAGAAATGTGAAAAAATTCACAATAGTAGTGAATATGATGAATTTAAAAGAAAAAGTATCAACATCAGGTAGGCTTTACAGGTTATCGAATAATAGACCAACTTATAAAATATACTTATACAAGTAAGAAATTTGGTACTACAAATATCATAGTAAAATATTTTGTTCGACTAGCTTGGAATTTGGCGCGAGCGAGGCGCCCGCCTTTACCTATACTATTCTACGTATTCGGCACGCGTCTTGCGGCTGTTGCCTTTTGGTGCTCTTGAGAGCGGCGCGCGCGCAATTATTGTGTTGTCCGTTGGCTAGGCAAAAGCAAGGCCGGACAGTTTTTGGAATCGCGCGAACATTATTCGCTACGGTGGCGTTAGTAATCTTGACTTTGTGAATATAAAATAATAGAATTTTGTGGACTGATCTTTGTTCGTGTGTTTGGCGAACAAGATTGTGAATACACTCCAAAACTGATTTGAGTGAAGTACGCGGCCACCACGGCGGTGGATTGGTTCCTGCAAGCAAGTACTTACACACCTTTTTATTAATGTATTTAGTATATTTCATGATAATATGTACAGCAACATTAATACAAATCACTTTAGCTGTTAGGTACACATACTGAAGTTAAATTCTTGCCGTACGGATTCCTAACACGAAGCCAGCTGCATGTAAAGGTTAGTTACCCATTGATTAATTTTGAACCCATTCTAAATATTGATTGTTTGTTTGAATTTTCGATTTACGGCACAGAACTGATAATTGGTTGGTATAATCGGGTTATTTTCCACGCGGTGTAAATCTCACCATTTGTTGCGTCGACTATTGTCAAATTACCTACAACTTCCGTTTATCACGTCCAGATTGAAAATCATTTCTATAGAAAAAGTTTTATTTCTTTTTAATCCACGATATTTTATGATCAGTCGGGATCGGATGTCATTGTTTACTTCAAACTAGGTATTGAGATAAAATTTGGTTGAGACTTAGGTTAAATTTCCATTTTGTATTCTACTTATTGTTTCGACCCCTCCGAGGGGTTCGAGTAGACGTCTCATTATAAATCTATTCTTGTACGATTCCTAACAATTAGGAATATTAAAAATTTTGGAGTAATTTTCTGACTTTGATGTGCATAACCTCGGAAGCACTAGTGGTACATCTGGGTTGTACCCAGAAATATATTTTGTTGTTTTATTTTGCGTCTGGGCGGTTATTTTTACTACGTTGAATCTATTTATCCATTTCCCGTGTTTCCCGTATTCCGGAAATTATAATAATAATAATAATAACTTTATTTATTTCCACACCACAAGAAAAATAATTTTAACATACACCAGAAACAATGTCGTGTTCTTGTGGAGGGCTGATGCCTAAGCTAGGTTTATATATAAACCTGTATTATAGGTCATCAGGCCTTCCCTCACAGCACAGTAAACTTAGTGCACTAGAAATACTAAATTTAGTGTAGAATTGCCGGGTATTTTTTTTTTATAACCTTTTTTTGCCCTGCTTTGTTAAATAAGTTTGTACCGATCGTTGCGGGCCTATTTGGGCATCGGATTACCTTGGGAACAGATTATTAAGCTAATTATCACGTATTTTATAAGATTTCTTTGCGTTTTTCTTATGTTTAAGTTATATCGTTGACTTTCGACGATACTGCGCCTCGTAACGCGGTTGCAGAAACGCGGAGTGACGAGTGTGACTACGGTTCGAATACTACCTACTCGTGGTCGCACTTTTCACATTTGCATCCTCTTCACCGAGGGTGCTGGTAGCAGAGCTGCTTCGGGTTCGCTGCGTTCGCTAGTTTTGCGTTCATATTTTGATGAATGCAGTCTTAAACAGGTACCTAAGTAATATTTACAACTACGGAACCCTAAACTTTGCGTGGCCCGACACGTACTTTGCCGGTTATTTTATATTATGTTCAATGAATAGTTTTAAGATGGATTTTCGTCGCGGCTAACGGCCGACGGATGACGACAGATGAAGACAAATGACGACAGCCGACATAGTGGTATCACATATCTACTACATTCCGTATTGAAAGTACCTCCATGAATCAAAATAATGAGAAAATATTTTTGTATGCTATTCTGTTACTCACGCTACGAAATTACTACGCCGTAGGCCATAGCAATCTTGTAGCGCTTTCGTAGTACCTTTAAAAATCTACAGACAAGGCATTTTTTAAATTTCCAATTATATTTTTTATGATTATTCTTAGCCTAAAATAAACCTTTCTACTACACAGTCGATTATCTTTAAACACTACCCTCTCGATAAAACAACAACCGAAGTAGCCCAATATTTACGCTCACAAAATTGCTTAATCCTTACTCCATAAATCATCTGAATTAATGTTATACGCAGTGGTTGAGGTACCTGGTCGTTATTCTTAACCAGGAAACCACTGGTCGATTACTGAGTTTATTATCGTCGCGTGGCTATGATTATCAAGTCATGAATTTGGGAATGTCTAAAAAATATAACTTATAATGAGGTTTTGTAAACAGAAAATGGGTACTGACTGCTGAGCCAAAAAAACACCTGTGCCAACAATAGCACAGCAGGTTTATTCAGTTTTATTTTAACCATTTTTCCATACACAGTAATGTCATCAACTGTCAACGACAGTGCGTATGCGTCCCCACCGAAGGGCTCGAGATTACCCTGCTTTAGGTGATCAGGCCTTTGTTGACTACGATGGCCCGGTGCGGGTTGGTATTAGGATTATAAAATCATAAAAAATCAAAAATTATTTACGCTTTGTTTTAGAAGGGTAGACAGAAACCACTGTTTCAAAAACATCAAGAAATCTCAATCATACGATTGCAAGGTTAAGTTTAAAAAATATATTGACATTTTTTAATCAATGTTTGTTACCAACTTACCATTTACGTTCGTTGAATTAAAATGAGGTAATTTTTTTGCATTAAAAATAAAAATATTGGCCTACTTTTAAAAATTTAGGCATTCCCAATTATTAGTCATGAAAATTCGTGACCAAACGTGTTTGTGCATAAATTTTGGGCGTTAGAAATTATTATGGCGGAGTGGCAGGTTCCGGGCGCTCGGCCAAGTAAGTAAGGGTAATTGCTTACTTGGCTGCTTTATTTATTTGTCACCTCATTTTTTAGAGTTTCGTACCTAAATCTCACCTTGGCCACTCCATACAACCACTGCGTTTTAAATGCTAACAATTCGATTTACTAGTAAAATGCGCGCCTACAATGCGCTGTATGACAGATAGCGCGCGGCGGCGACGCGGGGTGAGGGATCGTGTATTGGCGGGAGGGGTGAGTGGCCTTTGTGTACGGTAGTACTGTGGCGCAGCAGCCGCTACAGAGCTGCCGAGCACTACACGAAAAGTGTTGTAGAGGGTTATGTGGCAATAACCAGGGCACAGTCCGAAGAAAAAAAGGCATTTATATAATTATATTAACTGACATGGAAAAATAGTAGAGAATAGTAGAAAAGCTTTAGAAATGTACTATCGGAGATTAGGACATGAAGTGAAGAATTTAGCAGAAAAAAGACAAAATCGAAACGTAAGAAATCTAAATTTGGAAATTAATTTAAAATGAAAGATAAAACTGCCAGCAAGAAAGGTTGCCAGTCATAAAACAGGAAAGAGAACGAATGCCTCGTTACGGTATTGTGTTAATTCTGTGCCTTAAGGGTGGCTTTCACTATATGTACGTTCATCTGTCATCAGCGGGCTCATAGTTTCAATTTTCACAAAATGCGCATTGTAGATATTATAACAACATACATTCAAGAAAGTACGTAGTGTTTCATCTTGTGCGATGGTTTAATCTGAGTCCGACTCACACTTGACCATTTTTTTTTGTTAAATAAAAAAAACATGTTATAGTATTAATTTTAAAACTTTTTTTGCAGCTCTAATGGGTGCAAATTATGAAAACTCGTAATCGTAAATAGTACATGAAAAATGGGACCGACATTGTTTTTTTTTAATAACATGCAAAGAACTGATTAGGACTTATGCAGTCGTTTAAAATTTTAATTTTTGTTGGTCACGAGAATGAAGTAAAATTTTGCATGCACGGAACAATTATACTGCTTAATTATTTTGGTTAACCGTCTTTTGTTTTTGGTAAAGCGTGATTTGGGATTTGGTTCGTTTGACTTACAGTGATTTGGATATTGGAATTTTGAGATCCCGTATCGAAGCACGTGAGCAAATAAAACATGTAAATTTTATATTGAAACACCAATGTTGCATCTTTAAAAGTTGCAAAAGATGCGACGACGGTGGAGTTTCTTCGGTGAGCTCTTCTCCACAGATTCCGCCATTGTGTTAGTGAACTCACCCAAAAAAATGTAATGACGGATCTAAGTGATGTAATAACATCCTATGGAAATAAATTATTTTGACTTTGACTTTTACTTTATTATTTGATTAAACGGTTTTATTACAAAATTTCTCTCAAAAGAATTACTTACTCATTAAACTTTTATTAGTGATAGTCAATTTATTGAATCTTATCTCAATTTTTCACAACCAGCTTTCTTTTGATATTTCGTGAATCAACTTGAATAAAGAATCAAGTCCCATCAATCAGCCACTTGAAGGCGCAAGGTACACAAATTTGGAGGATCCTCAAGGTTTCAGCTGCTTCCGAGCACAAAGTACTCTTCACACCTTAATGGTACTGTACAAAATATTGTCAGCAGTACTGATTGTGGCCGCTGCTTCGATATCAGCGGAGCGACAAGCGGGGCGGTAAGCGGAGTGGCAAGCGGAGAGGCGAGAGGGCGGCAAGCGGGGTGGCGAGCGGAGTGGCGAGCAGGGCGGCGAGCGGGGCAGTGACAATAACTGTTGGGTGCACGGAGCATAGACGTAGAGGAGCTGCACAAAATTTCAATGCGCCGCCGCCGCAATGAGAAACGGGTCGAGATTTTGTTTGAGTGTGCGTGCGGCAACGCATAGATACTATGGCGCACACATACAAGCCACACGCGGTGCGTTGTATGAAGATAACCTACTTTGCACTCTTTCTACTATGCCCGAAGCTAGGTAGCTCTGTTGCTGCTTTTTAACCAAATCATGTAAATGCTTTTCGTTCAGCGCTGTACTGACTTGAAATCAAATTATTTACACGACGGCAGTACCAGGTCTGCACTGACTCAAAGGCCAACTGGAGTTACTAAATATAAACCAGCCTAGTTTTTCCATTAAAGTAGCAAAGCGATAAAAAACACGAATAGTATTTATAAAATTGCTCTTTTACTAACGAAAAGCTAAAATGGCGACGCACAGTAGCACTATATAATATGTTTTAAGGTTTTCGAGGTTGTTCACTACACTAAAATTGTCACAATTTTCGTAACCAGTCTACTCGTGACCGTAGAGCGTACAACCATTTCGAAATATCAAGGTAACAATATGAGAATAGAATAGAATATACTTTATTGCACACAAGGATATAGCTTGAAAGTACAGAAGATAGATAAAAGGGTGTTAAAATTGTAATAGCGACATCTATACTCATATAGTCGTTCTATCTTTCCTATGCATGACGCACCTTCAGCTTTACATTGATAGATCGCTACGTTGTTCACCATACTGATTATAGATGGCGCTACCACGAGATTCTTGTGACGTCATCACTGTTGTATAAAACCGTTTGCATCGTGGGCTCGCTCTCTTTTTCCCGAACGGCACCACACGACAATACACGCTCCTACCTAGCCTTCACACCAGCCTTTTATTCCTCCAAAGGGTGTACAGATAGGCGGCCTTATTGCTAAGGTAGCAATTTCTTCCAGGCAACCTTATTAAATGCACTGCACTGGCCGTTGGCGCGAACCTATATCAGAAGGTACTGAGCGAGACAGAACTCTATCATGCCATGTTGCGATCTGGCAACATTTTTAAGTTTCACGGTGTCTGACAGACTACCACCTCAGTTGCAGAAGGTTAAATATAACCGTGGTAATAAACCCGAAAATTTTGCGAATTTTAATAGTACTACATAATAATATCCTAAAGTAAAGGTTGCTGTTTTCAGCTACTGTCGCAGATAGAAGCCATTTGAATAGCCATGAAAAATATTTTATTGAAATATCTGGCAACGTGAACCATACGAATATTCATGCTATTTATTCCATTCGTCTTTTATTCAAATGGGTTATCTTTATAAAGATACGTCAGTAAAGAAGGTGTCTTTGTCTGGTGGGTAAAAGATGGTGAATAATAGACACCACCTCAGAACCGATCTTATCTTACTACGGGAACAAAGTTCATAACAAACGCGAACGCCCAAACCTGTCACTCTTGTACCAGCCTAAAGGCCGATTCACACTTGCGTAAGTACAATGATGAGTTAACTTAATCCATCAACTAAACTTGTTGATCAATTTAGTAGCAACTAAGCAGCAGTCAAAATAAAAACATCATGTCAAATAAAAATAACTAAACTTAATTACAAGTTTAAATCATATCAACCAGTAATCAGTAAAAGCTATTAAAAACAGATTATTTTGCTTTAAAAAATCAAGAGTATTATATTTATTTTGTATAATAATAATATTATATTATAATTGTATTCGTGTGTGAAAAACACATACCTTGTGAGTCTGCTGGAAGATATTTCTTTAGAAATAAGCAGGCCTGTTGTGTCGTTTTTTTTTCAAACGTAAATGCTGGGCTTCTATTTTTTTTTCTTACATTCTACTTAACTGAGTTACTACTTACCTGTAAATAAACCTTTAGGCATTCTTAATTGTTAAGGAAATTTTGGAACACAATATGATGAAAATTGTTGACATGAGCGGAGACTTCTTTGTCGAATACTTATTTGAGGTCAAAGGAGCTTAGCGGCATAAGTCGATTAAATTTTCTTAGAGACGTTGGAAGATGCATCAACTTAAGCGACCTTTTCGTGAATAATGGAGTATGTTTAAGAGGTAATAAATAATAGACAGACAGACAAACGGACATGGCGAAACTATAATGGATTCCTTTTTGACTACGGAACCCTAAAAAATGGCAGATATTCACAAGCCCGCAAATTTTAAATAGGTATGTTCTTCCAAATCCAAAAATATCTTCAAACTCAAGGAATAGATTTTTATTTTTATTATTATCATCGATAGCTAAATATATTTACCGTCCTGTGACAGAATGTAACTTCGCAAATTTGGTGCATTTATTTGAGGCATTGGCAATATATTATACAAGGTGATTATTTGTAAATATATTATATCCACTCTAAAAACAAACTTCCAAATTATTTCTCCTAAACTGTGTCTATTCATATTATTATATAAGTCCCAGAACAACAAAAACATTTATCACGCTTATTTTTCTAAGACCGTGAAAAAGTTAAATTAAAACATTTACAACGAGTTTAAAATGTCATGTCAGAATAAAATACCCAATTCACCAAAAAACAACACAACCTTTCCCTGAACTTAGCTCCCAAGATTACACAATAACAAATTCTGTAGCTCGCTCAATTCCCCGTTATATCCACAACGGGACGATACGGACCTCAAAAATTCAACATGGTTCGCCTTTGCAAAACCACCCACTCTGAGCTTAGCACTTCATTCAATAAATGGCGGGGTTGCCATGTTCAAGATGAATTTTACCTATGTAGACCGGTATGGTGTCTTTTTTTTATGTAAAATAGGTTCGCGTTTGACCACAGTCTCACCTGATGGAAAGTAATGACGAGGTCTAAGATAATACACGCTCACCCAAAAGATGCCTATTCACTCTTGACTTGAATACACCAAGAAACACGGACGCCGGCATATTAGGAAATTAAATGAAAAAGAAATCTAACCTATAGTGAAATAGGTACTTTAAATTAAGTAATGTAACTGGAGTAGGAGGTTATTCGCTAATTTAATCTCATCAATCATGGACTATTGTTGACAAAGTCCGCATAGATCGGACGGTACCTAATATAGGTATATATGACACTAATGAAATAGAAGAGTCTACAAGGGCTGCTATTTATGTATCCGGAACTGGCCACTTACATAACAATATAAAAAAAATACAGACGAATTGAGAACCTCCTCCTTTTTTGAAATCGGTTAAAAAGAAATTATAACATTTAAAAATAGAACTCTTTGGCTGTAAAATAAAGTTTGTTTCATTCATCTGTCAATTGTTTTTACATTGTGGCGCCATTTTTAAAATTCATTGTCTATCATCACCATGGATTTGACTCGTGAAAATTTTCGTGCTATGATTTATTACGACTTTCGGCGTGGATTAACTCAAAAACAGTGCATGGATCAACTTTTGTCGACTTTTGGGGAGGAAGCCCCATCGAAAACCACTGTGTATCACTGGTTCAGTGAGTTTAATCGTGGTCGTCGTATGCTTGCGGACGATTTTAAAGAAGGTCGCCCTAAATCGGCTGTTGTACCACAAAATATTGATGTTACATATCGCGAGATAGAGGTATTTCTGGGCATTAGTATGACGAGTATTTATAAAATATAACACGAACATTTGGCTGTAAAAAAAAAATTCTCGTTGGATCCCGCACAACTTAACAGTTGAACAAAAACAGGCTCGTGTTGATTGGTGCAAAAAAATGATAGAAAAATACAAATGTGGTACATCAAAAGCTGTTCATAACATCTACACAGGAGACGAATCTTGGATATATGCGTATGATCCCGAAACTAAACAGCAGTCAACGGTTTGGGTGTTCCAAAATGAGCCAAACCCAACTAAAGTTGTTCATTTTTCAGTTAATTCTGAATGGTACACCACCATTTGCTTTCCAGAAGTCTTTGGAGAAATACGCAAGAACAATCGACAACGAAGAATAATCCTTCACCACGATAACGCCAGCTGTCACACCTCGGCCGCAACAACGGAGTATTTAAATAGTCAAATGATCGAATTGACGGGTCATCCGCCGTACAGTCCCGACTTGGCACCCAACGACTTTTATTTATTCCCAAGCGTGAAGAACAAATAACGTGGCCACCGATTTTCGACCCGGGAAGAAGCCGTTGATGCTTTCAAAATGCACGTTTTGGAGATACCCGATACAGAATGGAAAAAATGCTACAAAAGTTGGTTTCAACGTATGAAAAAATGCATCGATCATCACGGGGAATATTTTGAAAAGCAATAAAAGTATATTTGGTTATAGATGTTTGTTATTTTTTGTTATTCCGGATACATAAATAGCAGCCTCGCAAACAGGTGTACAGCTTGATATAATAGATTTTTGTAAAAGGTGTGTGTGCACGCTGGCATGATTAGCATCAAATTAAATATTTGATTTCACCTATCCCTTTTTATTCTTATGTGCAATAGAGAGTTTGTATGGTAATGTACCCCTACTCTTCCCGTGGGTGTCGTAAGAGGCGACTTAGGGACTACACATTGAACAGGGAACGGGCAACAGCGCTCTCTGATACAGTAACCTTTTAATCTGCGATCTCCAACCCGCCTGCCAAGCGTGGAGATTATGGCAAAACCCTCCACTTAAGTGGAGGAGGCTCATAGTCCAGCAGTGGACTGTTAACGGGCCGTTGATGATGGTAATGTATATTATCACCATGTTTCCTTTATCATCAAGCTGTACCTTTAAATTCTTTGAAATTTAAAATGCAAAGTATATACGGTATCCTTGAATAATTCTTACGCCATACTTTTTTTAAAAGCCAAAAGTTTCCGCTCAGACTACAAAAAAAATACAGTTGGCAACCCACAGAACTGGCGGGGGTGAGGTAATCTCATGCAATTTGCGTTTTCTCGGGACGAGAGAAGGAACATTGTCATTTCACGGAGTGCTTCTTCTAAACCACTTGCATTTATCAGACCATAGAGAGATGTACAATAGAAACAAAACTAGGACACATTTATATTATAAATTTCAAATGAGAAACACCGAACTCGACGTTACTGAAATCCCATCCCACTAATATTATAAATCTGAAAATATATTTGGATGTTTAGACGTTTGGACGTTTGTTCCGCTTTCACGCTTGAAAATCTCAATGAATTTGGATTAAATTTGAAATGAAGATAGTTTGTAACCTGGATTAACATATAGGATACTTTTTACGGGAAAACGTCTTATTCCCACGGTAAAATCTTACACAACACGAGCGTAGCCGCGGGCGGACTGCTAGTCATTCATATAGAACTAAATGTAATTAAATATTTGTAAATGATACCTTATATACCCTTATAAATAGTATTATCTGTTTTTAGTGGATTTCAACTCATATTCGATATTTTTGCAGGTTAGTGCAGTCTCACGAGAATGTTTAGAAACCGAAATTCGTAATTAAAAATTTAAATACATCTAAGTAAGTACATCTAAACGACAGAATTTTAAATTAAGATTGATCTCACAAAACAAAAAAAAAACATACATAAAAAAACTAAACCAAATAATGAATAAGGTTCAAAAGAGTATCTTTTTCTTCATCTATACTTTGATATGACTTTCAATTAACTTTCTTTCAAGTAACATTAATTTGTTTTAAACAAATTAAAACAATTCTTTGTAATTTAAATATTTCAGTCGATCTGATATCAGTTGATCCTTACAACATAATCGGACCATCCTTTTTTTAAAACTTGTGATTTGGCATCGAAATTTTCCTCCATACGATCACAGTTTAAAAAAAAACTCATCAAATAATTATAGCCTTTAACCTCAGCGTGCCCTTCAACTGAAAGAACCGAGGTTTCCTCGTAGCTAACCTACCCTAACCTGAGATTATTTTCAAAAGCTTTTCAGTAGCCGACCGAACTTATTTTGTCAGAAAGAAACCCATTACATCGTATACGTACACAATAGGTTGCATATTTGTAGCACCCCGGGACAGCGGTAAGTTGTGAAGGAGGGCGGAGGGTGAAAATCGCGGGACATATTCTTTTTGGAGCATTCCCAACTTCACTTTGTTTCGTTTTTTTAATATACTAATTTAATATACAAATATATTTAATATACTAATGCCGTGTGGTGACGGCAGGGTAGAATACATTTGTCACCAACCCCTATATACTCTTCCCGTGGGTGTCGTAAGAGGCGACTTAGGGACTACACATTGAACAGGGAACGGGCAGCAGCGCTCTCTGATACAGTAACCTTTTAATCTGCGATCTCCAACCCGCCTGCCAAGCGTGGAGATTATAGTCCAGCAGTGGACTGTAACGGGCCCTTGTTATATTTATAGTATTATAGTACATATTATTAAGAGCGTCGGTCGTCCAGTGGCTAGGGCTGCTGCCTCCCGTCCAGGAGATGCGGGTTCGATCCCCACCATGTACCGATGTGTTTTCGAATTTCGAATTCATATGTAAGTTTATTCGACGCTCTTACGGTGAAGGAAAACATCGTGATGAAACGTGCACACTCCTTGGAAGAAATTCAAAGGTTGTGTGTGAAGTCGACCAACCCGCACTGGGCCAGCGTGATCGACTAAGGCCTAATCGCCCTAATTCAAAATAGGCTCGAGCCCCTCGGTGTGGACGTATGTGAGCTGTTGATGACATATTATTTAATTTTGAATTTAATTGTGTTGTTTTGTTGTTTGTGTCCCATTTCAATTATATAAAATAAATAAAGTACAGAACGGCCACTCACTACCGTCAACCCACGCTACTTCACCCCGCCCCGCGGTTGGGGGCGACTTGGGAGTATTGAAGTAAAAAGCCGCTCTGCTGCTTACAACGTCGTACAACGTACCTACCATCATCCTTGGTGCGCAACGATAGCGAAGTTCCTGCCGTGATAAATGTTGTTGATAATAAATAGGTATCGGTTTCCAATAAATGATTACAAGAATAAAATTTTCGTGGTAGAAATAGGAATATGCCGATTTATAGTAAATCTTCCGCAGTTCAAGGTCAAAGCTATTTTATTCAGTATTACTGGCAAAGAGAACATTTTGTTTGTCAAGGGAAAAGAGAGTCGATTTCTTTTATGAAAATTTCTTTGAATAAAGGTATCTACTAAGAACTTTATTATTATAGGTGGTATTTTTTAGCGGCTAAATTTAAATATTCGTTTAGTTTCTAAGTACAAATTAACATAATCGAAATGTTAAATAAAAAACAAGATCATAGCAAGACAACAAACTACATCAAAACAAAGAACAAAGAAAATATTAACTTCCTTTTATCTTTTTCGAATCTTAATAATTTCAATCGTAGTTGAATTTCAAGAGTAATTCGATTCCCGTTTCGCAATACCTTTTAAAATTTATTCACTTAACTTAAAATAAAATAAAATGGACTGATTCAGTACTGGCTTGGAATATTCTCGTCAAATTGGTCGTTGTCGCTTTCGGCTGGGCTCATTTCTTGGACGTTCGTGAATCAAATCCGATATTACCCCTTCAACCCTTTCTAGTAGTGTTGTGAAAGATATCGACAATCATAAATGATGTAAAAAACACAGTACGAACAGCGCAACAAAAACAAAAAGAAAACCATTAAATAACGAAAATTAACAAAATTGTTTTACAAACTTGAGAACAACAACACAGGCACAAAAAACACACACAAACAAAATTTGACCAATTAACCAGTTGATTTTTCATCTAATTGATTGTATTTATGAAAGAGGCCTTTGCCCAGCAGTGGGACAGCATAGGCTAAGTAAGATAAAATAAGATAAGATAGAATAGAATAGAATAGTATTTATTGTCAAACTGTGTACATAAGTTGTTAATTTTAAACATAAGAGCCAACAGTCTATCCCTTTCGGATGTACAATGTAAGGTACAAACAAGTTAAATAACGTATACTACTATATAATTCAAACAGCTTTCCAATTTGAGTCATAAAATTCATGCAAATTATAGAACCCTTTACTTAGAAGCCACTGCTTTAGTTTAGTCTTAAATTTATATCCATCTAGAGATTTCAGGCGGTGCGGTAAATGGTTAAAAACTTTTACTCCAGAAACAAGAACACTTTTACGATATATGTCGCATGTCGTATTGATCGATTTTTCACATGTAATGTAATATGTAATGTATAATATTATATATTTTTTTGTGCTTGTGTTGTTTATTCTCAAGTTTGTAAAACTATTTTGTTAGTTTTCCTTATTTTTTAAATGTTTTTTTTTTTTTTATAGTTCTGTACCTACTGTGTGTTTTGACAAATAAATAATGTGACATGTCTTTGACAAGTTCGATTTTTTCATGGAGAACTTTTTCTCGGTAAAGTTTTAATATGTATAGAATCCAGTCCAATATTCAATATAACGATATGATATATGAAGAGCGTCGGTAGTCTAGTAGCTAGGGCCGTTGCCTCCCATCCGGGAGACGCGGGTTTGATCCCCACCACGTACCAATGTATTTTGGAATTTATATGTACGATTATTCGACGCTCTTTCAGTGAAGGAAAACATCGTGATGAAACTTGCACACTCCTACGAAGAAATTCAAAGGTTGTGTGTGAAGTCGACCAACCCGCACTGGGCCAGCGTGGTCGACTAAGGCCTAATCGCCCTAATTTAGGGTAGGCTCGAGCCCTTCGGTGGGGACGTATATGAGCTGTTGATGATTCAATATAACACAATTAGCAGATTTAGTCAAAACAAATTTAAAGCTTTGATGTGAGTTTTAATTTGGAATCTGATATAATCGATTTAAAAGGCACACAACATTACAGAAATTGAAGTATTATTTTTCTTAGTATTTTAAGTAAATTAGCCTGATCAACGAATAATGTCGTTCTTGAAAACTGTGAGGTGAAGTGATCTTACCCATCAGGTAAAGGATGTACTATCGCAACATCTATCGATGATATTGAGTTCAGCACTATTAGATAAGTAGTTGAGGGTCCATTTAAAGGAAATCGGAACCAATAATTGACTGGTGGACCCTCACGTCTCTCGGATCATTGCAGTGCTCAGAAATACGGTGAATGTTAACTAAAAAAACTGGAGAGCTCACGAGTTAGGATTTTGATGAAATGAGCTGAAATTTACGAAGACTTATAGAAATGGTGGCTATTTGGGTAGAAAAGTGTGATAG
The DNA here is from genome assembly GCA_951230895.1 of Carpatolechia fugitivella. Classification (NCBI taxonomy): domain Eukaryota; kingdom Metazoa; phylum Arthropoda; class Insecta; order Lepidoptera; family Gelechiidae; genus Carpatolechia; species Carpatolechia fugitivella. Next base: position 15,245,606 of record OX579659.1, on the reverse strand, counting down.
ACTAGAGGTGGCCCCAGAATTTGGCGAAGTTCAAACAAATCCAGTTTTTGTAAACATTGGAGGGTTTTGCTTCAAACAGTAGTAATAAATTTTAATTCTAGACGAACTAATACAAATTATTTTTGTTGCTTAATAACTCATATATAATATAAATTTCGGGGTTGCCCTTTTGGTGATTTTAATAAAATTAAAGGTAACCAGATAGTACAAATTTCGTTCTTGTCGATTCTGGGTTTTGGTCTCTATGGTAATTTCTATCCATCTTTACTTTAATCCTTTGACTTCTCCATCAAATTGTTTTTAATCATCCATGTTTTCGCAAACGTCCGAAATGTTTCATGAACAAAACCAGTATTTAAATTATCGACATTATACTCGTACACACACAGCTTCATACTAAGATTTCCGAATATCTGATGGTGAAGACACACGTGTTCCTTTATAATAAATATTTCCATCAGAAATATACGACTTATATGTCTGAATATTGAGCTGAACAGAATTGATGATACCTGTTAAAAGGTGCGGTGTGAATGTGACCTCGTTTCCCCCAAGTAGCGGAATAGATTGCTATCGTTCTTCAACACTTGATAAAAATGGCCTATATTTATATGGACGATATGCTGTGGCTCCTGAAAGAGTTTTATGTATTCCATTTGCCAGAAAAACGAATACGGATACAGTGTAGCATTATCAATCTTTACTTCCCTTACGACGGTATTTCGTAAAAAATTTCAACTGAGCCTGTGTATTTACGAGAATGTCCTACGAAAAAAGGAAAATAGTGTAGGCTCAGAAAAAAATTGGTACCACCCTAAGGTTGAATGTTATTCGTAAATTATTAGGGCAACAGATATTATTTTCGCACAATTTTTTCAAATATGATACACGGTCAATAGAAGACCATTGATTGTCGAATTTAAATTCTTTCCGAAACTGAAAGGTAGAAAATTAGTAAACTCTTTTTAAAACAAATAACGTAAGCAAAATCTTCAATTCAAAGAGCTTAGAATAAAAAAAGAACGCAATAAAATATACGTAGTGTTTCAAAACACTGTCTCTTTTAGTAAATATCGACGTACGTACAACATAATGCCCGTATATTGGTAAAATATCGGTATATTCCCGTTCCAAGGTGTCTGCAATCTGTCATTATCTGAACTAATCTTCCGCAAGCTCATCCATCATGCTCCTTCTACGCGGCGGCGACGTCTTTAAGCGAACATTCGGATGAAGCAAACGTCATAGGATGGATTAAGAGCTGCAATATTTCGATAACATACTCAGTGGCCTCCTTCTGACATTTGTTTAGCCAATCAACTTCTTTAGGAACAGTGGCGCCATTTAGTAAAATGTTCGGTGGAAAAAAAAGTTCTCAGTTTTTAACCCCATCAAAAAAACCTTTGCAAAGATCCTATTAATCAGCACTCACGAGCGTATATTTTAGATTTTCTTGGCAATAGCTAGAATAATTACAAAATTTGTTTTCTCTTCAGTTAGTCAAAACTGTTTCCAATCATGCAGTGTTTTGCGTATGTCCTAGTATAGGTAGTTTAACAAAGATCCGGATCTGTCAAATATCCAACAACATGCCAGTAAATCTAGAGAGTATGTTGCTTGAAACTTGTACTGTCTAAACGGAAGGATATAGCTTCTGTGTGAAGCATGTACGGTCTAAGTGAGAGAAAAAGGAAGATATTTTGATGTTTCAAGACACGCAGCTCGATCTACAACTGTGTGTGTGTACGTTTTGAAAAATATTTATTTAAAGCGTGCCCCAAATGTTTGTGGCCTAAAACTACTTTTCATAAAAACAGCATTATCATAAGCGTTGCGATTGTTACCCAAAAAACATATGTTATCCAAGAGTTCACAAGTCACAGACTTCTGTGTAGTCGTATGCTATACCAAGCATGTAGCATGCATGGCTTCTGTAATATTCATGCCATGCCAAGCCTCACTCCGCTCCTGTAATACTCGTAATATCATGGATGTTTTGAGGAGCAATATCGCGTATAGCGCGCGATACTTGACACGGATTCGTTCGCCGAAGATTGTTTGTTTCTGAAGATTTCGTTGTAAAGAATATGTTTCTGCATTCCGCTCTTTGTTATTTCTCAACAATATTTGAATTTTAGATGCGGAATTTTATTGGATTATGCTATAACTTTATCAGTTTACTTTAAGATACTTGGATCTTTTACTGTCTATGAGTACTTAGCTCACATTTATCACACTAATATTATAAATGGGAAAATATATTTGGATGTTTAGATGTTTGGATGTTTGTTCCGCCTTCACGCTTAAAGTACTCAACGGATTTGGATGAAATTTGGATTGGAGCTAGTTTGTAACCGGGATATACACATAAACGATCACATGTGATCGAAGGGAACAGGGCAGGAGAATGATGATGTGATCGAAGATTTATGTAATGTTATGGTCTATAGTTTCGTCAAAATAATCGTAGTTTATTTATTCCGGGAAAGAAAGAATGAATGAATTTGTATCATTATTACCTTTGTCTTCGTTCTTCTTTGTTATCGTTAAGTCAACAAGTGATCTCACAAGTCAAAGTTGTGGAACAGTTGAAAGCCTCTCATAATCATAAGATTACTTAGATTTTTTTCTGACCATATTGTCTTCACTGCCTAGGATTCGAACTTGAGATCTCCGTATTGAGACTTCTCTGGAAGGTGGCCTTTAAATTACATAATTTAACCTAAAAGTTTTCAAGATCTGATTCTAAATTTGAAGATAAGGAAGCACAAGTGTAAAGTAGTTTCCTCCTCATAATTAAGTTTCCTCATACCCATGTTCACTCTATAAGTTAACATTAAGTTGTCATTAAGCAAGGAAGATCCTTAACGACAGTTTAAAATTGCATCGGGGAGGGTAGTTAATTAAGACACGAGCAAGTTTATGATTTATCACTAGGATAGTTTCCTTGAGGAAATTGAGGGAATGTAATTATGATACCGATTCTTACAGTAAAGTTCCAATTACATGCGTACTGTGAAGAGTGAACTTCTCCATTGTTTTTTACTTCTGCCTCTATGATACTCTCAGTACATAAGCACATACTGTACATACCCCCAACATATAGACTTACAATTTTATATGCTTGTATACAAATCGAGTAGTATTTTTTCTCTACCATTCAAATCTTTTTTTAGAATTCGGGTGCGAGCTGCCTCGCGCCTTTTACCATTTGACATCATAAGATTTCAAATTCGATTCAGATTTCGAGAAGACGTCCAAACTCCACTGAGCCAGCTCGGTCAACTAGGGCCCAATCGCCCCAATTCAGGGTAGACTCTAGCCCCTCGGTGAAGACGTACTTACTTATATGACTGGTGGTGATAATGTTGAGATTATTTTATTTTTACTTGTTGTTAAAGTAATGCTTTTCATAACAAAATGTTACTTTGTTTAATTTTTATACTAAAATAGTACATTACTGCCGCGGCCGCAAAATTTGTTATTGTTGGACGAGGACACGTTTAAAGCCCAAGCCGCAAGCGAGGACTTTTATTGTGTACGAGTCCAGCAAGAGTTATTGCGGCCGAGGCCTGTATAGTGCTTTTCTCTGAAATACGCGAGGAAATTATAAAACACAAAATAAATTACCTTATAAGAACCTTGGATTTGGACTTTAACCTTTACTTCGACTACTTGAACCATTCATTGTCGTAATATTTCCTTAATTTAATGATTAGTTAACTCCATCATGAAAAATAAGTAACAAAATAGTACGATAAAATTAAGAGTAGAAAATTACAAACCGCCATATTGCGCTCTTTTCTTTTTTTATTTTGTGCCAGTGTCATACAGTATTCAGCCAACTCAAATCACTACGATTCGTGTACGATTCATATAAAATTTGAATTTAGAACATAAAAGTATGCTGTAAAAAGACTCAAAAACATTGAAATTTCTAGACGAAAGTTATTTTGCCGGCCTAGGCCGTTTGAGGGCACATTCCTGGCCACTGTTTTGTATGGGGCAATGTTTCGTCCAAAAATGAGTCACTTCGCGTACTGTTTTTTAGCAGTAATGATCACATTTTCGAGCATGTCAGAGAAAAATATATTACTTTTTTCGTGTCGTCTCTAGTAAAAAAAATTCTCTTGAAATATAATTCTAACCGGGACCCTGGGGGGATGCTCCTATATTAGCTCTGATTGCACGTGGGCGAGCAATTTGTCACTTTGAATCATGTCAATATGTAATAGAAAATATATTTTTTATAAAAGTACGTAAGTAAGTTTATTTATATAAAGCACTTTGCGAGATGTATTATGAATTACTACAATCTGTACATTGTTTTCTATTTGCCCCCGAAAGAATATGATTTTAAAAGTAGTCTATTGTCCATCTTTGATTGTCAAATTACATTAAAACCTGTCATTGGATGCCTTTGTCCAGTAGATAATATGATGATGATGATGATAATTAAATATAGTTTTAATTAAATGTGATCTCGTTGGTCTGAATGTTTTGTTTCTGAATATATCGAAACAAAATTTTAAATGTTTCAATGGCATCTTTGACATAGGAAATAGTAGCAGAAACCTTATTGGAAAAACAAGGACATCATCATCATCAAAGGCTCGTGGACATGGACATCACCTAACCTCATTACCATATAAAAGTACTCATAACTGAATATCGACACAAATATATCGCCGTACAAGCGAACACTTGACCCGTGAGACAGGGAAAGTTCATAGACTATAAAACTTCGAGACTATGCAGCATTATTTGATAAAAGGGAACTTTTTCATTAAATAAAGTTTTTTTTGTTTAATTACACATGTTTCATTTACACAATACACTATTTGTTGTTACTCATATTCATATAAAAAGTCGGAGCAGATATTACGTTTGATTTTGCTTTTCATCTTTCGAGTCGATGGCTTGTCAAAGATTTTATATTTTATTTGCCCAGTAAGCCGCCACCCTGATTGCTCCATCTGAGGCCTCCATGAGCTCCTCCAGGGAGCACGAGTCAGGACAAGCAGGACACAATAAAAGGTGGGCCATTGTCTGCGGAGTCGCGCCACACTCGCACCGAAGGTCCGCCCCGTCTAAAAAACCCCACCTGAGACGGTTTTCTTTACTCCGACCGACCTAAGTACGGAGTCTGTTTAAAGACTTCCAAAGAGTTCTTGAAAGTTCCACCCAGTGGGGAGATTTTCCGAGAGCGGGACGAATGGAGGAGACAGCGAAGTTTGCGCCCGCCAGAGGTCACATCTGGCTTGAGAGGCCTCGCCATGAACATTTGATTAATTTTTCTAACACTAACATTATCACAATTTGCGTGATAATGTTAGTGTAGTGAACAACCACGAAAATCTTAAAACATATATTGATTTTGCTAAAATAAGATAAGGCAAAAACTGCCAGAGAGAACCACCTTCGTTTAAGATACGCGTATGTCTTTTTACAGATAGGTTAAATTCAAAGTTGTTTGCGCATTCCACTTATTAAGGTTTACGTTTCTAAGATTTTTGATTTTATTTCACAGTACTTTTTTAAAAATATTTAAGGGCTCTCTAATTGGTTTTATAGTCTGTGCTTGTGCTGACCAGTGACCGACTCGAGTGCTCTTGAGTATTTCAACTTCAGACTTCAAGACTTCAATATATAGATATATAAGTATGTGTGTATGTCATTAGGGGGTAATGATCGTGTGCTACGTACTCCTATACCATATTTTTGACCGAGCGAGCGAAGCGTCTCCGTTTCAGCTTGGCAAAAATTGCTTTTGTATGTCTGTCCATCTGTCTGTCCATCTGTCTGTTTGACCCACGGGAAGAGTAGGGGTTGGTGACAAATGTATTCTACTCTGCCGTCACAACACTTATGTTCTAGAAGTTATCAAAATAAAAAAAATATATATTTTCATACAATCTACCGACCAAGTTAATTTGTAAGAACATAAAAAATCCGAAGAGTGAGGTGATGCGGAATAAAGTAGAATCACTGTCCACTCATTAGAAATTTAATTAAAAGCACATCGCCTGATAATGATATTGTAATGGATTTCAATATGAATTAATTGCTGTTAACAATAATGTGGTCTAAAGCACTCAACCATACATTAAATAACATACTGCGTGGTAACTAATGATGTTCAACTTCTGCAGTACACGAACTACAATTTAATTGTATACGAAAAAAGTAGCCTCTTGGTAATTGAATTTTTAAGGAGCGTTGTTGAAATAGAAAGCCCCAAAGAAATATAAAATATTCTTTGTGTAATAGTAAAATGTCTTTGACAAGACTTGGAGTGAGAAACTCATCATCGGGTTATTCGGATACAGCTATTTATAAAAGCGTCGCGTATTTGATTTTTTGTTGATCTGTCACATCAGTTCGAGTTTTATTCAAGATCTATAGAAACAAAAGCATTTAAATATATAATTTTTTGAGTAATAAATACCATACACAAATTCTATGATTTTCAAAGTTTTACTCTCGAAGGAAGTTTTACTCAATTACAAAATTTAATTTGTGGTTTTTTTTTTTAATATGTACAAAATATTCACTGTGAAAGAAACACCGTAAAAGCGTAAAATAAACGTACTTAAATACATATTTGAGATTCGATTCGGTAATATTAGTTTTTGTTTGTATTTCGTGTTTGTTTTTTGTTATTCTATTCTATTCTATTGTAATACGATATGGCGTTCGCCTTCCCGGTGCAAGACCAAGGACTTCAAACGAGTAGTAGAAAATAATCATTCAGATGTTTCGGATACAGTCAAGAGAGGCGCAACGCAATGCATTTCACGTTAATTGTCGCGACCACGGCTTGTGTTGAAATAAATGCAGTAACCTGACTCCTTTGAAGTTTTTTGACTGATAAAACAATGCAAACCACTTCCCGACGCTCCGAAAACCGCATTGTTGATGGAAATGAAAAAGCTGAAATGAATGAAAATTGGTTGGGTGATTTTTGCTAAATGCAGTCTGCTGCAGAGGACGGAAGTGTGGAAGCGGATTTTGTGACGAAGATTTGAAAGTACAAAAGGTTTCAGAATTGAGTGCAAAATTATATCAACTGACATGAATTATCTTTTACACATCGAAAATTGAGCGTCGACGGTGAAGTTAGGAACGACAATGTGTTTTCGAATTTCAAATTCGTAATGTACGTCTTTGATGTTCTATTATCGCTATTTTAATACTTTGGCGAAAAAAGCTCTTATAATGATAAATGAAAGAAAACATTGTTACGAAACCTGCACACTACACATATCTACAAAGAAATTTAAAGGTAGGGGGTAAAGTCGACCAATCCGCTCTGGACCAATCCGCTCTGGACCAATTTTTTTGTAACTACACTCGACAGTAATGACTTCGGGTCATATGAAGACAGGTAGTTACCTGAAAATCTCGAAAACTATGAATGCTATCTTGGTAAAATAAATTGTGCTTAATAAACAATTAAACACACTTTAAATAATAGCAACACGACTTCTTGGTTACTGTTAACTTTTGCCATCAAAAATGGCAAAATTTAATTCACTAAGTTAGCCATCTTAGTTTCTGAGATTTTCAGGTGTGTTCTTTACTCGACCTGGATTCTTTGTTGTATTATAACAATAAAATCCAAAGTTATGACTAAAATTGACACAACATAATTAGTACTTTGAACTTACACGATATGATTTTTTTTCGAAAGTAACATCGACGAGGTAAATATCGAACTAATAACACACATATCTACCGGTTATTACCACCGCATCATCGTCATCGGGTGGTAAGGTTGACAACCGATCTCGCAAACCCTGTCATCAGTGTTCAAGAGCTGCCAAAGGTCACTGATGTGGCTCGTATAACGACTAGATAGTAGCCGGGACCAACGGCTTAACGTGTCTTCCAAAGCAGGGAATCATATTTCTTTTCAGACAATCAGGTGATTCAGCCTGCAATGTCCTAACCAAACTGGGGAGAGTCTCACAAAGAGATTTTTGCTTTACAGTGTCTCCACCGGGAATCGAACCCGGAACCTCCATAATGGGCGTCGAAATCTCGACCACTCGGCCACGGAAGCTGTTAGGCTGTTACCACCGCGAAAACCTAAAAGTATCTATAAATATCGAACTATCGCGCTTTTTGCCTAACCGCCATTCTTTTAAAACCATTATAAAAACATGGCGCGTTTTCCTTTACTCAAACTATTGTTACTTAAAACAGAGCTCTAAAAATATATTATAGCTTCGTGTCCGCTCCACGTAAAGTTTTAGTACAAAGTTCCTTGTGCACTTAACTGTAATTGCAACATTTTACGATTGCAGCAGGTGCATTGATTGTTTCCAATTGAGAACGCATAGGTAATTTAAACTTGTGTAGTTGAAGTAATTGATTCACTCCATAGGAGGCCTATGCCATAAGGCAAGACGATAAAGACTAGAAATAGGAGAAACAAAATAATTACTTTTATATAATAAACTTTCTTATACCTATTATTTTCGTCCGAAAGTTTTCCATTAGATGGCCCGAGCAAAGCTCGATCGCCCAGGTGCTTACACTTAGTACCGACAAGCGCAAATGTACGTTATAATAAATAAATAAATCAACAAAATACCTAATTTGAAATAGATATTTGTTTCGCCCTTAGAAAATGAACAAATACCTCCTTCGTTTTTACTTCAGTGATTTCACACGCCCAGTTTGTCTGGGATTAAATGGCGAAATAGATTCACAATTACTATTGCCAAGGAAAATCTTCTCGTCGCTGCGATATTAATTGAATTAATAATATTCGACAGAGCGATATAACAAGTTCATTTGAGTGTACCTATAGACTAGTGATGGCGACAAGAATTTTTATGTTTTATATACATTTCTTTGTGTAAAGGTCGGTTCGGACAGAACGGAATAATGCTCGCACAATTTACTTGTCCTTTTTCCCCTAACCTAACAGATCACTATTTCTACCAAAAAGTATTAATGTAGAGGGCGTAGACTTGATATTACCATTGTCTACGGCATCTATGAGCATGCGCGAGGCGACACTTAACGTCTGCGTTATAGTCATACAATTTTCTACTTCAATTTATAGTAATACGGTCCTATTTTCGATGGAGTCAGTTAATTGCTTGAGCGTTTGTTTTTCCATCCTGTCTGAACTTTAATTAAAGTCATCGATGTAGAGTTTTAATTGTAAGAAATGTTATGATACCTTCACTTGAATTTCACTATTCATAAAGTGATGTAATTTTATTTGGTACTGTCTATAGGTTTATCTTATTATCATCATAACAACACTATGCGGCAAGTGTGATGGGCACCTTTGCTCCTGGTAAGACTCAGAGGATGGCTTTTTGACTGAATTTAGGTTAGGTTAGGTTAGGTCGGGGTCGGGGTTAGGGTCGGTTATCTTCTGGGTCGGTCTGAGTTTAGATGTGACGTCATGACGTATGTGAACATCTTGTAAATATACTGTTACGAGCGAGCGGGGTTCAGGGATTGAAAAATTTTGTTCACGAGGAATAGGTCCTTTATTACTCACGTAAATACACAAGCGAACGTCTCAAACCGCACTTAAACGCGCACGGGTAGCACAACACCGAAATTATCACTTTCACTGCACTTTGTTCACTGGCACTTCAACTTCAACTTTTATTTACTTCGGCTCTTGATACTGCACTGAACTCACACTGAACTCACCGTCTAGACGGCCGTGGTCCTTATATACCCCTATGACAGTTCGAGAATATTCCTATTTCGATCTTCTTTTCGTTATTCAATCTCCTTGAGTAGCGACCTTTCTCGAACAGTGATTCTAGAGTCTTCTGTCCAATTTTGACAGTCAGCTGTTTCGAGTAGCGAATACCTCTTGAAGGGAAATGACAGGTGTCTAGAACTTTTTTTATTTTTGTTCGTGGCACTAGTTAACTTTGGGCCAGTGTCAAGTTTAAAAGGTAGGGAAACTTAAACATTAAATGAAAAAAGAAAAACGAAATAATTTTGAATGATAGTCAGGTAGGTAAATAATTAATGCATGCATAAATAGGACATAAGCAAGTATTTAGAAGAAAATTAAATTTTAATATCATTACTTACAATAAATGAATATAAACCATTACAAAAAATTAAAGGATACATAAGAAGACAGGACATACGAGTAGGAAAGGGAACTTGGAGAGACTGGAGGGACAAGAAGAGAGAAGAATGGTCATTTATAAAGAACAAGAGAAAAAATATGATCCAGATCGCCCACATACGATCGTTACGAGAGTTTTAGAAACTTCGGACACAAATTGTATTTGTTAACGAGTAATAAATAAATAAATATTTAAAAAGTTGGCAAAAGGGCCTTGAATTTATGCGCATTTAAAAGCTCACTTTGTAAGAAATTATTAGCATCAGTAAATTTTGAGAATGCGACCGAACATCTATTCCTGCCAATTATTTTCACGCTTCCGGGGATCACGTTTTGAAAATTATTATTTTTTAAGAAGTTACCGAATGCGATGAGGTGCAAAATGGTACCATCATTTGGAGCAGATTCGATACGTTGGACATGAATTTAATGAGGAGCCGTATCTGTGGACAGATACATACTCCGGCCTATTTGACGAGGCTCCTGATGCACCGATGAATGTGACATTGTCGGGATCTGGGTATTTTTTTGGGCCTGAGATTCTATAGAATGTGCTTTATTAACCGGTACTTGAGATTGATGGTCAGTTTCCTTTACTGGAGTGATCTTTTTTACCAAAAGTATATTTTCATCTATATTGTTTACGTTAGGACACTGACAGTAGTCACCAATAATTGGCTGACCATTTTTTTTTCTTCTTCTTCGCTTAGCACTTTCACGACAGATTTTAATATATCGCGTTCGTTTCCTTCCTACTCCTGTCTGTCCACTTTCGCCTGTTCGAGATGATACAGAACCATCCGTATCCATTTTGCTAAGTTCATCTTGTGAAACTACGATGCTAGATGATCCCGTGGGGAGATTCAAGCCAGGCAAAAGCCTGCTTGCATCCCCCCGATTTAGATCGGGGGGCTCGTTCATACAATGAAAGTTATGTTATAAATATTTACACAAACTTACCACTAAATTCCATAAATATACACAAAAATTAAAATATGTACAGTAAATATAATAATTAAATACACAACCAGACTATTTTCATCTATTTAAAAAATAAAAAGTGAAAAATAAATTTCCAAAAGCTCAAAAAACATCCGCTCACGAAGTTTCCCGCGCTTTTTTTTTCTGTTTGAACTTTCTGATCGGTTGTCAAGAATCACTGACGTCTGGCGTTTTCTGAACAGTTCTCTGGTACAGTCCACCACATCCAGCTTCACATCAAAAACATCGAAACACCTTGCAAGTTTATATTTTGTAAGGAATAACAGACAAATGTGTATTTATTGTACTGTACTGTTAAAAAGTGTGTACATTGTGTACACATTTTTCTGTTATTCCTTACAAAACATAAACTTGCAAGGTGTTTCGTTTTTTTTGATGAGAAGTATAGTTTGAAAAAATTATGAATATTCTGTGTTAAAATAATTATAAACTGTACAGAAAAACATGAAAATGACAATAAATATTTTTTTATTGTTTTCAGAAGAACAAAAAAGAAAGTTCGCATTCGACTGACACAACCAGCAATGTGTTTCGAATAGCCATAATGTCGCCTCATAGTACCAACGGGACACGTCTGCAGAAATAGAAGATGTTATTGTTTGGTGAATAACGTTCCCTGTAGCGCTCTCTAGTTATCAGCCTCAACCAACTGCTTCGGTAACTTACCTACACGACACGTGTGACTAAAGGAATAGTTTTAGCAATGGTTAGGCATTTAGCATTTATATTTCAGAATGACTGATATTTTTCTTAAGAATGCTGATGATCAAATGCACATTTAAGAATTAAAGTAGTAAAGTAGTAAAAAAAAAAATATCCAGAAAGGAAGAGAGAAATGTCTTTAGCAGTGAGAATTTGAGCAAAATAAGATAAAATATAAGCAAAAAAAAACTGCACTTTGTCAGTACGTGGGGCCCTAAATCCCTTATATTATATTATAAATTATACTAGTGGCTCCGATGATTATGATTCTTTTTACGTTTGTAACCCTCATTACTCCGTAATTTTTTAAAATTTCCAAAAACTGACTTTAAAAAAAAGAAAATAATTTATCGAACCTGTTCACAAAATTTCACTAGAATCTGTTAAGAAACGCGACCTGTAGAGTGTATCAAACAGACAGATAGACATACAAAAGCAATTTTGGCCAAGCTGAAACGAAGACACTTCGCTCGCTCGGTCAAATTGTAAATTTATTACTTGATAGGTATCTCATAGTTTCCGCGGTCAAATGGTCGAGCATCCTTCTCTCACTCTACGGTTTCAAGTTCAAATCCCGATGTGACACTGTAAAAAAAAATCTCTTTGACGTGAGACTCTCCTCATTTTGGTTGAATCTTCTGATTTTTCGAAAATAAAGATAATTCCGTGCTTTAGAAGGCACGTTATACCTTGGGTCCTAGCTACTATCTACAGATCTAATAAGTCGTTACATTACACGAGCCATGTTAGGTAGCCTTTGGCGACTTTATAACACTGACACCAGGATTTGTTTGTGAGTTTGGTTGTTCACATTACAACCCAAACAATGCAGAAGAAGGCTTAATATCTAAAGACTACACGTCTGAATGAATGAATGAATGAATGAATCATTTATTAACGTTTGGATCTTATCATCTCTTACTTTCACCATTCGTCTGCTTTGACCAATCGTCTGAGCCGGGCTAATATTTCTGGTGTTAGTTTGACGCATGGGCGTTAGCGGGCGAGTTGGCCCAAGATTTACTACGGGCTAACGGACAGTATATCAAGTGGTATGATTATTACTTTGGTACTGCTGAGCCTACAGGAGAATTATTTTCCTAGTTTTTCTTTTATTTTTACGCATTTATTACTGTTCATTATATTTTTAATCTAAAAGATCGCAAAACGTCAAAGATTTTCGTCGTTGATAGATATAAGTAGGAAGGGTTTTGTTCTGTATTTGTGAGTGTTATGTATCATCATCATCAATCATCTTTTATTATTTCGTAAGAGTGATTTTCGTTTGTTGATAAGTTTACACACTTACTGGACTTTTTTCGAAGCCAAAACATGGATCTAAATAAAAAAATACCTTATGTTCATTTATTTTCCATAAAGTTTAAATATTTTTGAGAAAAGACTGGCTACCCATAGCACAGGAAATCCTGGTCCATACCAGGATTTTCTGTGCTATATGTAGCTAGCCAGGAGTTCTATCCTACCTATTTGATTCGGTTATAACAACTTTATGTAATGTTTTATTAAGGCACTGTTACCTTGATTAATTGATCTGATTTCATTTATTTAATTTTAAAAAATCTAAGATTAAAACTCCTCTCACTCAGTGTGTACTCAGTAATGCGCTAAGACTAAAGCACTTGTATGTAGTTGATATTTCAAGGTCTAACAAACTTCTCAGCCAGGTCATATGTTCCCAGTGTTAGCATAAAGCATGGGCTATCATCTCAATGGCATGTTGGTCGAACAGAGCAAGATTTACAGCGGTCCGGAGACGGTATATCAAGTGGTATGAGTTTATTCATACGAGTGGTACGACTGGCTAGCAGAATATTAGGATTACTAATATTAAGTTGGTTGGTGTAATCAATTATTAAATTAAATTATATTTTTTATTTTTGGACACCATTAATCTATAAATTGTATTTAGTTGTGTTTTTGTATTAAAAAGTTTGTGAGATAACAATAAAAATAGATTAGTAAGGTATTACCGGCTTATACGTGAAGCAATTACTTTATGTAATTTCAATAAAAAATATGTTGACGGCTCCGTAGCCCAGGTGGTAGTGTATCTGCTCTCGCACGGGGTCGCGGGTTCGAATCCCGCCCAGGTCAAACATCCGTGTGATGAGCACTTGCGTTTGCCTTGTGTCTGGTTGTTGTTCATTTATATAAGTTTGTATTTATCTATTTATGTAATATATATCAGTTGTCTGATACCCATAGTACAAGCTCTGCTTAGTTTGCGATCACATGGCCGTGTGTGAAGATGTCCCCACATATTTATATGTCCCCACATATCTTGATTGCTGCTTGAAAGTGGGATAAACCAATGAAAACATGTTTGCGTTTAGCCAAATTTAATCTAAAGGAAAAATATCAAACTAAATAAAAAAATATATATTAAAACTACAAAAATGAATTAGGTAATATAAAAAGTTAATTATTAAATTTTTAATAGATTTTTTGATATTTTTTTTAAATTTAAATTGTAATGTATTTGATGATAACTTTGAATTTGATTTTAATTTTTTGTTTTATTGATTGTAATTTTAGTGTTTTAACAACGTCAAAATTACTAGATTATTATTCTTATTTACATTTAAGGTTGGACTCGTATATTTACTGAGGTTTTTATTTTTATTACATTTTGATAGTTCTTTTTTTATAGTATTCCAATCAAAGTTTCAACCAAATGCTTCAACGAGAAGTAAAAATATAGTTCATCATTTTCCAGCGGCAGTGTGTCATACCAACATGAACAGCATTACAAAGACCCTACATTTGTCTTTGTACGAATCCAGCGGCGTATGTAAAGGTTTTCAAGCATTTAATTCCAGTGATCTAAGGCTTGAGATAGTTCTCACTGAACCACCTACTTACTTCACATACTTCACATTCATTATCGTTAAGGTCAGTAATGGCATAGTAGAAAGATTGCAAAGTAAGTTATATTCATACAAACGCACCGCGCGTGTCTTGTATGTGTGCGCCATAGTATCTGAGAAGCGTGACGCTCTTAAGGCTAGGATTCCGGTGGCCATCTCGTACAATTACATTGATGGTGTCCTGACGCGACGTGTCATCTATGCATGCGCACGTTTTCTAATAAGATTGGCTATTGCAGCCATCTGAGGGCTCACGAAAGGGCAAACAACTAAAAAGCCCACACTTACAAAAGCAGTCGCCGTAGCCGAAATCGGCCTAGAAGATATATATATCTATGCATCGCCGCACGCACACTCAAACAAAATCTCAGTGCGCACGTGCGCCGCCATACGCCGCCTTACTATGGTAGTGGTCCTATCCGAAACCGATACCGATAAACTGATTAATAATATTATTATATATGTAAAAGCCTTCATTGAATATCTAGGCTCGTTTAACTCAGCGACACCGGCTCATTTGATTATAGGAATTTATAATATCTGACAAATGCTGTTGTGAAATTCTTACGTTAAGAAAAGGTGCATTTTGGAACTCGTAATAATAATGACCGTTTACTTTGGAGCCGAGGAGCTCAACTATACTCATTTCACAGTATAGTTTAGTTAAGTTTCATTTAATAAATATATTTGCCAATTAAATTACATAAAACTACATCTTAAAACCTATTAAAAATTCGCAAAGAACACGTTAAAAAGTATAAAAAAGTAAAATAATTTAAAAATAATAACAACCAGAAAAATATTCGTATCATGTCAGATGATTTAAAATAAAATAACTTTCATACTAATTTATATTTATTAAAATACAATGTCAAATTGAATAAAAACATACAAATAAAATTAAAATGTCAAAAAATAATAATAAAAACTTAGTCAAACAAACCACCCCGAACAACATCAACATCAACGGCCCGTTACAGCCTACCCTAAATTGAGAAAATCCGGCCTAAAGCACAAGGATTCATTTTATTTTAGACTCAAAAAACAACAAACAAAAACAATAATAATAATAATAAAAAAAAGAACATCCTTATATTATATTAAAAACAAATTTGACTTTGAACCACAAAACTGTTCAAAAGTCGAAAGATTTTTTTAAGCCAATAATATTACAACTCTGTTATAATATCGCACCATATTTTAACGCTTATTGTATAATTAGCCCAGTTCGTTAGGCAGAGCTCATTTAGCTCGATTTAACTGCAAATTATTATACTGCGCCAGAGTTTATACTCCTCGAGTAAGCATAGCAAAGGAGGGTACAGGAATCCTAAAAGCGTTGAATAAAGCAGGGACGAATAGAGATCTGCGTTTGGGCATATTTGTAAAAAAACATGTTTATACACACTGAACTAAATAACACAAAATCATCTAGTTCTCTAGTCTGTAGAAGTAGTACTTCTACTTCTTTCTTGTTCCATTTCTTACTTTCTAGTCTTCTAGTATGTGTGGTGCATGGAATAGTAAGTACTGTAAGTTTGTATTTCTAGTGTACCTACAGTTCAATTTCAATTTATTCAATTTATACACAGTCAATACATAGCCGTCACAGGTTTAACCCAAATAACTATGTTTCACAATTAATTACAGTGTAAAATAATACAAATATAAAAATCAATAATCAAATAAAGTAATAGTTCATCAATGTCAATACCAAAAAATACCTATAAGTAACCTAAGAGCAAGTACTAAGCTTTAGTACTTAACTTACAACTATGTCATACATTTATAGTTTAACCTAATACCACTTTGGTCTTTTTTTATTATCTCTATAATATGAGTATGTATATTGTATATGTGAGTTAAGTAGTACTTACTTACTATTCCACAAGTTTTTGTTTTAAATCCTACAAGAGTACTACATCATTAAAAATCACAATGAAAATTATTTTACACTTTTTAGTGCGGTTAAAAAATATTTTTTACTTTAATCATTATTATAAAAAGAATACATATTTCCCAAATAGGTAGGTACAAAAAAACCCTCAAAACAAAGGTCTCAGAAAAAACTTATTCACAGCCAGACTTTACTTATTAATATTTAACATCCCAAGCTCCTGAATTTTTAACTTAACAGATTTGTAATTTCGAAACTTTCAGAACTTCCTAACTTCCGTCTAAATTATTCTCCACTTTTTTCAGTTATCTTCATTTTGATTATTATTTCTGAGCGTAGACTAAACGCCGTAGAACTTTGTAATGGTCTGTGGTTGCTAAACTTAAGACTTTTTCCAAGTTAAAAGAAGATTTTTTAGACTTAGTCAGTTTAATTTATTTTTTCGCAAACTTAAAGAAGTTTAGATTTTTACGTTGCTTAAATCTAACAAGCCTAAACTAGTGGCTCTGCGAGCTGAAGACCTCGCGAGTCTGTATATTCTTTTCATATTTATTTTATTTTTTCTCCACAAACATCCCGAACCCTTTTTTTTATTTTTATGTTTTTTTTATTGGTTGAGAAATGTGGCCTGTAGAGGAAAACATCCTCAGCGGCAGATCTTGTAAGCTGGCAACCCCCATAACTAAAAATATAATAAAATTTAAATTTAAAATTTCTAAAAACTGACTCGACATAAAAATTCGATTAATTTATCGAACCTGCTCACAAAATTTCACGAGAATCGGTTGAGAAACGCAACCTGTAGAGTGAAACAAACAGATGGACAGACAGATAAACATACAAAAGCAAATTTGGCCGAGCTGAAACAGAAAAGTCACTAATGTAGTTGACAGCATTTTTTTACAAATATTCGAGAAAATCGTGTATATTATGGTGCACGAATGCTATATATAGCGTCGGTGGTCTAGTGGTTAGGGCCGCTGCCTCCCGGCCGGGAGACGCGGATTCGATCCCTACCACGAACTAACGTGTATTCAAATTTCTAATTCTGTACGTTTATTCGTTGCTCTTACGGTGAAGGAAAACATCGTGATGAAACCTGCACACTCTAGCGAAAACATTCAAAGGTAGTGTGTGAAATTGACCAACTCGCACTGGGCCAGCAACTAAGGCCTAATCGCCCTAATTCAGGGTAGGCTAAAGCCTCTCGGTGGGGACGTATATGAGCTGTTTTATCCAGCATTTAAATAAATTTTAAAGTAAATTTAAGAAATATTGAGCCGTCAACCGCTTCTGACGTGAATAGTGACTTCTGCCGAAGCACAGAATCATCTTACTAATTACAATTTTCTATGGTTTTTATTTGTGTCTTCACCGGGATTCGAACACCGAACCTCCGTAATGAGATCCACTTGGTTGCCATGATGTCCGATAATACATCAGAAATTGCATATTTTCTCGCACATATTTCCGGTTTGTCCGATAATGATGTAAGAGCCTACGCTAGCAAGTTCGTAGCACAATCGTAGCGACTCGTAGCAAATCGTAGCTTATCTACGAATTCTCGTAGCTGTTCGTTTTTACCTCATTCATTCTTAGATAGCGTTCCTTTTTGGCCATAGAGGCATCGCGTTTTATGTTCTAGTTTTTTTGTGAAGCTTGAGCCACCTTAAAAGTTTGGCTTTTATTTGTGGGATATACAAGGATATGTATATTTTATAAAGGGAGACGTGTAGGTATGATAGTGAATAAAAATTTTCGTCAAATAACAAATATCTGCGAATGCCTAAACATCACTTTAACACTTTTAATATCGTAAAAAAATATTGTTACCAACCTAGATTGAAAAGTAGACTTTAAAACACTCGTATTTTGAATTTGACTGCATCTTAAACTGAAGACAATATTCTAAATAGCTCCGACTTCTCCAAGGTCCTCATAAAGGGTTTCATTTAGACGAAATAGAATTTTTCCTCATATTCAGCTGGAACCTTGGTAAGCCAAATTTATTTATTCAAATATTGTAATTATTTACAAAAATTTCTATTCTTGTAAATAATCACAATATTTGCGAAATTGGCGAGATCTCGCGGTATTGATATTCATAAACTCACGAGATCTCATCTGAGCTACAATCTCGCGAGATTGCATTCCCTACTTACAACCCACACAATGTGGTAAGTGGTGGGAGCGTAGACCATCCGTTTAACATGCTCCTAACATTAAAAAAGAAAAATAAAGAAATGTCCGCGGCAAATCGAAAAACACTTTGTTGTATTATTTTTACAAATTCAAATAATGCCATTTATTTTTCATCTAGAGAGTAAAAATAGAGAGTAGGTAACAACAGTGCATATTAATCCATCTGATAAATAAACTAGTTCCTCGCCCGTTCACAGCAATATATTCTGCCCAAACCAACATTATTATCCAATTTGAAGCTGAAAGTGGGTTTCTTATCAGTAATTCAGGAGCAAAGTACTACCGTCGGATGAAATAAGAAGGAATGCGTTGCTACACGCGTTTTGCTATGTGAATGAATGAACTAGACATAATCGGGCGTTATACAGTTCAAAGTTCAGTGTACCGCATTCATTGTGATGATATAAGTCCAGTCCACACGGCAGTCGGCAGAGTAGAATACATTTGTCACCAACCCCTATTCTTCCCGTGGGTGTCGTAAGAGGCGACTTAGGGACTACACATTGAACAGGGAACGGGCAGCAGCGCTCTCTGATACAGTAACTTTTTAATCTGCGATCTCCAACCCGCCTACCAAGTGTGGAGATTATGGCAAAACCCTCCACTTAAGTGGAGGAGGCTCATAGTCCAGCAGTGGACTGTAACGGGCCGTTGATGAAGTTAATAAAACCACTAACTAACACAGTCATTGAATCCATTAAGCAACGCAAAGGTAAATTTTAGATGTCTAGAAAACAGAATGAATGTGTAGAGCGTCGGCGGTCTAGTGGCTAGGACCGCTACCTCCCATCCGGGACATGCGGGTTCGTTCCACACCACATACGTACATATTAATTCTAAATTCGAACATACATTGGTACGTGGTGGGGATCGAACCCGCGTCTTCCAAACGGAAAACAGCGACCCTAGCCACCACATCAACGACGACGCTCTCACTTCCCAAATAACTTTCCCAAATATATCTCTTTAATATTAGATCGAGCCGACAAGTACGTCATTTACCGTAGAAGGGCTGGAATTCCGGCACGTACGACCTCTTAAAAGGCAAAATACCTTTCTATATAGGTCAAATAGGCACGTGATAGTCTATGAACTTTGCCCTGAGCCTATAATGGCCATTAGGGGTGGTTTATTTGCACCTTAATTACGTTTCGTTGTACTTATTTGTTTCCTTTTTGCTTTTACCTTATTGAAGTATGAATTATATACCAAAAATCGTTACAAGGGTTTGTTATGAGCTCACTTTACCGGGACCCTTCGTAGTGGTTTGGGATCTATACAAAATATACTTAATTGACAACAAAAACATAAAACAAACAGAACAAGAAAATTGAAACCTTGCAGGTCAACAGGTGACCTTATTGCTAATGTAGCATTATCTTCCAGGCAACCCTAGGATGCAATGAAACAATATTCGCCAGGATTAACAACGTCGAAATTTCAGGTCTACCGACTTCTAAGGATGAGAACTTATTATCTATTCTTCGTGACATACACAGCGTAGTTGGCTTAAAGTTGGATGATAATGCCATCGATAGCATTCATCGTGTGCGTCGTTACAGCGGCGGCGGCGGTGAGACCGTCATAGGTACGGCGGAGTACGCCCGCGCGCCGGCAGTTATTGTGAAATTCACTCGTCGTATTTATAAAGACCAACTGCTATCGACTGTCCGTATGCGCAAAGGTCTCACCACCACCAGCATTGGATTAGTCGGCCCAGCTAAGGATCTGTACGTGAACGACCACCTCACCCCAGCAAATAAGTTGCTGCTGAAGCGTGCCCGACAGCTTAAGAAAGATAACAAGATCGCCTATTTGTGGATTCGTGATTGCAAGATCTTATCGCGTAGAACGGAGAATTCTAAAGTTATGCTTATCACCAGAAATTTCGATTTTAATAAGATAAAATGACTTCTACATATCCTATTATTACTGGTCGCACTCTCACATCTATATAGATTTAATAAAAATTGTTGCGTTTGTCTTTCTATATATATAGTTATTTTGTTAATCGCAATATTCACAAAAAAAATAACTTGTTTCCCTATAGTAGTGTACTAATAACTATTAGAAAGTTTCCGTTATATAACTCTCTGCTCTTATGGAAATATTCACAATCCATAATTTCTGTAATTACAAAATATCCACTACGAAACTCCCTGTCCACATGGAAGTGTCCACATTTTGGTTACGATTTGCCTTGTACTAGAGAAACTTGTCTGTTACATGTCTGTATTGGTTTTATTCTCATGATACCAATTCATTATTTAATCTGCGTTTTTACTATTATTTTTACAAGCTTTTATTTAGTTTCATTTTCTGTGGTCTTACTAATCATAAACAGTTATCCGACGACTCGTTCACGTCTCGGATGGTCCTTTGTTGTTGTATTTTTCGATATTTATAAATATTATGTATTCAATGTAAGTAATAATTTGTGAATTTTGATGGCTTCTATTAATTTAAGTTTAAATGGTTATTACCAGAATGTTAGGGGTCTTCGTACAAAATCACATGATTTCTTTTCAAAAGTGTCATTATCGAATTATGATTTTATTTGTGTAACTGAGAGCTGGTTAAATAGTAATTTCTATGATCGAGAATTTTTCGACGATAGGTATATTGTTTATCGTGCCGACCGGTGCGCTGCGTCCAGCCGGCACAAGCTGGGTGGGGGCGCGGCGGTCGCCGTTCGTCGCGCCCTACAGCCCGTGCGCAGGGACTGGCCGTGTCCCCCTCTCGCCTCCTCTGAGTGCATTTGGATTTCCTTACCTTTATCGCAACAAGGTAATGTTACGAAGTACTTAAACATTTGCTGTGTTTATATTCCGCATGGTCCTTTACATAAAGATGCCTTAAGTAGTTTTTTCGAGATATGTGGTCAAATAATAATCGATAATCCTAACGATAAATATTTGATAACTGGCGATTTCAATATCACCGAAGCTGAATGGTCAGTTACAAACTGTCAGGAAGTAATGCTTAGCTTGAATAACTGTTGTTTGGTTAAATTACTTCAAGAATTTATATCTTTTTCTGGTCTAAAACAGTATAATTCCATTACTAATGAAAATGACCGTATCTTAGACTTAGTTTTTTCCAATATAAACTGCACCGTACTAGCTAGTGTCAGTCCACTGACTAATGAAGATATTCATCATAAAGCCATTGAAATTGAAGTTAAACTATTGTATAACATACCTACTCTAAAGCCTGCTCCTACCTTTGTACATTGTTTCCTAACTGCAAATTATGAAGAAATGAACTCCGAACTATCTGCAGTAGATTGGTATGATTTCTTTTCTGGCCTGACATTAGAACAGTGTGTACTAAAATTTTATAATCTTTTATATGACTTAATTACTAAATTTGTACCAAAGCGTCCTCAACGTGTGAGTCACTCAAAGCCGCCTTGGCACACTAGGCCGCTTAGACGATTATTAAAAGAAAAACAAAAATACCATAGACTTTGGAAAACATATAATAACCCTTTGGACTATGATTCTTTTAAATTTTTAAGAAAAAAAGCAACTAAATTAGAAAATGACTGTTATAATAATTATATAAAATTTTGTGAATCTAAAATTAAAACACACCCTAAATTTTTCTGGTCTTTCGTAAAATCAATCTTTTTAAAAAGTAGCCTACCACAAGTTATGCACTACAAAGGAATTTCTGCCTCTGATGGTTATCAAATTTGTAATCTATTTAATGAACACTTTCATTCAGTTTTCGAGACATCTAATATGCCATTTTTTGACATGGAAAGTTTACCAGTGGTTGCGAGCGCGGTCATCGACATGGACACAATCTTCATAACGAGAGAACTCGTTCAAAAATATCTTAAATCAGTTAATATTAATAAAGGTGCCGGACCTGATGGTATCCATCCGCTTCTAATAAGTAGATGTTCATCAACTTTAGCAGTGCCTATTACTTTAATATTTGAGAGATCACTCAAGGAGGGTTGTGTCCCTGCCGTCTGGAAGCGTGCGTTGATCACTCCGATACCCAAGGGCGAAATTAGTCAGGATATTGAGAAATATAGGCCAATATCTAAACTATGTCAATTCGGTAAAATTCTGGAAATGATAGTGACTGATCAACTATCCAGCGCTGTTCGTCGTCATATAATACCCAACCAGCACGGTTTCTTCAAGGGTCGTAGCGTTGACACTAACCTGTTATCTTTTACTGAAATTATTTTAGATGCTTTAGACAAAAACGCGCAAGTAGACGCTGTGTATACTGACTTCGCCAAAGCCTTTGACAAAATCTGCCACAATACTTTACTTTTAAAGCTTTGGAGTCTAGGTATGCATGGTGATCTTTTCCGTTGGATAAAATCTTACATTGAAAATCGTTCTCAAGCTGTTGTTTCCGGAGGTTACACCTCTCAATTCAAATCTATCAGTTCAGGGGTCCCGCAGGGGTCCCACCTAGGACCGTTGCTATTTATATTATATATCAACAATATTACTCAAAATATGACTTATTCCAATCAGTTACTGTATGCAGATGACACAAAAATTTTTAGAGTCATCAAGAACTTGAATGATTGCGACTTATTACAAAAAGATTTAAACGTTTTTGAGAACTTTTGTAACTCCAACAACTTGTTTTTGAATCCTGACAAGTGCTTTGTTATTAGTTTTTCTAGAAAGAGATCATGTGAACACTTTAATTATAAATTATGTAACAAAGAATTGACTCGAGTTACTGAAATTCGCGACCTGGGTGTCTTAATGGATTCCAAACTTACTTTTGTTCCTCATATTGATATAATATTAAGTAAAGCCTATAATCAACTAGGATTTATATTACGTGTCGGTAAACCCTTCCGGAATTTATTAACATACAAAATACTATATAACAGTTATGTCCGAAGTCGTTTAGAATTTGCTTGTTCCGTCTGGCATCCATTTTATAATAATCATATTGAGAGAATAGAGAGAGTACAAAGGAAGTTTGTTAAAGCTCTTAGCTTCCGCACTGGCCACAGTTACACAAATTATGAAACTTCTGCAAAAAGTCAAAACATTGTACCTTTATGTTATCGCCGTGATTTAACTGATGCAACATACTTGTATAAAATTATTAACAGCCATGTGGACGCCCCCGCATTATTACACGCACTTTCTTTTAGGGTACCCCGTAGACGTGAACGAAGTTGTCGCAAAAAACCTTTGTTTGTTGTCCAAAATGGCAGGACTTGTTATGCTAGGAATAGTTTTATAAGACGATCATGTAGGTTGTATAACGGTAAGTTGACTGATGTTGACATTTTCAGTGAAAGCTTGTGTAGTTTTAAGAATAAAGCGTTAGATTGTATTTATGGACTTACAACTGATAATTAAGTAATTTCCTATTAACCATATTTAATTAAGTAAGTAAGTAAGTAAGTAAGTAAAAACACTTAATAAATTACTACATTAATTAATTTGTTAAAGTAAATGTAGGTGGTTGGGTACGGTTGACGGCACGTCAGGCTATACATCAAGCTAACATTTTTCTTGCAATCTAGACGCTCCATCATCAACATGCAAGATGCCCCTCTGTGTGGCTTGACCTGCTGTCTTCTGTACACGGCATACCTAACAATAATTCGCTCACCACCTTTGGAGATTTATAATTGTGTAAATTTTACAGGAAACTGTAGGTCTACAAACATAATATAAGTTAAATTGTAAACTTGTGATTTATAAGACTGTTTGTTTCTAACAAATAAAAAAAAAAAAAAAAAAAAAAATTAAAGTAAATACGAAACGGATTGGCGGCTAACAATATAATAAACTAAATAAGTAATTACAACACAACATATATAGTGCAACACCTTACGAGGTATCAAATGTGAATCTTTTTTTAATGTAAGACCATAATGTGAATGCAATAAATGAATATGAATATGAATAAGTGCTAATAATATTACTTAGCACTACATAGAATACTACGAGATTAAATTAATCTAAAGGCTTGAGCCTACCCTCATTAAGGGTGATCAAACACTAGCCGATCACGCTTGACTAGTCCAAGTTGGTAGATATAACACAAAACCTTTGAATTTCTTCGCAGGTGTTTGATCAAACCCTGCACGGGTTTGATCACTATGTTTTTCTTTCACCGTTAGAGCGTCGAACAACCTTACAAAATACCCTTGAGCATACTCTGAAACGATCATAACATACAACGTTTCATTTAGTCGTAACAAAAAAACTCAATCTACGAGTTCTACAGTTTAACAATTCTATTACGTAACGATTTTTTTCAACAACGATGTATGGGCCGGAGCCCTGATGAAAGGCAGCCTCCCTGAAAGCCGCTAAGCCCACAAACTCGGGGTTAAAGCCGCAGAGCTTCAATGTGAATTAAGTTTTAGCCAACTCATTTTTCATTCGTTGGTGAAACGTTAACTTCATAATGTGAATAATTGAGTTACTCGTGGAAGAAAACAGTTTTCGTATTTATATAAATATTTATGTGGAGATTCAATTCTTATTTTTATTTACGGCATTTCACTTGTAGTATTTCGCCAGTATCAAGTATGTAGTTTTGCTAAGTAAGTAGCATGAGATACACAGCGTGCTGTGTACGGTGAAGGACTCCAGTAATATGATATCAGCATTACTAAAGCCACCTTGTGGCTGCTGTAAGTCATCAATAAATGACGGCAAAGTGCAAGCGTTTCAATTGTCTTGTCCTAATAAAGTTTATTGTTCCGAGTCATTTACTGTATAAAACACTATCAAAATTATACACTAAACACTCAAATAAACTGAAAAACGAAAATTAAAACGAAAACCCGACCACCATTGATGGATGCTAACAATCGACTTTATATGGAGATAATTAGGAACTTATGTACACTAGGCCATTTGATTGTGGTCAACTCAGCATTGATTACCCGCAATAGAGATGGGGCGCTTGGGGTGTTGGAAGCCTGCAGGGGGCGGTAAGGGGCCAAAAAAGTTATTTATTAGTATGGCGATAGAGATTTAAAGATGTAGTAAAATTAAAAATTTTGGCGTGCACAAGAGATTGATCTTCAAAGTGGGCGGTAGATGAAATAAGTTAGAAAACCTCTACCCTAAGAGTAGGCCGAGCACCTCAGTGGGCATTGAGCAGATATGAAGTAGAAAGTCGCAGGATTTTGGCGTGTCAAAAACCCTGAAAGCAAGGCTTGCCAGGTCGGTTGTTGGCCTTATAATACTACCCACACAATAAAAAGAAGTTGGAGATAACGAAGGTGAAATAACCGAAAGTACTCATGAATTAAATACTCAATATTGTCGTTATAACGTTGTACCTTATCAAGATTTTCAGCAAGCTATTTTATGGTAATGAACTTGACGCTTGTGGAACTCGACGTTTACGTCAAGTTCCACAAGCGGTTTCAATTGAATTATCTCGTCTCTCGTCGATCATAATTATAAAGTCGATAGAACTTACATGTGAAATGCTGTAAAGTTTATAACTAATCTTTAGTTGCTTTTACATTACGTCTATGTGATATTTCTAAATAATATTATGGACGCCGAGTGGTGATATTTTGAAAGCTGACCTTCTAATACATAAAGTTACTGACCTTAAAACACTACAAACTAGATTATTCTGAAATACAGTATTAAGTTAATTTTAGTTTATTGCTTATACTCTCGTTACCACTATTATTGAACTAACGATTATAAAAGTTGAGCAGTCGGGCTGAACTGGTCAAACATGAGTTAGAATAAATTGGTAAAGGCTTATAAAAGTACAATCACAGAATAGGGGATCGGACTGTTCCTAAATTTACTACATTTTGCAATATTTTATGAATTATTTTTAAAATATACATTAGTAGCAGACGATTCGTGAAGAAAAAAACCGAATCAGTTGAAAAACTAATTTACAGTGATTTTTTAAAGTTTCAATATGTCTGTCTCTTTTTTGTATGGAGATATTATGGCGTTACTAACAAATGATGTCACAAGTAGGTATGTGCCTCTCTGTCTAATCTTGAATTTCAAACCTTTATAACTGGGTCAATTTAAAGATAGAGCAACAATTTTTTAAGTGTTCGATAGCAGAAACTAGAAGTTTGGATTAATATAATGAAAAATAGTAGTCCGATCCCCTATTTAGTATTTAGTATACTAAGCACAGAACAGTCACTCACTCACAATTCTGGTTTGGGGGTGAGTTAGGAGTATCGAATTAGAAAGGTCGCGCAACATATCGCCACCGCGCGCGCAGTCAGGCGTCCAATACGCTGACGACCCTAGAAGCTTCGCTCACACTTTACTAGATGGGCCTAGGAGTGGTACAGTCAAATCAAACTCTGATCTTCCTGAAATCTTTCAGTATTGCAACAGATGTAAGGGTGGTTTAAATCATGGCTGTACTGTTTTTTTTCGGGGTTGTTCAACCATGTGAGAGGTTGGTGGCTTGGGTAACTTTATTGAAGTAGACACGCTCAGGATGAGCAGAATTTAATTGACTGATTTGATAAGAAGCACACACTAAAACTACATTACAGAAGCATTTTTAGTGTGCCTAAACGAATGCATTTTACATCGCTTAGTACTTGTTGCCCAACATTATATCATTATAATGCAATAAAATGCCGCTGCACTTCGCGTAATGCAATTCAGGTCGCGCTTCACCTCAGGTGACGCGTCCCGCCTCGGCGCAGCACACAGACTTGCACAAAGTCTAACCTCGATCACTGTTTTTTTTTTAAGTGGACCCAATTGCTATTTTGCGCGGACTTGTATAGGTAAATAAAGCAGCCACGGACGTGAAATTGTATATAAGCGGGCGTTGATTTGAATAAAGCAGGTGTGGACTTGTAAATATAGCGGGCGTGAACTTGCTCGACTACTCCATGAAGTCGTGAAGTGTACGTGAAGTTTAGGGGGAATCGCATCCAGGATGCGTAGTACGCTGCTGTACGACTGAATGTGCCCTTTTTTGTTTCGATCCTCCCAACTCGCCCCAAACTGTAAATTCTGTTTTGTTAG
This sequence comes from Carpatolechia fugitivella, assembly GCA_951230895.1. Lineage (NCBI taxonomy): Eukaryota > Metazoa > Arthropoda > Insecta > Lepidoptera > Gelechiidae > Carpatolechia > Carpatolechia fugitivella. The sequence goes on along the minus strand of OX579659.1, from coordinate 15,217,796 downwards.
TACCTAAGTACCTATTCTATCTAACTTTTATTTTCAACTAGCTGACCCGGCATACATTGTCCTGCCATTTTTCCCAACATCTACCCTACACCTACCCCGCGCAATTTTCTTTTTTTTTTTTAATGTTAGAACCTTCTACGAAATATTAGAAAACATTTTAAAAAAGATGAATGAAATCGGTAAAGCCGTTTGCAAGTTATAGCGTGACCAGGAGAAATAGGGGTTAATTTATATATAGGTATATATAGGTAGATTAACATCTGAAAAATACAATACATCATATAAACTTTTACTATGTAAGTAATTTTTTACGCTACCGGAACTTGAGGTGAATAAATTCATTGCTAAACCACTTTAAAGTGAACCCAAAAATACAGAAAATAAACGACCACAAGATTAAGACAATATTTAAAGCAAATCTCGCTCACTTAGATACACATACGTAAAAAAAAAACATCAAAGACACATTTTTTTTGCGCAGTACAAAATCTTATAATGCGTTAAGACGCTGGAGCTTGGAATTTAATTTATTAAGCGCCTCTCAGTGCAGTTAACTCATTCTCTGCTGCAAGAGAATTATATTCGTCCAAGTTCTTGCCATGGTAATCAAGTAAAGTAAAGGTGAGGAGAAGGAAAATCTTCCAGGTTTTGAGTTACTTTATAGGTAGGTATATTCTATGTCGCGGTACAAGTGTATTTTATCACACTAATATTTGTAAAAATATATTCGGATGTTTGGGTGTTTTGGGTGTTTGTTCCACTTTCACGCCTTAACTACTAAACGGATTTAAATGAAATTTAGAATAGAGATAGATTGTAGATTGAAGATTGACTTTTTATGGGAAAAAGTTTTATTCCCACGGGTAAATCTCACATAACGCGAGCGTAGCCACGGGCAGACCGCTAAGTTTTAAATAAAGTCATCAATTTGACAACTCAAACATACTGACCCTGTGTAGTGGGAGCTGTGATATAAAGTATTTAGGCCAAAGATTATCCTGGGCTAAATAAGTATATCCTGATAGGCTGGCTTAAGATGAACCGGTTTGGCCTAGGACAAACTAGTTGGGCCTGAAATTGGGTTTGGCCGGTAACATAATATAACTTCATATTTTATGAACTACCTACTTTAAAACTGCATTCTAGCATAACTTTTTTTATGCAATCCTAATGCATTTGAACATAAACATCATACGAGTATGTAGGTATATCACCACAGTGCTGCTTGAATTCAAAATGTTTACAAAGTTTTTCTGATAAAGGAAGAAATGTGAAGAACAATTTTAGTAACATTTTCAAGGAATTGAGTTTAAGTCCATAAAGTGCTTTAGTCTTGAGTTCTACTTTAGCGTCCAGAATAGTGTTTTCTCAGAGAGTGTTGCTCTTAATAAGAAAATTACTTTTTCCTTGTCAGCTCAAAATTTGTGGAGATGGTGAAATTATAGGTAACGCGTTTAAGAACCAACTATTACTAATAATTATATTGGATTGTTTTTTTTTTCGGAAGAGCATCGGTGGTCTAGTGGCTAGGGCCGCTGCATCCCGTCCGGGAGACGCGGGTTCGATCCCCACCACGTACAATGTGTTTTCGAGTTTCGAATTCATATGTACGTTTATTCGACGCTCTTACGGTGAAGGAAAACATCGGGATGAAACCTGTACACTTTCATCACGATGTTTTCCTTCAGCTCGCTTTGAACCTATGGTCCACCTTTTGGTCCACCTGGTGGACCACGGGTAGGTTTTTTTTTCACTTCTGAGAAATTCAAGTGTGAAAGGGTTTACTCAATTTTGTGGTAATTACTTTCTTCTAGTTTGTGGTATTTCTTTTTGACAAATCAACGAAGACATAGTGGACCCTGATCAATCTTAAAAAAAAGTTATCAGAAATATTATAGTTCAGCAAAAACATAAATTTTATTAAAGAATAAGAAAACCAATGAAATAAATCAAAACCGTGAAAGAAAAATCAAAAAGAGAAAAGGTCAAAAAAGTTTTTGAATCATGAAATAAGCTTGAGCTTACAACTCTTTTGTCGACGGGCACGAGAAACTTAAAAAAAACTTTTATATTCATCACTCGAGTAGATTTTAATTAAGTCCAGAAGCTCTTTTCTGCAGACGTCTGCAGTTTTACAGATAACGGAGGACTTGCACTTTGACCCGAGAGAGGCAAGCAAGTGGGTTAATGCTATTCAAAAATAACTTATAAATTCACTAAATAAACTGGATGCTGGACGCTGGATGGGTTTTCGTCATACAAAAAACTATACGGATCAAACTAACTAGTGGCTTGATGTTATTACTTTCTTACGGTTTTCATCGTTAATCGATTTTGAAAACACATACGTTAAAGTAACAAAATTAAAAAAAAAAACAATGTTACGTAGTTTAACAATTGCGAATAAAATACTAAAAATAAATAATGGGGACATCTCACACACGGCCATCTGATCCCAAACTAAACAAAGTTTGTACTATGAGTATCAGACAGCTTTGATATACCTATGCAATACTTAAATAGATAAATATACATATTATATAGATAAATACGTACAGGGTTACCACGGAGACAGTGCGCATATTTTTTTCATGCTATCAGTATCGTAACATTTCATGAAAAAGAATCAAATGGTTTTCTTTTTGCGTACTATTAGGTTATTTCCCAAAAACAAATCGCATGGTCACTCTACGCACGGGCTGTGGCACGGGAGCGCGCGGGCGTACGCTCTTATCTCGCTGTTGTAACTACGTAGAGTGACCATGATTTTGGTTTTGGTGTGGATATTTTTAAACGATGTTTTTTTAAATTTTTGTTCGAAACTTATAAAACAAAAAAAACATGTGTCTTTTAATTTTTAAAACCTTTCTGTACGTAAAATTTGCGCACTGTCTCCAAAGTATATATAGATAAACAACATCCAGACGCAGGCAAACACAAGTGCTCAGCACACGAATGTTTGCCTTGGGCGGGATTTGAACCCGCGACCCTGTGCTGGCGTTCTTACTACCAGCTAGGCTACGAGCCGTTATGTGCACATTTCAATTTGAGGTACTTATAATATTTTGAATTATTCATAATACGTCGGATATTCTATTTGCATTGCAATAACAGTGATGCGGCTTCATTTTGCATTCGGATGCAGAGGTGAAATCTCACCCTGGCGCTTGACAGTGCACCAAGTCAAGTTTTAACTCACTTTAGCGTTTGACAGTGCACTAAGCCAAGTTTTATCTCACTTCGTTTTCGTTTTGAGACACTGGTATTCGGTATGATATTAGAGCTATTATACCTACTATTCAATTCACTATGTAATATTTGGAACGCAATTACAAATGATTTACTAAAAGATGCATATTTTTTTGTCGTCCGACAGCCCATGTTTCTTAGGGAAAATTGTTCAGTTTCATGGGTAGGTTGATCCTTTAAAATAGTGTCAGCTAATTTATTTACTCCTTATATACATTATCTTCAAATACATTTGAAACGTTAAGCAAGCTACAGAACTTTAGACAAATAAAGGGGACTACTTGGTATAGTATTTACATGAAGTTCTCGTCGAAACATTATTAAAACTATCCCAACGCCCACGGGGCCGCTTGTTTTCCTAAGGCTTCATACATTCTAGCGAAATATTCAAACCATACCTATATGAATGTTCTGGTTTAATATTTGAATAACAAGTGATGCAAATGAATGCAACGTAGGCAGGTGACGTCACAAGGTGGACCGAGGATCTGGTGCAGGTTGCGGGAAGATGTTGGATGCGGGCAGAACAGGACCGGTCGTTGTTGAGATCCTTGGGAGAGGCCTTCATAGGTAGCAGTAGACTTCTTTAAGCTGGGGTGATAATGATGATCTGGTGAAGGTTGCGGGAAGCTGCTGGATGCGGGTAGCGCAAGTGCGGTCTTTGTGGAGATCCTTGGGAGAGGTCTTCATAGGTAGCAGTACACTTCTTTAAACTGGAATGGTAATGATGATAAAATAAGTATAGTTCATAAATGGAATTGCTGAATGAAGGGATCCTTATTATCTTCGAATCTATAAGGACTTTTAGCTTTTTAAAAATTATACAATCAATGGAAATCTAACTTCGTATAAATCTGATGTTCGTATTCAAACTTCACTTGCTATTTTAGAAATCCAATTGAACCCACTTCGCCAGTCGGAATATTTACCTTAAACATTCGAATGTTGTGCTGTCTATTACCAGATATTTTTCTTGTTTTGATGTTTTACCTCAGTTATACCTGGGCTGATTGATAACTGGCCGAAACGACGAACTTAAAAAAATGATACGCAAAAAAAAAAAATTACATTATATTTTGGCATCTTTTTGAAAATAGAACGCCAAATTTGAATTTAATCGAACTGGTGGAATTTGTTTGATAGGACGTAGAACTTTCTCTGTCGTAAATTTTCTTAACAATGGAAAGAAACGAAATTCGTGCGGTGATAAAGTTTTACGTTTTAAAACAGAAAACAGCAACCCAGATTAAAACCAAGCTAGACAGTGTTTTAGGTAATTCTGTTCCTGCATTGAGTACAATTCACACCTGGGTAACTGATTTTAAACGTGGAAGACAGAGCTGCGAAGACGCCCACAGGTCTGGCCGTCCAAATGAAGTCACGAATCCGGACATGATAAAAAAAAATCACAAAATTGTATTGAATGATCGGCGCTTGAAGTTGCGAGAGATAGCAGAGATGGTGAGCATTTCATCTGAACGCGTTTTTAATATTTTGCACCAACATTTGGGAATGAAAAAGCTTTGCGCGCGATGGGTGCCGCGTTTGCTCACTGTTGACCAAAAGCAACGTCGAGTGGACGAGTCATCGGAGTGTTTGGCGCTGTTTAACCGAGATCCTAACGAGTTTTCGCGGCGTTATGTAACAGTCGATGAAACTTGGATACATCATTATACTCCCGAGACAAAAGAACAATCTAAGCAGTGGACTGAGAGCGGAAGACCTGCGCCGAAGAAAGCAAAAACGGTTTTGTCGGCCGGCAAAGTGATGGCGACTGTTTTTTGGGATGCTCGAGGGATTATTTTAGTGGATTATCTGCAAAAAGGAAAAACAATAAATGGAGAGTACTACGCAAGCTTGCTGCAAAAATTAAGTGAAGAAATCCAGAAAAAACGACCACATTTGGCCAAGAAAAAAGTTTTGTTCCACCATGACAACGCACCTGCACACACGTCAATAGTTGCAGTCGCCAAACTCCATGAATTGCGGTTCGAATTGCTACCGCATCCACCCTATTCCCCGGATCTGGCCCCGTGTGACTTCCACTTATTCCCAAACCTGAAGAAATGGTTAGGTGGCCAGAGATTTTCATCAAATGAAGAAGTCATTGTTGCCGTGGACGAGTATTTTGAGGGGTTGGAGAAAACATTTTATCAAACTGGTGTAACGGCATTGGAGAAGCGCTGGATTAAATGCATCGAGGTAGAAGGAAACTACGTTGAGAAATAAATTTATTTTAAATAGATTTTTAAAGTTTTTCTTTGTCGTTTCGGAAACTTATCAATCAGCCCTCGTACATGTATTATGTTCTATTTTCTTTATATATTTAACCAGTGCTCATCATAATCAACAGCTCATATACGTCCCCACCAAGGGGCTCGAGCCAACCCTGAATTAGGGCGATTAGGCCTTAATCGACCATGCTGACCCAGTGCAGGTTGGCGACTTCACACACAACCTTGGAATTTCTTTACAGGAGTATGCAGATTTCATCACGATGTTTTCCTTCGCCGTAAGAGCGTCGAATAAATGTACATTATGAATTCGAAATTAGAAATCCATTGGTACGTGGTGAGGATCGAATCCGCGTCTCCCGAACGGAAGACAGCGGTCCTAGCCACTAGACCACCGACGCTCTCCAGTCCAGCCAGTGCTCATACATAGATCTATTAAGTTTGAGTTGAGTCTCAGTCCAGTCCGCCGTGTGGTGACGGCAGAGTAGAATACATTTGTCGCCAACCCCTACTCTTCCCGTGGGTGTCGTAAGAGGCGACTTAGGGGCTACACATTGAACAGGGAACGGGCAGCAGCGCTCTCTGATACAGTAACCTTTTAATCTGCGATCTCCAACCTGCCTGCCAAGCGTGGAGATTATGGCCCCCTCTTAAGTGGAGGAGGCTCTAAACCCTCCACTTAAGTGGAGGAGGCTCATAGTCCAGCAGTGGACTGTAACGGGCCGTTGATGAGTCTCAGATAATCTGCTCGCTTGCTAAGGGAAGAAGAAATCCGGTTGAAAGCTGTTCGTGCTCTCCAGCATGCAGCGATGTACTTCTAACAATCGACCTAGTTCGGTATCGCATCATGTCAGTGACCGGCCGACCCAATGACCCAGCCCGGATTTAAGTGGGCAGTCGATGGATTGAGGCCAGAGATTAGGATATAGGGGGTTCTGATGGGGGTTAAAAGGGAACACAGAAATAGATCGGACAGTGGTAAGGTAACCTAGAAAACTTATTATGACATTTCATATGTTATCTGATTCCAAACGGACAGGCACGATTTCATAGCGGAATGCCTATTATCGTATTTAGCATTTATATAAGACAGCTGATACAATAAGATATGAACCTATACATAAAGTAGATTACTCGTAATATACTGAAACAAAGTAAACTCAAGTGGTCATATTAATGTAATGTCATACATACTTACATTATTATGACCACTTGAGTTTGCTTTGTTTCAGTATATTACGAGCAATCTACTTTATGTGTATACTCGTAATATACTGAAACAAAACAAACTCAAGTGGTCATAATAATGTAATGTCATACATACTTACATTATTATGACCACTTGAGTTTGCTTTGTTTCAGTATATTACGAGCAATCTACTTTATGTGTATACTCGTAATATACTGAAACAAAACAAACTCAAGTGGTCATAATAATGTAATGTCATACATACTTACATTATTATAACCACTTGAGTTTGCTTTGTTTCAGTATATTACGAGCAATCAACTTTATGTGTATACTCGTAATATACTGAAACAAAACAAACTCAAGTGGTCATAATAATGTAATGTCATACATACTTACATTATTATGACCACTTGAGTTTGCTTTGTTTCAGTATATTACGAGTAATCTACTTTATGTGTATACTCGTAATATACTGAAACAAAACAAACTCAAGTGGTCATAATAACGTAAGTAAGTAACGTAAGAATGTATGTCATACATACTTAATTACTTACTTGACCACTTGAGTTTGCTTTGTTTCTACTGTATGTGTAGGTTCATATCTTATGTGTATCAGCTGTCTTACCTTATTGCTAAATATGATAATTGTGTAGTGTAATGTAAGTATTTTTTCGGAAGGATCATCATCATCACCAATTTATTTTGTGATTATTGTAATTTTTTAAATTCGTTCATTCATTCAATGTTTGCCTTGAAAATCGAACTAGTGAATTTCGTAGGATAGCAGACATTTACTAATTAAGTTGCGAACTGCGGAGCCAACTTAACAATCCATCTGCTTTTTTATGCCAAAATCCGAAGTTAAATTTTATTATTAAATTTCATCCAGCTAGATAAAGTCTATCTAGTCTGGGATCTAGCAGATTTAGCCAGACCCCTGAATCACGACGGTTAATAATTGGAAATTATAATAATTTAGGGCGTTGGATAATAGTATTATTTTCATGTCTTCTTCTTCTTAATCGTGTGGGCAGTAAGGCCGACAATCCGACAACCGACCTCACAAACCCCGGCAGTATTAAAGAGCCACCAAAAGCCACTGATATGGCTCATGTAACGACTAGATAGTAGCCGGGACCAACAGCGTAGCATGCCTCCCGAAGCACGAAATAATCAGGTTATTTAGCCTGCAATGACCTAACCAAACTGGGGAAAGTCCCAAGTTGACCCACCGAGATTCGAACCCGGAACCTCCTTATGAATGTTGAAATCTCGACCTCCCGGCCTCAGCCACGGTCTCGTAAAAATGGGAATTATAAATGAAAATGTGTTTATAGTTTCGTTTAATTACATGTCATGAACTTGTTTTATTTATTTTTTAGGGTAAGAAAAAACATAAGTAGGAAAAGTTACTGATAGAGTCAAATAAATCTTTTCTGAAATCGCATTTTTTTTTCCATCAGCTAGCCTAGTCAATTTGTATGAAAACTGAAAAGTTCTTTTTTGCGATTTCGGAGAAGTTCCAAAACAAAAGTTGTTCAGTTTCATGGGCTGAGTTACCACGCGAGAGGAGTTGTTCAGTTTCATGGGCTGAGTTACCACGCGAGAGGAGTTGTTCAGTTTCATGGGCTGAGTTACCACGCGAGAGGAGTTGTTCAGTTTCATGGGCTGAGTTACCACGCGAGAGGAGTTGTTCAGTTTCATGGGCTGAGTTACCACGCGAGAGGAGTTGTTCAGTTTCATGGGCTGAGTTACCACGCGAGAGGAGTTGTTCAGTTTCATGGGCTGAGTTACCACGCGAGAGGAGTTGTTCAGTTTCATGGGCTGAGTTACCACGCGAGAGGAGTTGTTCAGTTTCATGGGCTGAGTTACCACGCGAGAGGAGTTGTTCAGTTTCATGGGCTGAGTTACCACGCGAGAGGAGTTGTTCAGTTTCATGGGCTGAGTTACCACGCGAGAGGTTTTGCGTAAGTTCACTGACACGTTGTACAGTCGTATAGAGCGTCGGTGGTCTAGTGGCTAGGGCCGCTGCCTCCCGTCCGGGAGACGCGGGTTCGATCCCCACCACGTACCAAAGTGTTTTCGAATTTCGAATTCATATATACGTTTATTCGACGCTCATACGGTAAAGGAAAACGTCGTGATGAAACCTGCACACTCCTGCGAAGAAATTCAAAGGTTATGTGAGAAGTCAACCAACCCGCACTGGGCTAGCGTGGTTAACTAAGGCCCAGACGCCCTAATCCAGGGTAGGCTCGAGCCCCTCGGTGGGGACGTATATGAGCTGTTTATGTTGTATAGGTAAATAGATAGATAGATAAAAAGCTCTATTACATTCATTGCACACACACAGACACAAAAAATGGGCAAAAAAACTTAAATCTGCATACTTATGAACAACAGAAAAAAAAATCGTGCACATGTGTAGTGCAATGATGCAAAGGGCCTAAGCTCAGCAAAATTTGCCCAAAATAGGACAACACTGATTTTCAGACTTCACCCTGACTGGAGATAGATACGCGTTTACAATCATGCCATCCACTAATGTTACGTTACGGGAACCGTACCTTGTATTATTCTGATGAATATGATACTTCGCAGTCGATTTACTTTCATCAATCTGTCAGACAGGATCCTGAGCCGGTGCAGGTGTTTCAAATTGCCAACATCAGTCAGTTTCAATTCTACATCACCAGAGTTTGAAGGCTCCATTTGTCAAAAGGAGTTAGAGTTAGTTTGAACTGGTCAAAGTATGATTTGGTCATGAATTTTAGTTTTGTACCAATATTAACAAAACTAACAATTCATGACCAAATCATACTATAAAAAAATAACATAGCAGTTGTTTTTAATAAACATAGATAATATAAAATAATGATAAAAAAGTATAAATATAAAAGCGTCGGTGGTGTAATTGGTGAGGGCCGCTGTCTTCCGTTCGGGAGAAGCGGGTTCGATCCCCACCACGTACCAATATGTTTTCGAATGTCAAATTCTCTTACGGTAAAGGAAAACATCGTGAAGAAACCAAGAGGAAACCTGCACACTCCTACGAAGAAATTCAAAGGTTGTGTGTGAAGTCGACCAGCCCGCACTGGGCCAGCGTGGTCGACTATGGCTTGATCGTCTAACTTCAGGGTGAGCCTCTCGGTGGGGAGATGAGCTGTTGATGATGATGATATTTTCTTTGATCGCACTCCATCCCATCTCATTTCTCTATCTTTTTTCTTCCACAGTCAGGAAGTGAATCAATTGTACTGAACTTACCCTCTGATCATTGTGCGTTTTGGTCCCGTGTAAATATAGGTGCAGTATGGATTTGTCATAATGATGAGGTCCATTAACATACAAGTAATTACAATATAGCTGGCCACTAAAACTTAAGAAAGGCAGTAGCAGAGTACTATAATGTTTATTTTAAAAATATACAAACATACTTTAACATTTATACGATAATATCAGTTAGTATTTTCCTACTACTGGGTAAGATTTTTAGGTAAGAGGTCATTTTCAAATAGTCACTGCTCCTAAACTCCCCTCCTCCTCCTAAACTCCGATCCCCTATTAAAATTCTTCTTACGCATACAGTCAACAAAATCAACGATACGTTATTTTATAGGTAATTGCATCCTTGTTGGTCTTATTATTAATTTATCAAAATTCAGTTCGTAGACGTTACAACGAAACCGTAGCCATCACCGTAGCAAAGTCGTAGACCGTAGCGGTCGGTAGTCGATAACTAATTTTCTGAATCCCTATCTGCGTAAACTTGGTAATGAGGTAGTTTGCAGGCGGCCCCAGCAAGTAATTACAGCTGGCTGCGTGTCGTGGGTGCAGGTTTGAATCCCGGCCTTGAATCAGGCTCGCACGACCTGCTTTGAGTCTTGAAAGATTTAAATAAAGTTGGGTCGTTTTTTCCAGTGAATTTGTGTTACTAGTTTTTTTTAGATACTATTAGTTTGTGTTACCTTTAAAATATGGGAAAAATATCACAGTAACTTTTCACACAACTAATATCAAGAACAGCACAATAATTTATTATCTACATTACAACGAGGCCCAAGACGTGAGCTGGAAATGGAAAAATAAATATTAAATGTGCTCCGGGAGCAAGTTGTCAAGTTATGGGTCGGCCGGGCAGGAACCGTGTTAAACATTTCGCGGGAGTTATACAAAAGCGTTCGTGGTATATTGGTAAGGGCTGCTGCCTCCCGTCCGGGAGACGCGGGTTCGATCCCCACCACGTACCAAGGTGTTTTCTGCTGCGCGTCTATAACCCTAGTAGCACCGCGCGCATTTTACTAGTAAATCAGGTAGTAGGCATATAAAACGCGATGGTTGTATGGAGTGGCCAATGTGTGCCCAGGAAGCGCTATTTTGACCGATCTTCGGCTGCACGCATCCGTTAGCTGCCATTATTAACTTTTTTCCTTTCATTTAGTTATTTCAATACAAAAATTAAAATTAAAAAAGAAGATTTTTTTTTATATAGTTTTTCGTAGTCCGAAAGTTTTCCAACAGATGGCACGAGCAAAGATCGGTCATCCAGGTACTTACATTAAAATATAACGTACGTAATAATGTATTTGAAATTTTTAAACAAATTCGTAACAAGGCCGGGAGCAAGCGACCACCACTATTCCACCGACGCTCTTACTTTCAGCATTATTTAAATTAGCTATTTATGCAACTGTTGCATAATGAGGGGCATTTAACACGAGTGTGGTTTATGAAACGAGCGCAGCGAGTTTCATAAAAGTATACACGAGTGTTAAATACTAATTATGTACAGTTGCATACAATAGTTTATCTACACTCATACAACAAATTTAAATTAAAGACAAAATAAAGTAATCATTGTTTATTGTAATAATTATTGACATTTTCAAACGTTAATGGCGCGAAAATAAATTTGCAGTAATATCGCACCGCGCATGCGCGCCGCCAAGGTTGCGTTCCGAAACACGCTAGTGTGCTCAAATAGCAAGCATCTGCGTAAAAATTTTAAAAAAAAACTTCATTTTGTTACAACTTTGCGATAACGAAATGAAATTTGTATGGATCCTTAGTCACGGCTCCATCGAAAGGTATATCATTTGCTTAGCGTTTCTGATAAGTAAATGAAGGATTTACGACATGAGTGTAGATAAAAAAACTTTCCTTCAGATTCTCAGGCTGAAAATAAATAAAATTAAATTTATACGTGATGGGGACATCTTCTCACACGTCCATCTTATCCCAATCTAAGCAGAGCTTGTATTATGGGTACCAGACAGCTGATATACAATAGGTACATAAATATGTAAATACATACTTATATAGATAAACAACAACCAGACACAAGGCAAACACAAGTGCTCATCACACAAATGTTTGCCCTGGGCGGGATTCGAACCCACGACCCTGTGCGTTGGAGGCAGATACACTACCACCTGGGCTGGGCCGTCACCTCCTAGGTATTTGAAAAAGAAAAGGTAAGATGGGCTGAATTGACACAAGAGTAACTTTAATGAAGCGGATAATGCGGGACTCGCAATTTGATCCATTGTACCCTACGTGTGAGGGTGAGAGTGACAATGGGTTCTAATAGCAAAGTACGTAGAATGATTATTACATTGTCCTTTTGATCAATTCCTGAAAAAAAAAACAGGAGATGATCATCTTATGTTTACAGTTCATCAACAGCTCATATATACGTCCCCACTGAAGGGCTCGAGCCTACCTTGAGCTAGGGCGATTAGGCCTTAGTCGACCACGCTGGCCCAGTGCGTGTTGGTCGACTTCACACGCAAACTTTGAATTTCTCCGCAGGATGTGCAGGCATCGCGATGTCTTGCTTCACTGTAAGAGCGTCGAAAAAACGTACATTATGAATTCAAAATTCGAAAACACATTGGTACGTGGTGGGATCAAACTTGCGTCTCCCGGACGGGAGGCAGTGGCCCTAGCCACTAGACCACCGACGCTCTCTTACAGCTGTATTAATTATAATAATTTTGTCATAGGATGACAATCAACCTCCTAGTTGATATACCTATAGATACCATTAACCTGTGATAACGGTTTGTGTAACGATTATTTTCCTCAAGAACCAACGGGTTATATAACCTTCCAAAACATTATTTTGTAAACAATCAGCTGATTCAACGTTCAGCGTACAAGATTCAAACCAGAAACCTGCGTGATGGATGATAATCGAAAACTTTACAACTCGGCCATAGAGGCTAGGATATTAATCACAGTAATATTACTTATTAAATTATATTATTAATATAAATAATTAATGTATTGTAAGTGACAAAATATGTTTGGATGTTTAGATGTTTGTTCTGGTTTCACGCCTAAACTACATAACGGATTTGGATGAAATTTGGTATGAAGGTAGTTTGCACCCTGGATTAATATTTATTTTTATTTATTTATTTATTACATTTAAGTCTAAAGCTCAGCCGTGTGGTGACGGCAGAATAGAATACATTTGTCACCAACCTCCACTCTTCCTGTGGGTGTCGTAAGAGACGACTGAGGGACTACACATTGAACAGGGAACGGGCAGCAGCGCTCTCTGATACAGTAACATTTTAATCTGCGATCTCCAACCCACCTGCCAAGCGTGGAGATTATGGCAAAACCCTCCACTTAAGTGGAGGAGGCTCATAGTCCAGCAGTGGACTGTAACGGGCCGTTGATTTGATTTGAAGTCTTAAGCTAATAATTTACATTTATATATATATGTGTAACAAAAACCTACTTAGGTTTGTTCGTACATCCATAAATCCAGTCGACATCACTCGACGACCGCACGTATAATAGCTCTGCTGTTTGTTTACAAAATTAAACATAGAGTACATTTTTACGGACAGTCTTATTTCCACGGGAACTATCTTACAGCTAGTGATCCTACTTAATATTATAAATGCGAAAGTTTGGATGTTTGTTGCCGAATCACGTTTGAACCACTGGACGGATCGGGATGAAACTTGGCACGTATATAGGTTAGAGAACACTAAAATTGACACAAAAAAAACATATAAAATAAAAACACAAACACAACACATTCAAAAACATACCTACAACAACAACAATATACACAGGCAATAACATGGTTAGGGCCTGGAATTAAATAGGACATAGGGTACTTTTTACTGCGGGAAAAACAATTCCCACGGGAAAACTCATAAACGCGGATGAAACTGCGGGTGGAAAAAAAAATGTTTATTATTTTAAACAGACAGCCTTATTAATCTATTGAGGTTTCCCTTTATGGACCTCCCTTTAAGCTACAAAGTTGCCTGTATTGGGAGGTACCACTCTTCCATTAATGATGAGATCACTTGTACACATTTAAGGCGTAACTGAAAGCTTGTCATATAATAAATGAGATGTAAACGGTAACAATTTAGTATTTTTCGAAATTCATACGAAATTTTCTCAAGCAGTCTTGTCTGGCCTAGTGTTTGGACGCACATAAAAAGGTGCGAAAACAGACGAAAGTTCGTTTGTTTTATTCGCAAGAGCGTAAACATCGTTTGTCTCCGCTTCGGGCCGTTTGGGCCACAACGCAAGCGTGTTTCTAATCTCCTGATACTTTGTAGCGGCAATGTTTACGCGCACATAAACTAGGTAACTTTTTGTCTCATTCAGACAGACTAAGCAATTAAAAAAAATAGTAACTCGAAAAAAAAATTTGGGGATCATACGAGTACATGGGTGTTCTCTAACTGCATATTCACTGCAAAAATCGTGGGACACCTTGTAAGTATACTTTAACTTCTGATGGATCTATGTTCCTTCATTGTGCGTTTTTTTTTAATGAATTTGATTAAATTTGTTTTTTTTAAGGATTCTGTAACTACCTTTCTTTTAGGAGTTCAATATTCTGACTATTTTCATAAATATAAAGAATTGAAACTATTTGTCGTTTTTAAGGGTCTTCAAGTCCCCGCCCTCTTTATTACGATTTTGATAGAAATCGCGATCGTATAGGAATAAAAAACAATGTGTCGTGCGAATTATTCACTACCAATAATCATAAGGCACCATTAGTGTAATGAGCACTTGTGATTGTCCTGTAGAATATTGTTTATTTATATAAGTAAGTATTTATCAGCTGTCTGATACCCTCAGTACGAGCTCTATTTAGAATGGATTTAGCCATGTGTGAGTTTTTTTTTAAACTAGTTACATAACGCAGCTACGCTCACGTTGTGTACGATTGTGATGTGAGAGAAAAAAATACTACGTGTTAATCCTGCCTCCATTCCAAGTTTTATCCAAATCCGTAGTTTAGGCGTGAAAGCGGAACACACATCCAAACATACTTTCTTTCACATTTGTAATATTAATGCTCAATATTAAATTTAGTCGACACTCTTCGTTCATTATTGAGGATTGTAGCGTGGTACGTAAACAGTCGAGATGAGAGTCAATAATAACCACTGCCATCGACGCCACCGACGCCATTTTGTAATTTCATTCATTATACCTATAGATACATAACACAGAATTAATACATTTTCTTCTCCCGCCAATACCAGACACCTCACCACCTCCCGTAGTGACGCACTTTTATAGCTGATATTGTTTGTCATAGACGAATAAAAATGTATGAAAAAAAATACATCAATAAATCTCTGACTTCATGGCTCACTTCAGAACACTGAGTTCCTAATGAAGCCCGTTTTAGAAATAATTCGAAACAACTGCGACTGTACACTCAGACAGAGCTCGCTGGGGATAAACAGGTTTCTTTATTTCGATTCAGCGCTTTTCTATACAATACCTACGAGTACTCCAGATGTTTTAGGTAATACGTAAGACGAACCTCGATTCCTATTGATTAAAAAAGCGCTGTTGCTGAGCTGGATGCTATGAAGGAGGCCTATGTTCAGCAGTGGACGTCTTCCAGCTGAGATGATGATTCGAAATCAGCGTATTCAGCTCGCCCATGAAAGTGGCGTGCTCACGTGCCCTCGCTGTGCACGGAAGTTTGCTGCGAAGATCGGCTACATAAGCCATCTTCGGGTGCACCAGCGCCCGACTGACGAGGAGTCGAAGTGGTCACCCCGGCCGGAAACGGTTGGATAGATCATCATCGTTGTCATTGAGCTCTATACTAAAATCAAACCTTTGTATAGTGAGGTTTGGAGCCGGTAGCTTTTTATGACACAAATCGATAAGGATACAGATATTTGTGTGATCAATCACGAAAGTATATCTGGATGTCCTGCTGATTTTTTATTTGGAACGAACAAATTTTCCCATGTTACAAACTCCACGCTTACTTTGTGGTTGCTTAGATGCAGCTGGCAGTCTAGAGTTTCCGTTTAATATAGTAAAACCAAAAAACAAGGATGTCATTAGAAAATAATCTACGGTCTCGTAAGGATATGAAATAAAATATATCTATATGCAAGTCCTCGTATGTATAATTTAGCTGTTCATCCCCATCTGAGTGACACCCCCATTCCATAGTACCTACGTGGTGGGGTAGAACCAATGGCGTTTCTCAGACGGAAGGCAGCGGTCCTAGTCACTAGACCACCGACGCTCTCAAAACCTACGAGAAACCTTACTGGAGTTGTCACTTTCATGTTTTTCCAATAAAGTGATGATAGATGGAGTCCCTAGTGGCGGATAACTCTTTACACCCTACATCCTTTGTATCATAGCGTCTCCTATTCAGAAAGCTTGTGAATCCTTTTTGATACCATTCACAAGCTTTTATATATTACAATAGGTGAATGAGATCAAAAGGGTTATTTCAGAAGCAAAACTAAAATGTTTTGAAGATTTAATGTACATTTATGAATGATGCTCAAAATGTCTCATTGAACTCAAGAATGTTTTTTTTTTTAAATAATACATCAGATCATCTTAATTATATTACATCTTAATATTACATTACATTATATTTTAATAATTGAACTGGATTATTATTACAATATTTATTTAATTAGTGCACATTCAGCCTAAATCATTATATCATCCGAATAGTTTACGATTGTTTATTTAAGAGCGTCGGTGGTCTAGTGGTTCGTACTGCTGCTTTCCGTCCGGGAGAGTCTATTTAATCGACGCTCTTACGGTGAAGGAAAACATCGTGATGAATCCTATCCTACACACTCCTGCGAAGAAATTCAAAGGTTGTATGTGGAATCGACCAACCCGCAATGGGCCAGCGTGATTAACTAAGGCCTGATCGCCCTACTTCAGGGTAGGCTCGAGCCCCTCGGTGGGGAGCTGTTGATGATGATTTTGTGCTTCGGATGGCATAATGAATTTCTATCGACCCCGGCTTCTATCTATAGGTTTGAATTATATTAGTTACTGGAGCCACGATGTCAGAAGCGGCTCGAAAACTAACACTTCACGGGGCCGTTTCACGAAGCTACAAGTTACAAATTACAAGTACAATTCGATGTACATTGCGTACACAAAAAGATAAATCGATAAGGGCATACAGTTTAGGCGAATTGGCTACGCAATGAATGTCAACTTGTTACATGTTACTAGTAACTTGTTGCTTCGTGAAACGGGGCCCAGTGTGTGAGGTCGGTATAACCCGCGCAGATATAGAATAGATTTAAAAATGGCGTCCGCTTGCATGCTATCTCGCTCACAATCTATCGCTGTCTATACTCACACAGTTTTTTTGCAGTCTCACGCGCTGCAAGAAATATAATGACAATAAACTGTTGATGTAGATGATATTCTTCCGATAATCATATATAGTAATGTAAAATAAATAATTTTAAACTTACCCCATGTTGTTTTTTCTTATATTTACCCTTGCTTCTTATTTAATTTATTAATATTTTTGTCATTATTATTAGTAAGTGTCATTAATTAATAATAATAAACCCGTCCTGTCCCGTTTTAAATCATAATAATAAAAAAGAATAATTAATAACAAAAAAAAATCAGTAAGAAAAATCAAAGTCGATTTTTGAGAACTTGCTTTGCCAACCGTACCATAAGTACCCGCCGCCATTTTCAGATCTATTCTTTATCTGCGCGGGTTATACCTACACGATATTAGGGATTACCTTGCATTACGTAGTTCTACAACAAAGTTATAACTATGCTAAAATTTCAAACTCACATTCAAACTATCCTGTAATAGTATTTCTGAGCAACAATGTGATGATAAAATATGTAGATTCGTTTAAAAGTTAAATGATGCTGCTATAACACTCATTTAACTTTTAAATAGGTACCTATGCGGTAAATGCCTGTTTAAGGACAGTTAGGACTAGGTTTTATCTATTCTTTTACAGGAAACATCCGTATAAAATAAAATTGTAAAATCTCGCGAGTTTTTTTTTTTTCGAAATGGCTGACTTATGTGTTTTTTTACGTTTTTAACCCCATATCTCCGCCATTTTGAAAAATTTCATAAAATTGACTTGACAAAAAAGTTCCCCCTATCTCCTATTCCTAGTTCCTGTTATCGAACCTGTTCACAAAATTTTACGAGAATCGGTTGAGAAACGTGCTCTGTAGAGGAGAATAAACAGACCTATGGACATATAAAAGCAATTTCGGCCAAGTTGAAACGGAGATGCTTCGCTCGCGCTCCGCGGTCGCTTGGTCAATAAGACCTGTCAAGAACTAGCCAAGCCAGGCTTACAATGCACATTCAGGGTTTCTTACTGATTATCATCATACAACAGCTTGGTTAGTTAGTACATTGCAGGCTGAATCACCTGATTGTCCGAAAATAAAGATGATTCCGTGTTTCGGAAGGCACGTTAAGTCGTTGGTCCCGGTCACTATCTATCTAGTCTACACTAGCCATGTCAGTGACCTTTGGTGGCTTTAACACTGATACCAGGGTTTGTGGGGCTCGTTCCTTCGGTGCCGACTGAAAATCAGTGTTGCTAGTGTCTCACTGGCCTGGCAACAAATGCTGAGTCGGTCCCAATTTCCAGTACTTTTTCTCACACGTTTTAAATTTGCATATACATAATATAGGGTATATTATTATTACTCTTTGTACGTGTTTTGAAATTAACAGGGAATAAATTATTGCCGCCGTGTGGTGACGGCAGAGTATTCTACATTAGTCACCAACCCCTACTCTTCCCGTGGGTGTTGTAAGAGGCGACTTAGGGACTACACATTGAACAGGGAACGGGCAGCAGCGCTCTCTGATACAGTAACCTTCTAGGCCAAGTCAATCTATTTATTTAAAACATAAAAAATATTTAATATTAATATGGTCACTGATGTTGTTAGATTAGCTAATTACGTAATAACTTAAGACAGAAGGACTGTATAAATTAACCGACTTTGTATTACATGGATCTCACAACTTTTTACGGTAGAAGAACTGCATTGCGAGACTTGGTTTTTTTATAAATTGTGCTGATGGCATCTCATTTCTTTTTGTATGTAGTCTTCCTCTTTTTATTTTCTGGTAAAATAAAATAAAAATAAAAAAGCTTTATTAATTCCCTACAATATTAGGATGTACATCTTTTTATGAAAATGTTTAAGTTGGTTAGTTTAAGTAAGTAGTTTTAGTTTTAATTATTGTTATTTTGTGTTAGTAGTTTTCTTGCAAGGACCGCTTCTTGCGGTGAAAGCCTCCTCCAACTGTGCCCATGATTCCCTTTCTCTTGCTATTTTCTGGTACTACTTGTAAAAATCCAAGATATCGCAGTAAAACCCAAAGGTTGCCTGGAAGAAAGTGGCCGCCTTTCTTTTACGGACGGGAAGCGTGGAAGCCGCGGCGCGGACAAGCTACCTCCACCGGCCGCGGTTATGTTTATTAGTGTTATATCTTTTATGACAATTTCGGGCAATTTAGTCTACTTAAGACTTTGGAATTTTTAGTACAATTCATAAGACATGTCCCGTTCTTGCTTTTTCATTCCGTTGACCATTTTAAAAGTTACCTTTGAACATAATAATAATTAATAGGTACCTATCAACACTTTTATTCCATTAACACAGGTACACTGATTCATTTACTGCAAATGTAACTTTATAATCCTATATAATGCCCCAAGATTTATATGGGGTTACAAAGTTATCTAGCAGATGATGTATCTAAAAAACTGGGAAGAAGTTGCAATTTTTTTAGTTTTTCCCTGATTTATACATTAAACACTAATTACATTCTAAATTTGAAGCTTCTGTCTGCTAGAAGTGCCTTAGAGTTTTAATGATCGGTGAGTCAGTCAGTCAGTGAGTGAGTGAGTGAGTGACAAAATTAAGAAACTTTGACTAGTAATAATTTTTAAACTGCTGGTTTAAATTGAATGAAATTTGAAATATATCGTGTTTATACAATGCCTGTTTGGTTACTAGGTTTTCACTAGTAATTCAGGTTTCTAGTTTTATCCACAACGAAGTCATATTATGGGAGTCGAAAATGGCCCGAACTGCTTTGAGAAAAGGATGGTACGGCCGTGCCGCTTTTTTGCTTGACTTGGCGGGGGCACTGCCGTGCCCCCAGATTATCTCGGTTTTCCCAGGATATGAGCTGTGTATGATGATGATGAACACCTACTTGATTATAGCTCAAAATCTTATAAGAAAAACAGTTAAAGGGAGATGGAAAGAGAAAATTTATTATGAAAGTGCCTAAAAGTGGAGCCATTAAAATGAGACAGTTATAGTCTGATAATAAAAATAATGTAAGAGCCACTTACAAAGTTACACTATTTGACTCTTTATGGGCAGAAGCGAAGGAAATTAAAAAATGTTTATTGCAAACTGAAAATGGAGTGGTATTTTAGTTACAAAGTACTCTTATCATCGCTTGAGACTGAAAACCTTGTATGTGTTCTCAGCAAAATTTTACAGGAGGAACAATAGTTATTTGTTAGATAAGAGAGAAATGTTGATTTTTCCTCAGAGAACAGATATTGAATCCAGAGCATGTGAAGGAGTCTATAATAGAAGCACGAGCGAAGCGAGTGTTTCTAAAAATAGACTCCTGAAGCTCGCGAGGGATTCTAAGGGTCGAGGTGAGAATTGGATTCCTCTCAAACCCAACACATTATTTTTCACCTATTCCGGCAAGGAAATCATTAACTATTTACTTGCCTACGTAAATATTGGTACTTTTCTCTTATTTTCGATATAATTCTATAAGTTGAGATTTAATTACTGTATTTTATCATAATACTTTTAAAACTTTTATTTAAAAGGATAAAAATAAACAACCAAAACAATAAACAAACTTTTATGTTATGTTTTTTTAGGGTGCGTTCCAAAATTGTATGAAAACCTATCCCTGCGTTCCGAGACGCGCTTGAATCGAATTTAGCGCAGTCAAAGGCAGGCGAAACCCTAAGCGAAACCCATACAATCTTTTGGTTTTCTGATCGCTGCTGACGGCGCTGACAGTTGATTCGGAACACACCCAATAAAAAAGAAATGGCCCACGTCAATTCTTTTACGCGCGGATATATGAAAACTTTTTTCCTGTGTAAGATAATGTTCGAAATTCAAACGAATTCTCCTCTCTAGACATGAAAATGGTTTGCATGTCTAGAAATGAATGAGCGATTTTCGGCCCTACTTTCGGGCATTAAAAGCCAACTTTCCGAGGTGGAGAGGTGAAAAAAACCGTTTTCTGAACTGAATAGTGAAAGTTACAGATTGTTATAGAGTTTCGACATTCATTTATGGGCTCTTTTACTTGAAACTAACTTAGATTGAACAATTTAATCATAACTAACTTAGATAATTTGTTTTTACTGTTTAATTACATATTTTACTTTTTTCTGTATACTGTTTATACTGTTTATTTTTTTATGTTTTCGCTCTTATAATACGTTTTCTTACCATAACCTCAGTGTTCTGAGATTAACTCTTATGCGCACTACTTTCACGTATATACGATGTTATAAACTACAAGGCTGCATTAAAACTATATATTGCTCTCAATTATTTTGATTGTCTTTCTGTTTTGATTTGGTGCACAGAATGGATTGATATCCTATTCTATTTTATTTCATCAAAATCGGTTTAGTAGTTTACAGTAGTTAAATAGACGATATTATATCTTAGCCCACAACGTAAGGTTGTAAGTAAAAAATACAACGATTTCAAAGGAAAATGCAACAAAATTAAATAAGTACGGCACACAAAGTAGCTGACTGAAATATTCCGTTCATGTAAAAGATGTTACTGAGATTCAAGGAGTAATTTCCGGAAAAACAGTTCCAACTTTGTACACTCAGTTTCTGTGGATAGAAAATATGAAGACGGAAAATTCATTCCGAAGAAAAAAATATTTGAGTAACTATTTATTTATTTAACAATATATTGTACACAATAAAGATTACAAGGACAAAACATATGTACAGTAAAACGACACAACAGGCCTACTTATTTCCAAGGAAATATCTTCCAGTCTGTAGGTACAGAAGACAGAATATAAATAAAAGGAGGCGGATATAACGTGCACAACATGGAAACATAGATACAGAACAATAACAACTAGTTATATATACAATATAATACATTAATATATACTAGCTAACTATATAATAAAACATACATGCACCCAACAATACACATATTATACTTGTACACAACCATATATATATATAACTATGTTTCATCCTCTTCATGGTGTGGGTTGAAGACCTCAATTTATATAAAATCGGCCACTGGCATGGCTCGGAAACGACTTCTGCCATATATGGATGGAAACGTTGTACTCACATGAGTTATCCTAAACCATACAAAGTTGATAACTGGTACTAAAGTGCTCTACGATCTCTATAAAGTAGTATTAATAACTTTTTGAAAAATTAATGGGATGTATCAAAAAAATCATTTTTTGCTGCTGCTCCTATACATTTACTTCTAGCGGTCCATCCGCGACTACGCTCGCCTTAAGTAACATTTTCCCGTGGGAATAAGACATTTTCCCGTAAAAAGTATCTTATTGTGTTAATCTAGGTTACAAACTATCTCCATCCAACATTTCAAAAGAACAAACATCCAAATTTATCTTCACATTTATAATATTAAGTATGATTTCATGTGATGGAGTTTCACTTCCTGTCACACTTTATCTTAAGTGTGTCTTAAGTTTAATTACTTATTTAGAGATAAGTATTGAGTCATCAATGACTGTGAAAATAGTAATAATATGTATTGTCTTCTTTAACCGTTCTATACGGTACTCCTATATTAATTCTGTGGCTAAATCTTAACAGACTAGTCACTCTTGTAAGTGTTATCTAGTTAGAACGAATCAACATTGAATTTCTCATTGAACCTTTGCAATTTTTTGATAAAAAATTTCAATATTTCCGATAGATGGCGTAGTCAGACTTACATATTTGAATTTGAATCACGAAGTTTTCCTTTACCGTAAGAGCGTCGAAAACGTACACATGAACTCGAAAACACATAGGTACGTGGTGGGGATCGAACCCGCGTCTCCGGGACGGACGACAGCAGCCCTAGCCACTGGACCACCGACGCTCCCGTGGTGGCTAGTAGCTCTTCTCCACAGATTCCGCCATTGTGTTAGTGAACTCACCCAAAAAAATGTAATGAAGGATCTAAGTGATGTAATAACATCCTATGGAAATAAATTATTTTGACTTTGACTTTGACTTTGGCTAGAACCCTTCGTTATGAAACATTATAAAATCAAATCAAATGTCTTGCATTTATTCGTCATCGTTAATTAATTACATCGATGTTTATACATTTACGAAACTATTTATTGTAGAGACAACTTTTGCGCAATCCTTTTTTTGCAAAGAGTATGAAAAATGTCGCCGCTAATCCCGAAATCCATTTCGACAATACCGTAATTACCAATTTATCGAAAAATGTCCCGAAAAAAGGACAACAAAGGATCCTTTTATCCCGTTTCCCTCATATCGGGTAAACTGCCCTAAAATCGGCTCGTGTCCATTATGATTTGTACGAGAGTGACAATCACTGGCGAGTTACCCTATAATAAGTTGTTTAGTTCAACGGATGAAGGGCGTGTGTCAATCAAAGTGTAATAAGCGAATTATTGATAGAAGCTTATGAGAAGAAATGCAGAGATTTTGTAGAAAAATATTTTCATGGAAATTGGGTTATTTTTAGATTAAAAAAAAAGATTTAAATATTTTTATTTGAAGTAAGATTTAACAAAATCATTTTTCAACGTCAAGTGTACGCTCACTGTGGAGAAGAACGGCCGGAAGAAACTCCACAGGATTCGCATCTTCTGTACTTTTTTTTTAAATAAATGTATTGTTTACAATAGTCAGTAAAAGTAAGTAGTTAGCCCTTTCTAAGTTATGTTACTATCATAAAAAAAGTTAAACATGGATATAGCTAACCTAATAATAACCTTAGCCGTGTGGTGACGGCAGAGTAGAATACATTTGTCACCAATCCCTACTCTTCCCGTGGGTGTCGTAAGAGGCGACTTAGGGACTACACATTGAACAGGGAACGGGCAGCAGCGCTCTCTGATACAGTAACCTTTTAATCTGCTATCTGCAACCCGCCTGCCAAGTGTGGAGATTATAGAAAAACCCTCCACTTAAGTGGAGGAGGCTCATAGTCCAGCAGTGGACTATAACGGGCCGTTGATGTTGAACCTAATAATGGTGGCCCAGTTGTTGGTCGCTTTTACACACAAACTTTGAATTTCCTCGCAGGAGTGTGCACGTATCCTTGCGATGTTTTTGTTCAAAACCTAAAAGCTTGTGATTTAGAATAAGATGGTCTACAGGAAACTGAGCCACTAACTCTACTCAGCACTCAAAGCCGGGGAAGTAGCTAATCAGCTCGACTTACACGTAACTACTGCTAGAAATATAAGCTTAGCTTCAGGAGCTTTTCTCCACTACGGATACGGATACGGATCTTTAACTCGGTAATAAAATTTAAAAAACTAGAGCTAAGACGTGTTTTGAGAATTTCTAGTTGCCTCTTTTTTTTGTATCCAAAGATATTTGATTTATACTCTACATTAGTTCGCTGTCCCAGTGCGGGTTGGTAGACTTCACACATAACCTTTAAAGGGGAGCAACCAAAGTGGGGGGAGAGCAACAATTAAATATAAAAAATAATGTTTTGTAAGACTTTCAATCGATTAATAACGCCAAAACTAGTGTTACCAAATACATTCTGACGAAAGTAATAAGTACTTTTTTTTATTTTGATACTATAATTCCAACATTTTTGAGAAATCCTTATTACAGACAACTCGAAACCCATATTGAAGCCCACAGGTCAAACATTTTGGTTGCTCCCCTTTGACGGTTTCTTCTACAGTGAGAGTGTCGTATGTGAATTCGAAATTTGACAGCACATTGATACACGGTGGAGATCGAACCCGCTCTCCTCCACCACCAAAGCTATTTATTTGATAAGCAAAAAAAAATTGTAAATTGAGAAAATAAATCTTCTTTTTCTTTTCTTCTTCTTTCTTAATCTTTATTTCTTTTTTTCTTTTTTAGGAAGAGCAGGGCCTCAAAAAACATACAACAAACTGACAACAAACTGTTATAGTTTTTCATAAGCTAATAAAGTTTTTTTTTTATCTTTTATTTTTTCTTAAAATTTTTGTATTAGCAGGTTTTGCCACATATAATGTGTAAAAAAAGTCTATATTACTCGTACTTACTAAACCAAACTAGGATATCACATTACAAAAACTCTTTAACGATATAAAAATGCGCATGCAGTTTTTTCTTGAGTCTTTTCTTTGCAATCATCCTAAAGCTAGGATCACACAAAGATATTATTTTCCAATTCTCCATTCGCAGTTGTACACAACTTGATTTCTAGTAAAATATAAGGGATATTACACGAAAGGGTGTCTTGAATGATGTGGGCAATTTTCGTTGAGAGCCGCGCGCAACTGATTCACAACAACTGAAAGAAAAATGGCGGCCGTTCCCGCGCTCGAAGGATAGCGTGTTATTCAGGAAGATTGCAACATGGACGTGATTGCGTTTTAGCTTGTAAAGAATCCCTTGTTTTTTATTATTATATGTTATGTTTTATGCACAAGCCTTTTCTTTATTAATCCAGTCGTCTTGATAGACTTTTGCAAAGCTTTCTTCGTTTTCTGGGATACTAGTAATTTCAAGTAAGAGAACCAATTGATTCATTTCAAACCACGGACCAAGTAGGAAGAGGACTAGGCGCTATGAACTAGGCCGCGTGATATTTTAGTCGGCCATGACGTCACGGAGGGGGCGGGGCTTAGCGGCCATTACTTGCGACTAAAACACTTGTCGTCGTGCGGTCAAAAATTATTGAAATTTGAGTAAATAATGCTATAAATATGAAGTGTTGTGTACCTATGTGTCGAAATTGTTCTGAGAGGCAAGGAGAAACAGCTGAAAAGTTATCATTTCACGTGTAAGTAACTTATTTCAGTATTTTCATCCCAACTTTTCTGTAATAATTGATACGAGGAGTAAATTACGCTTTGTGCTACTAGATGGCTAATAAAGATTGGTTAATAAGTAAGTGTAATTGCGACTATGTGAGCTTTAATGTTTATATTTCATTAGATTCTATCATGAAATTTAGAAAACTTATTAATTGCTCTCCTGAGTATGTATCTTGGCTGAGCTACGACCTTTTTGCGCTGCTGCAGCACACATGCATAACCTGGTGTGTCAGGTTATGATACTTTTAGTAATAGGTTTAATTTTGTTTTCTTATGTATGTGTCTGCAGTACAGAAATAAATTCTTTATCTAATTTATAGACTAGATTTTCTGTTAAACTATTATATTCGTCGAAAAAGTCCCCGCGGTCAGATGACGCGAGATCGCCATCTAGCGTGCAGAAAATGTACTAGTAAGGAAAATATGTGGTAGTGTTATAAATTCTCCCGATTTGTCGGGAGGATTTTATGCACGGACCAAGTAAATATCCTAAAATGTCGATATGCTAAGATAAAAGAGGTTCTCAAAATAATCGCAATTATTGGTGTTACCTATTACTAATTTAGATTCTACACTAGCTTACCGCCCGCGGCTACGCTCGCGTTATGTAAGATTTTCCCATGGGAATAAGACTTTTTTCCATATCCTATGTGTTAATCCAGGGTACCAACTATCTCCATTCCAAATTTCATTCAAATCCGTTCTGTGGTTAACGCATGAAAGCGGAACAAACATCTAAACATCCAAATGTATTATAAATTTTGTAATATTAGTGTGACGCACGCTTTTAATAAGTAAACATGTTAATTATGTAATAACCCGTGCAGTCATACCTATTTGGAATTGTTTACTTTCATCTTCTTAGTTTTTCGTCTTAATTATTACATATCTTTTGTTTTTAAGTGTAAAAAAGACAATATTATTATTTCAAAGTGAAATATCCATTTTCATTGAGGTATTAATTTATAATTATAATCTGTGCAAAATCTCCCAACCTTCCCTAAGCAGGCAACACTTGCGACAACCGCAAGCGAGGGCCGCATTTAGAAGTAAAATAAATAATAATTATTTTCAATCAAAATGAAATGTCAACGAGGTTATGAATGATATTATATAATATAACAGTATTTCTTTTTTAGATTTCCATCAAATAATGATTTGAAACAAAGGTGGATTAAAGCTGTTAACCGTGAGGCAGAATGGGTACCCACTAAGTACACAAAAATATGCTCTCTTCATTTCGAAGATAAACATTTTTACTTCACTGGAAAAGGGTTAAAAAAGATAAGGCAAGGTGCCTATCCAACCTTAAAAGTTGAAACATGTGTAGGTATAACTATAGTTATAATAAATAAAATAAAATAACTTTAAAAATACATTGTCAAACATTATACAAACATAATCTGGCACAACTATATTTTTTATTCAAACTAGGATTTTGGAAGGAATTATATTGTTTCTTACTTTTATTACTATGCAAATACTACTACTTCTATGTTATTTATTAATTTTCAAAATATTTATGTATTTATTTTGCCAGCAACGTAAAGAATCTGACGTTGAAAATATGAATGAACAACAAGATGTTAATGAACTTTTGAGGTTGAACGATACACCCCGAAAAATAATGTTGAAACAAGAAATTTACCGATTACGAAGAAAAGAAAAGAAGTTGACTTTAAAAGTTAGAAAACTACAAATGACTTCCAACCGATTGAAAAAGAAGGTAGGAAAGTAGATGAAAATATTATAGTATCCATAATTATATGTAGATATTGTTTTCTATGTATTATTGTTGTATGTTAAAATAAAAATAAAAAATAAAGAAATGAAATAAAAATAACTTTTTTTCGGTTACTTACAGGTATCTAACATGGAGTCCTTGATCAAAATATTGAAAAAGAAAAATTTTGTGTCAGGTGAAGAAGCGGATGTATTAAGCGCAATCGACGCCAAAACGAAAGATTTGGTTCATCGCCAAATTTCGAAAATTAAGAAATTACCCTTGAAAAGAAAATATTCGCCGGCTTTACGTTCGTTTGCACTTACACTTCACTATTATTCGCCCAGAGCGTACGTTTATGTTCGACGTACGTTTGACACATGTTTACCTCATCCAAGAATGCTTACAAAATGGTATGAAAATGTTAACGGCGAACCAGGTTTTACTTCTGAATCTTTCAAGGTATTGAAATTAAAATCTGAGATTTCCCAAAAAAGATTAAGATGTTGCCTTGTAATGGACGAAATGGCCATAAAAAAACATGTAGAGTGGGATGGGAGTAGGTACCATGGGTATGTTGATGTGGGGACAAACAGTTTTGAAAGCGATACAGAAGCTAAAGCTTCGGAAGCCCTAGTACTTCTGCTTGTATGCATCGAAGAGCGTTGGAAATTACCAATCGCATTTTTTTTATTGAACTCTATAACTGGCGAACAACGTGCTACATTAATAAAACAGTCCTTAATGAAATGTGATGACGTGGGAGTAGACATTGTTTCTCTCACCAATGATGGATGCCCTTCGAATATTACGATGGCGAAAATTCTTGGATGTAATTTTGACATTGATAGATTAAAAACGACATTTCCACATCCCACTGCTAATTATGAGGTTGCGTACTTTTTAGATGCATGTCATATGTTAAAGTTAATAAGAAATGCATTTGAGAAAAAAAAGACGTTGATAGATTACCAGGGCAACAAAATAAAGTGGGAGTATGTAGCAGAATTGAATAATCTTCAAAATGAAGAAGGGTTTCATATTGCAAATAAACTGAAAAATACACATGTTCATTTCGAACGTCAGAAAATGAAAGTCAAATTGGCCAGTCAATTATTCAGTTATGGTGTAGCTGATGCCTTACAACTATGTCAGCAAAATAATGACCCCAAATTTAAAGAAGCAGGTGCAACAATTGAATTCATCAGACTCATAAACAACTTATTTGACATTTTAAACTCGCGAAGTATGAAACAATTTGAATATAAAAAACCCTTGTTCTCTGGCAATATTGCAAAAGCTAAAGATATTTTTGAATTTGCAGAAAAATACATAATGTATTTAACAGACAGTCAGGAAAACAAACCAATCCTGAAAACGAACAGAAAAACTGGATTTTTGGGATTTATTGTCTGCATAAGAAGTGCATTATATCTCTACAAGCGCCTTGTCGAAGATGAAAAAGTATTAAAATTTTTGCCGTTACATAAAGCATCCCAAGATCATTTGGAGCTGTTTTTTTGTTTAATAAGAGCACACGGAAGAACCTGCAATAACCCAACCGTACGTCAATTTAAAGCAGCATACAAAAAAACTTTAGTGAAAACAGAGTTAAAAGACGCGTTCGGGGGTAATTGCATACCACAGGAAGATATTTCTATTTTGTCAACATCTGCGATTGATAAAATTAACAATACTGCACAAAGGCATCGTATGCAACAAGAATTAAATCAGTCTTTAGAGGAACCGATACCCGATGATGTCCTTCTTGAGTTTGATTCACTTCTGGAACAAACAATTTGTAATACTTTGCGTCGGCAAATAATTACATATATCGCTGGCTATGTAGTAAAATTTAAGTACTCGCCTTACCTGCGAAAATTGTTTGTCATCCTTATATGCGCAAGACTATAATGAAGATCATAAATTAATCAGAATAAAAAGCAAAGGGGGCCTTTGTTACGCATCTAAAGATGTTGTAGATATTTGTGTGCGCGCTGAATGTAGTATTAGAAGCTTGAAAACTGAGTCCTTAAACAATCCAATTTTTAGAAAAGACAAAATAGTTTTACATACTTTAAAATCACTTGTAGGTGTAAACATTTTTTGCGCAGAACATGAACATATGTTTGAACAAGCTCCTTTTGATAATCATATCATCCTTCTATGCAAATGTATAGTAGAAAGGTACGTCAACACAAGGTTACGATATTTTTCGATTTGTGAGAATATTCGAGAAACGAAAAGACAGCAGTTAAATAAAATTGTTCTATTTATGGGTGATTAAATGAATTAGGTATGTACAGGTTTTAAAAGTCGCTTATTAACGTCTATTACATCCATACATCCAAACATCTAAACATCCATACATCCAAACATACATGCATATTATTAGTAAATTGTAAATTAGTAATATGTAATTACATCGAAATGAT
Source organism: Carpatolechia fugitivella (assembly GCA_951230895.1). Lineage (NCBI taxonomy): Eukaryota > Metazoa > Arthropoda > Insecta > Lepidoptera > Gelechiidae > Carpatolechia > Carpatolechia fugitivella. Next base: position 15,187,573 of record OX579659.1, on the reverse strand, counting down.
CTTCACATAAATGTCTTGTATTGTAGCCTAAGCAGAAGGTGGAGTTTTATCAACTCTGTTTACGACGGAATACCATTTTTTACGAAGTTGTGGAAGAAAGAAAGAAAGAAAGAAAGAAAGAATTGGCCTTACTTCTTTATTATTTCTTGTATCTATTAAAATTATTTCTTGTTTTAAAAATGTGTTTGTAATCTGACCCACGCGCTAATTTTTCCAAGTTCATGACTGTACACAATATAGGTACTTTGATCTAAGACTTTGAGCGAGAGGACGTACTTATTTTTAAAAATAAAATCTCAGTACGGCCCTGTATAAGTATGTTTATAACACGTTGCGCCCTCTAGTGGTGAATAGTGTAACTACCCGCAATATGAACGTGACCGATAATTCTGGTTTTCACCACTAGGTGGCAAGAGATAAAAAGGCGGAGTCAAGGCGGAGTCACCCTCCCCGCGTCTCAGACTTCGACCCCGCGCGATGTCACACTCAATCTGTATGAAAATGTTTATAGCGCCTAGTCCTCTTCCTACTTGGTCCGTGTTTCAAACAGATGTAGTCCGCGCTCGCTATATTACTCTCACTGGTAGTAAAAAAAAAAATATTCTAAAAAAAATTAATAAATTATTCTATTTATTTTTTATTCTCACTCTAACTGTGCGCCCACGGCTACGTTCTCGTTTTGTAAGATTTTTCCAGTAGGTACAAGTATCTTATTTGTTAATCCAGGGTAAAAACTATCTCCATTCTAAAATACATCCTTAACCGTTCAGTAGTTTAGGCGTAAAAACGGAACAAACATTGAAACATACGCACATCCAAACATACTTTCACATTTTGATGTGATTAAGACAGTGGAAATAACGCAAATACTTAAATACAAAAGAAATCTGCAACCTTTTAAAGAGAACAATAGGAAATGGATGAAACCAATGAGTATTATCGCTTCTATCCGGATCTACTGAGCCGAGAGTAAACAAAGCGCGCAATCCTGCGCAAACCGACCATTTTATAGACGCGCAAACGGACCGAGTAATAACAGAGAACGTTTTTTTACGGCAAGTCTGAGCGGGACACAAAGTGATTTGGGTTCCGTATTTAATTTCTGGTGTTCTGACTAAGGCCGCAGCCTCCCGTTCTAGAGATGCGGATTCGGTCCCAACCACGTACCAATGTGTTTTCTTCGAATTAATTATGCCTGTTTATTCACGGAGAAGGAAAACCTGTAGAAGAAACCTGCACACTCCTGTGAATAAATTGAAAGGTTGTGTGTGAAGTCGACCAACCTGCACTGGGTCAGCGCGGTCGACGAACGAAATTATATCATGAGATAGTCTCCAGTTTGACTAGGACACTACAAGCTGAATCACTCGACTTTTTTTTTTTTTTTGTTGACGGACCTAATCACTATTTATACCAGAGTGGTAATATAGTGGGCGCGGACTTGCGGGGGAGCAGAAGGCTCGTACCCCTTAGGAATTTTATGACAACGTATCTGGGGGCGCCCTCAGACGGGCTCGGACCGCGGCCCAGAACGTTGCCAAGGCGAGAAGCGCGTCGGAGAAGAATGACCCGACGCGCTTCTCCTCGACTTTTGCATAGAGTAAGATGTGCATTGAAAGGCACATTAAGCCGTAGGTTTCAGCTTCAGGGAGACATAAAAAGGTTTAAAAAAAATCAACAGAAAGGCAGCTCCAGAATTCTGACACCAAGATGAGAGTCAACTTTAAAACTAGTACACCTCATAGTAAAAATTTATATACACCGTGAAATTTACATCGTTTTGTTCCCGCCGACAAACTGAACAACTTTTCGCGAAAAAAAATCCCTGTGACAAAAAATTTTTGGTCTCTATACAAAGTGAGACTCCCGAGTCCCGACCGACCCATTTTGTATGAAGAGACCAAAAATTTTTTTGTCACAGGAAATTATTTTTTCGTGAAAAGTTGTTCAGTTTGACGGGTACTATCACTACACGGCGGGAACAAAACGATGTAAATTTCATGCTGTATTAGTGATTCCTAAAACCATATTCTATTGCTCACCATTTACCTCAGAAGAGCAAAGCTGAGAATGAATAAATATTTTCTTTTTAACCTTACGGAACCTTAAATCGCCTTTTTCGCAACAAGATTCATATCACGTCTGGTACGGTCTACAAAAAACACAATCCTTTGCGTGTACAATTAAATAAACGGTAGGGTTAGCAGCCGAGGACTTTGACAATTTGCTTCGTGTGATGGAAGAATTTGGAATTGTTCGTTCCTTTTTTTATTTCGGTTTTTGTTGAAAATAGATTGTTTTCTTTTATTCAAGGTAGTGTTTTTGCACCAAATTTGGCATGATAATTTTGACCTTTTTTTGATTAATAACGTCACGTACTTATACGTAAGGGGAAGAGCAGTTTCATTTAACTTCTGTTACTCACGTTAAAGTGGGAGCATTGGAGGTGTAGTGGCTAAAGCCAGCTGCCTCCCGTCTGGGAGACGTTGGTTGGAACCCTTACCAGTAAATGTGTCTTCGAATTTTGAGTTTCATGTTTTTCAAGTTGTAGAAAATTCGTGAGCAATCCTGTAGGCGCCTGTAAAAAAAAAGGTTTTGGTGAAGTCGACCAATCCACACTTGACCAGCGCCCAGGGTGCTCAGCTAAGACCTGATCGCCCTAATCCACGGTAGGCTCGAGATATTATAATAAAAAGTATAAAGAAGGACAAACTAACGAACATACTTGTATGTTCATCATCGTGTGGGCTGTAAGGTCGACCCGACCTCACTAACCCAGTCACTCAGTGTTATAGAGCCGCCAAAGGCCACTGAGATGGCTCGTGTAACAACTATAGCCAGAACCAACGGTTTAACGTGCCTTTCAAAGCACGGAATCTTCATTCTTTTCGGACAATCAGGTGATTCAGCATGCAATTTCCGAACCAAGCTGGGGGAAGGAACAGTTTGGTTCGGAAATTGCATGCTGATTCGGAAATTGCACTGGGAATCGAACCCGGTACCTCCGTAATGGGCGTCTAAATCTCGACCATTCGACCACCATACACTTGTATAATATAAGAAAGTATGCTTCATCACAGCTAAATACCAGGCTATTAGCAATGTAAGAACATGGTTGAACATGTATTAAACAAACTAACATTCGACCCCTTCTATACAAATTTTAAACTGTAACAAGTTTCTATTCTATAACAGACTAACTAAAATCATATTTTAATCTGTTTGCCGAGCAATATTTTACTGCATTATCATTAAATAAATAATCGTTAGTAATAATTCAACGGATATTATAAGGTTTATAATATTGAAGACACAATTGAAGCACATTGAAGGTTAAATTTAAAATATAGTCGTCATTTTGTGTGAATTGTGGCCATGAAAAGAGCTGCTTAAAAAGATCGAATGATAGCATCCGTCAGTGGCGATCGAGCTGAGATTTTTTTAAAATTACAGGGTGTCCAAAAAGGGTGTTGACAGTTTATACCCAAAAATTATATATGAAAAATATATCATTCCATAATTTTATTACTATTTGCAAAAAGTACATACAATGGAAAGTTAACGACAAAAAAAATATGTTGTTCAAATGACGTCCATTACGTTTCCATTTTATAATGATATTCGCACTGGGAGATAAAGAAATGTCCCGTACATTGAACTGCGCGCGATGTAAGCGGCGAGCTGTTATTATCGAATTATTGTTTTGATAATAAGCTCAGACACAAAATGCGCGCTGAGTTCCGGTATACGAATTCATTTCAACTAAATTTTCAATAAATTCCACGTATGACATCATATTTGTTCTTGCTATATACCATTAAGACGATTTATTGATATTTAAAAGTGCAAAGACCCTTTTTGGACACCCAGTATTTTGGTTTATTGTAGTGTAAATTTTTAAGTATACTATCTAGTGAATGATTCGGAACTAAAAACTAGAACAATTGAAACGTTTAAATTTTTCCGTCATTTATTGATGACTTGCAGCGGCCGGCCACGTGGTGGTTTTAGTAATTCTGCTAACAAATTACTGAAATCCTTTATTGTACACATCACTTTAATCTCAGGATTGAGGCTGTCTGTGTATCTCATACTACTTACTTAACAAAACCACTTGATACTAGCAAAATACTATAATTAAAACGCCATAAATAAAAATAAGATAAGGGTTCAAAAATCTATTGTAGTTTTTTATGATAAATACAAAGTACGACATTATAGTAAAGTGAATTCCTGATAGACCTAGGCTCAGGGTAGGCTGATATCAATAAAAAATAATAACTTTAAAAACGAAGTTAGAATTAAACTATTGTTTCCTTCACGAATAAAAAACTGGTAAGTGAAGTAGATAAATATAATTTTCCAGTGGTTATTACTTATCACTTCACAAGTTTTTTTTGTTTGCATAATTATTATTACTTTTACTTAATCTGTTATGTTATAGTATCATCGAAGAAATTACAATAAGTTTACGTGCACAGTTTCGTTGCTTTTCTTTTCTCCTGTAAGTATCTTTTTCTACTGGTGTAAAATTTTCTAAGACAAAAAAAACAAATTGCGTTTCCGCTCCCACTCATAAAACCGCTATTCTCATAACCACGCTGCTCCTCGGCAAAGTAGATCAGTTTTTAATACCAGAGTCTGTGAGAAAACTAAACAAAATTATGAATTGATAGGATCATAAACAGGGACTTATATTGAACGAGCGGATGTTTGTTCGTCTGTCTGTTGTTGCCATTTTTTTTTCATCAAACATTTTTAATATTTTGCGAATGAAAGGATTTGCCCCGCGGCACATTTTTGTAGTTAAGTCGATGATAGATTTTATAGAAGAATTTTTGTCAAAATCGAGGCATGGAAATATTTTTTGTGGTTTCAGCCCAAGTTTTGTAAAATATAGTATTTTTTGTAAAACTTAGTATTTTTTCCTTATTTAACTTCTTACGTGAAGCAAAATAAAAAAACAACAGCTATTTTCATAAGTGTAGGTTTGAACCTTTCTCAAAAATGCATACTACTGTATGAGAGAGGCCCAATATGAATAGAATGGAATATTTATTTATTTATTTATTTATTTGTTAACAAGTAAACTTCACAGCAAACAAACATAAATTACAATGTATCTTAAAAACTAGAAAAGCCATTTACGAAGTTCAACAAATTACAAAAATACGATACGGGTAACTATTTATTTGATTTACATTTCGAAAAATAATAATAAAAGTATGGATAATAGTAATTTGTGACAATATAGTACCTTAATATGAGTGCCGACCCATGCTATATGAAGAAACAGAAAACAATGACATTTCACAAAAGTTACTTTGCAAAGGAGTAAAAGCGTCAGCGTGTGTGGTATGGGGTGTGTGTATGTGTGTATCTGAATGTGTGTGGAGACTTTATTAAAGGCTGCATCTTTAATGTCGGGTTTTATTATTTACAAATAGTTAATAATAGGTAAACTATTGAGATAAACCAATGTATACATGTGTCAGAAACTTATTACGCGTGAGAAAGAATATGTCTGCATTTTTGTACTTTGCCTCATAAATATTTACAATTCTATGTACAATAGAGTTTTTGGCATAGTTAGTTTTAGCGATACCGGCATCTAGGGATCGCACATATCTCGTTCTTTTGTAACATGCACAGATACCAATCCGGGACGCTAGCTCAGGACAGTCCAACCGCATGTTGACAACATCATACAACAACTTCATATCAGCGACAGTTCGTCTATCCTCAAGTGATAGCATTTTAAAATGGACCAGACTGTCCGTATAACTAGATTTTATATGGGATTTATAATTTAAACGCCTGATGAAGTTGCGTTGAACGGACTCGATCTGGGCTTCATGAGTTACGTAGATGGGTGACCATACCACAGATGCGTACTCAAGAATACTTCTAACGTAAGCAAAATACAGCATTTTTAAAGCAGAAAGGTTTTTAAAAGGTTTTGCAGTTCTAAATATAAATCCTAACATTTTACGGGCTTTCTGAGCAATGCAGTCGAAATGAGCGGTAAAAAGCATTTTACTGTCTAACATTACGCCAAGATCCCTAACTAGGGAGACTCTAGGAATAACACTACCATTCAATGAATAATTAAATGTCGTAACATTGTATTTTCTGGTGAATGTAATGGTCTGGCACTTTTTTACATTCAGGTCCAGACAATTACGACCGCAGTACTCGGTTAGTCTGTTGAGATCATCCTGTAATTTCTTGCAATCTGTCTCGGAAAGTATCGGCATGAATATCTTATTATCGTCAGCGTACATTAAAATGTTCGAGTGCAGAAAACAAGAAGATATATCATGTAAGTAAATATTAAATAACAAGGGTCCCAAAATGGACCCCTGCGGGACTCCTGATGGGATGCTCGCAAAGTTTGACTTGAAAGAGCCAATCCTAACTGCCTGCCGTCGATTTCTCAAATAAGAGTCTATCCATCTAAGAAGGTCACCATGTACACCGATGCTAAGAAGTTTTGTTATTAAGATATCGTGGTTAATTCTATCAAAACACTTCGAGTAATCGGTGTACACGGCGTCGACCTGAAACCCTTTATCCATATGGCGAGTAACAAACTCAGTAAAGACTGCCAAATTAGTCACAGTTGACTTCCGACGCATGAAACCATGCTGAGCCGTGGGTATATAAGATGCAGCTACTGGGTACAACTGATCAAACACAATGCTCTCAAACACCTTACCAAAAATAGGCAGTATTGACACAGGCCTGTAATTTTCAGCATGTTGCTTTGAACCGCTTTTATGGATGGGAGAAACGTAGGCTTCTTTCCACTGAGAGGGGTATATGCCCTCATCGATGGACCTACGAAAAATCACCAGCAAAGGATCAGCAAGTTCATCTGCACAGTTCTTAGCAAATATGGAGGGGATTCCATCGCTACCAGCTCCTTTTGCACCGTCCAATTTCTTAAGATACTTTATCACTATTTCACGCGAAAGCTCAATAGAGTTTATGGTGTTAATAAGATTCTCCATTGGAGCGGTATCAGAAACAACATGTGAAGGAGCGGTGGACGTATAAACAGACAAAAAATATTCCAAAAACGTTTCACAGATATCAACACCATTACGTGCGACCTGCTGACCATAAATTACCTGAACGGGCACCTTGCAGTCCTTTCTCAAGGAGTTGCTATAGCGCTAGAACTGTTTAGGATTATCCAATATAGCATCCTCACAGGTTTTAGTAAACCTGTCCCAACACTCAGCCTGTACAACTTTTTGCCGGTCCCTCAATTCAGAAAATGAATCGTAATCTAAAGGATTCTTAAATTTTTTCCAACGTCTATGAAATTTAGATTTTTCCTTAATAATGTGTATCAATGGTTTGGAAAACCATATCGGATAACCATCCCCATTGCTTTGAAAATGTGGAACCTCCTCCTCGATCACGGTTTTAAGTTCCATGTTCAAGTGGTTAACGGCATCGTCCACGCTTCCTGAATATAAGACCGACCAATCAATATCTGTCAAACGACGCTTAATTACGTCATAGTTCGCTTTTCTAAAATTATAAACAGTATGTTTAGGATCCTTCAGTGTTTTGAGACCCATATTTAGGAGATCCACTTCTAGCGCAGGGTGATGAGGCATATCCTCACGGGTCAAAGGTAAGGAGCAGCGACTTGTGGAAACATCCAAAGTGCTAAACACTAAATCAAGATATCGTCCGTTATCATTAGGTACTCTATTGTACTGTTCTAACCCAAGGAGCGAAACCCCCTCCAAGAAACTCGCCTGTGCCTCATTGGAAGCTCCCACAAATAGCAATGATCCTTTTTCGGGATTAGGCCTCCAATCAACGTCAGGAAAATTAAAATCACCCAAGAGAAGATAATCAGCAGATGAATTTTTTGCGCTATGAAAATAGTTATTTAAATACTCTGTAAAATGCATTAAAAGAGCGTCGTGAGCAGATCCGGATCCAGGCAAATATATACAAATAATATTAAGGTCACGTTGAGAGCGAAGCGAACGTGCATCTATAACCACGTGTACCATATCGTAGGGAGCATTAGACGGCGAGGAAACAGTTTGGGCGCTAAGCCCTCGGTGTGTCAGCAGCATGACGCCACCGCCTACCGCACGAATGCGGTCTTGGCCACCTCGGCACCTAAGTGAGCCTTCCACTGGACGGTCTCGTCTGTGTACATCGTATCGCCTATCACAGATCTCGGAGTCGCCGACACCATCCAGCAACCATGTCTCACAAATAGCTACGATGTCATAGTCATGAAGCAATAGTCCCTGAGTAAAATCAATCAATTTACCGCGAATACTACGGGAATTCTGTAGATAAGCTTTTACTGTCATCTAACTATAAAGTTGATCCGATAAACAAAAGCTAGTCTGCATAAAGAATACCCATAGTAGGCGCGGCGCTTAATATTATTACGATAAACCGACTGAAGCAAAAATTGTTTGTCTCCTAGTGATGAGGAATGTGGGAATATGTATAGGTATATGTGTAGTGTAAAGTGTAATTTATTAACAAATATCAAACGAAAGTATACTGTAAATAAAACTAATATTATATTTTTAGTTGGCTGACTTGATCTAAGTTGTAAATACGGATGGAGTTCGATTTGTCGTGCTGTCTCACGTATATTTTTGCGTTTCTCGTCCATATATAACGAAACCCCAACTCATCACATTTCGCCCTGGCGGCCTTAAGCAGCGCCTTATTAGTGGAAGTGAGATGTTCGTTCACATATATTTGTTTGACTTCACCAGGGATGCCTACGTTAGTTGTGGAGAGGCCACGTTTTTTCCGGGCAGCGCTGAGTAGATTGTCTCTAACATTTGGTGACTTGAATCTAGCAATGATAGTCTTAGGGGGACCAAGTATTTTGTTACGGGAGGGTACACGCGTAACAAACTCCAAATCTTCACTTGTTAAGGGCGCATCCAGTGCCTTTGAAATGTCCAGAACTAGGGTGGCTAAGTCTTCAGTTTTCCGTTCCGGAACTCCAAAAATTTCCAAGTTGTTCAGGCGCGCACGTTGTTCAATGTCATTAAGATTTTTTTTAATGGAGTCAAAGTCAGCCAATTTTGAATTTAATTTATTGTTTTGCTGTTCCAAAGATACGAGCTTAGACTGAAATGTAGCAATCTCTTTTTCCAATTTAGTGATTGTCTGTGCCTGAAGGTCTTGATGTTTCTTTGTTTTTGAAAAGGTATCATCCAAGGCAGTGACCTTTAGTGACAACACATCATATTGCTGTGCGACGTCTGTTACAGAGCTCTCAATAACATTAATCTTATCACAGAGTTCCTGCAAAATACTCTCCTTAACCGATTCCAATTTATCAATAAAAAAGGCCTTTAACTCGATCAGCTGCATTGAAATACTTTCTTTTAGGTCTGTCTTAGAACCGCTTGAAGATGGATCAGAAGCAGCGGGCTTAGGCTTGTTTACATTTGCCCTAGCCCTTGAGGTAACTGTATCGCTGCTGGCGGTTCTTGATGGTATTGCCTTGCTGGAGCCCCGTACCTTGTTTACGTTATCACTCACCGCACACGTATCGACGAGAGGAGCAGTCACCACAGCAGCCTGAGCACGGACCGGAGTATCGGAATTATTTTCCTTCCTTTTTTTGCTGGCGCAGGCGGGGCAACGCCAATCATTCTTCTGCTCATGAGACATGTTCTGAAAATCTTCCGAACTAATACTGAGGCAATCATGATCATATCCAAGTTTGCACATACTGCACTTGAGAAAGTTTGTATCATGTATCTCCATCTTACAAGCAGCGCAGTTGGTAGCCATGGTTCAAAATACAAGAAGAAGGCAACGCAAGTATCAGACCAAAACAGGTGGTGGCCTCACGGAGAAATTCGGAAGTAGGCACAAACGTCGTCACCACTGCGCTATCGAATCTTTGGTCGCGTGACGTATAATGTTGTCTGTCCGCTGCCGGCTGGGAGCGCATGCGAAACTCGCCGTTAAGTCACAAGTGTAACCGCGCAACTCGCACGCACACCTTAGGCCACGAGTCTACAGCTACGGTAGATTACCGTCACAGTTCACAAGATTATTGACGATTTTTGGTTGTTTATCTCCTCTAAATGTTTGAAATTTTATGCACAATGTCACTGTTAACACATTTTAATGAAATTTCACATATACTTGAGCCGAAACACAGCATGTAAACAATTTTATGAGAATAATTTTGATGGAACGTAAATAAATCAATGTTACCCGAATCACGATACTTTATTGCACACAAGGATATAGATTAAAATTACAAAACATAGATGAAGTGGTGTACAGATAGGCGGCCTTATTGCTAAGGTAGTATATTTTTCCAGGCAATACCGTTAAAAAAGTTATGATTCAATAACTCAAGCGGGTGATCGTGCGCCTTGGCGAGCCCTTGGGGAGGCCTACGTCCAGCAGTGGACTGCAATAGGCTGATTGATTGATTGATTGAATACTGTACCTGAGATGTGAAACGCTTGGTTGCAGCCATTTTGAGCATCCAATGTGTTAACAATCAACTCACCGCAACATAAAGTGCACTAGAGGCTAGTACACTGTCAGAGCACTTGCACTTAACAAGTGGTTGAACGCGCGCTCTAGTTTACTGGAGCAATCACTTGACAAGAATGCACTGATTGCTTTGTGTAAATACAAAAGAAGCATCAGATGTTTTTAAAAATTATATTTTTTTAGTTTTCATTTAGACTTGCTTTATATTTAGTGCTAGCTAATAGCTATCCGTAAGTATTATGTGTGATAATCTACACACAAACATCACACACACCCACACACACTCATAAAATTTTTGGTACTTTTTAGATTAAAGGTCAGATTTTATTTTTACCTATTGCTTTATATTAAAAGTTTATAATTTTGTTACGTTCATGTGGAAGAGCGGAGCACTCCCACTACAAGTATTTTACTATTACTTACTGAGAGGCCTCGATAACAACTTCTTAATGTAAACTTTATTTAATCTAGGGTACAAACTATCTGCATTCTAAATATCATTCAAATCCGTTCAGTACTTACTTCAGGCGTGACAGCGGAAGTTCATATTTGTATAGCTAACCTCCCGAAGTTCCCGCTCAGAACGGTATTCCAATATACTATTTATTGATGTAAATTATTATGTATGTATGTTTTCCAAAAGTTCTATTTGTCGATATTATCATACCGGAAAGGTAGAAAGCAAAATAATATATACACTGTGAAATTTACATCGTTTTGTTCCCGCTGTGTAGTGATAGTGGTACTCGTCAGACTGAACACTCACACACACTGACTTTCTGGTCTCTCCATACAAAGTGAGACTCCCGACCGACTCATTTTGTATGGAGAGCACAACAATATTTTTGTCGCAGGAATGTTTTTTTTCATGAAAAGTTGTTCAGTTTGACGAGTACACGGCGGGAACAAAACGATGTTAATTTCACGGTGTATATTGAAAGAAAGAAAGAAATTTATTTGCAGTACACAAAAACAATACAGAAGTTATTAAATCTATTTTTGTTAACTGACGGATTGATTGATAACAATATAGATATTAAATCTTTTTTTTGTTAACTGACGGATTGATGGTAATATAGCAGGCGCAGCAGTCTTGAAAACTTAAACTGTCGGTGACAGAGATACCTGAAACAGATGCGCCTATATAGATGTGCGTACCTGCCTGTCAGGTAATTTTGTAACCGATAAATTAATAAATAAATAAATATGTGGGGACATCTTCACACACGGCCATCTGATCCCAAACTAAGCAGAGCTTATACTATGGGTACCAAACAGCTGATATACAAACCATAAATAGATAAATACATACTTATATAGATAAACAACAACCAGACACAAGGCAAACACAAGTGCTCATCACACAAATGTTTGCCTTGGGCGGGATTCGAACCCGCGACCCTGCGTTGGAGGCAGATACACTACCACCTGGGCTACGGAGCCGTCGATAGTACTTACTTCTACCATCTACATAAAAATAGCGATACGTAGTTTTAAACAAATACCTATTAGAGTCTAAGCGCTTGTCACAGTAAATAAATTAAAATTTTCCGCTTTTCAGTTCTCAAAGTGTTTCACGCAAAAAACAGAATTTAAATGTAAAATAATGCTTGTAAAAGAGCGAGTCCCGTATAAAAGAATCATTAATTTTCTCACTCAGGTCGTGCATATTTTATTAAAGTTGCTCTGAATATAAACGGCAGAATTTGGTTTGTTAGACCGATTTCGCAAACGCATCAATTTGTTGCAGTAAATTTCAGAGTCACATTTTTAGCGGAAGCGTTATTTATGCTTTCAAAATTAATTTTTTATTTGATTAATTTTACGAACGCCTTTGAAAATCGCTGCAACAAAATAAAAAAGGTTCGCGAATACTATCAAACAAATCGAAGATCTTATGCTCAAAGTTAAACTATTCTTCTTTCTTATCGCCTGAAATATTTGAAAGCCGCTGAAGAAATGTTTAACGTGCCTATGTAACGACTTTTTCGCAGATAGCTGAGATCAACAGCTTGTATTTTCCTAAGCACGGAATCATCCTACTTATCGAACAATCCGGGGATTCATCTTGCAGTGTCCTAACCTTTGGCATGGTCTCAAAGTGATTTTTATTTACCACAGCGACCCCACTAGAATTTACACCCTGAAACCCCGTAAGTAAAATGTGATGAGGTAATCTAAATATTGTCACGCTTAATATTGATCAAAGAGATAGGCTCTCCTCTCGAAAAGCACGTAGTGTGACATCTAATTAAGCACGTACTGTCTAGTATATTATAAGAATATTATAATAATGTAATAAATGGAATAGTGTTACTGCAGAGACTGAGCGTATCGTTTGTGCCCTTCCCTCGGCAATGTCAACGTCCATATCGCAAAAATCCGAGAAATAAAAACAAAGAAGACTAAGGGTCGGGCCACACTTATCGACGGCGATCGACGGTTTGCCCATACAAAATACGCACTTAGTATAGAAATCCTTTCGCCATACTAAATGCGCGTTTTGTATAGGCAAACCATCGATCGCCGTCGATAAGTGTGGCTCGACCCTAAAGTCTAGACATTAGTGATACAAAGGGGCTAATTCTCGATTTGATGCTCTAATACTAATTTCAGGTCCAGTTATTCTTTTCGTTTTGACCAGTGAAAGAGTTAAGATGACTTTAGACCATTGACAGTTCTAATGTTAGGATAGGTTCATCTCTACGGACGATCTATAGATTTGAGCGTTTCATCGATAATAAGCCCCCAAAGCCCATCAAAAGTAAGTATTTTCCATCAAACCAAATCTGATGGTCCACAAACCAACTTTTGCAGTGGATTTCTGAATGCAACACAATGAATTATGGAACCAACTGGAGCATTGTAAATTCTGATAAATTAATATGGATGATAGCATATTGAATAACAGTCTACGTTAGCAATATCAATATTTATAAGTTTCACTTTAAGATCTGTGCAAAATTTCTCGGAATGTAATACGTTTAGAATTTTTTACTTATTTTTTGTTTATGGTTCCTAATTTAAAATAGATATACCAACACAGTTATAACTAAAAACATGTTTTTCTTTTTTAAATTATCCTCTCGTTTTAGTTGATTCATGTTTTGCTGCTGTCTTTGACAGTTCAATTCATGTTCAAATAGTTCAAAATTGAAATATTATTGGAACAATTGTGAATTTGATAGTTTAATTTTGAAAGTCGATGCTGCAAATGACGCGGGCGGAGTTAGCACGTGCAACTTCCAATACAGAATAAAAGAAAATTAGGGTTGCAGAGTTGAATTATTATCAGCAAAACCGAAGGGCTCGAGCCTACCTTGAATTAGGGTGAAAGGGTCATATTCGATCACGCTGGCTCAGTGTGAGTTGGTCGATTCCACACACAACCTTTGAATTCCTTCGCAGGAGTTCTCACGAAAAAAAAAAAACAAACAATCAGCCTTATTGCGGTCCACAGCTAAAAATAGCCCGTCCTGCTTTCCTCATCCAGCCACCACCAGTGACCTTTTGAGGTCATCAGTCCACCTGGCAGGGAGGCGTCCCACACTACATCTCACACGAGGTCTCCATTCGAGAACCCGTCTGCTCCAACGTTCGTCGGTTATGCGACAGACGTGGCCAGCCCACTGCCACTTCAGCTTACTACACTTCTGGACGATATCATCTACCTTGTTCTCCTACCGGATGATTTCGTTCACGAAAATAAAGGTACATATGAATTCGAAAGCACATTGGTACGTGGCAGAATTTGAACTCACGTCTCCCGGACTGAAGGTAGTGTGTGAAGTCAACCAAAAACGTCTGATCGTAGGTACTGATTCTGGGTTAGATCAAACTTTGGTAAAAAGTTATAATGAGTATGATGAAGATTTAAAAATTGTTATTCTTGTATACCTTAATCTATGCTACATAGCATAGTGACCAAACAGTACAACGATTTTTAATTTTTAACTTGCCATAACTTTGAAGTTACTTTCGTGCACGTGTCGAATCATTGTGCAGATTTACACTCTTAATAGATTTTTTTTTACAAAAGCATTGTTTGTGTTGTGTGGTCGATTAAAAATATAGATTTGATTACAATTATTAAGCCTTCGGCCGCCATCGAAACTGAGTGTCGTATCGTAACCAGTTGCGATCGAGGACTTATTCGTCCTTGTACAAAACCAGTTGCGATTGACGTGGTTTCATCAAATTATAATCTTGCTTAATTTGGTACCATTAAACAGTATGGGTTCAGAACCAGGACACTTTTTGTAATTAAAACTAATATTATTACTGATTAATTTCATAGAATCTTGCTTATATTTCTGTTGCTTCCAATTTTGATTATATTTTCTACCTTTCGTATTTCAAATTTACATTTATTCACACAGTTAAAGGCACGAGTTTGTCACAAGAATCTACCTGCAAGCACTTTCATTGACAAACAATAACAAAAAACTAGGAATCAATGCAAAGGTGTAATAAATAAGCCAAAATCGATTTACCACAAACACGACTTCTCGAGTTGGACAAAAGACTAAACAGAATATGAACGAAAAACCATTTTTGTGGGAAAAAAATTTGTGAATGAACGTATAATCGTTGAATGGGATGGTATGAATGGACAGCCGAATGTCAGACACTCTGGCGACGTTTATTTCGCCATTTGAAAGTTATCCTTTTTTTTAACGCTGGACTATTTGTAGGGTTCAACTGTAAAAAAGTAATATTGGTTCTTAAATCAATCATATAAGGTGGTCTAGTGGTTTGGGCCACTATTTTCCGTCCGGGAGACGCGAATTCGATCCCACCACGTACCAATGTGTTTTCGTATTTCGAATTCATATGTACGTTTATTCGACGCTCTTACGGTGAATGCAAACATCGTGATGAAACCTGCACACTCCTGCGAATAAATTCCAATGTTATGTGTGAAATCGACCAACCCGCACTGGGCCAGCGTGGTCGACTAAGGCCTAATCACTCTAAATCAGGGTAGACTCGAACCTGTTGATGATGCCGAATCTTGACCTAAAAATATTGCCATACGTGGTTTTAGTGTACGCTTCTTGGAAGCCCACTAAAACTTCTTACTCCTTCACGGATATAAGTCCAATATTATGAATTGCTTGAACTACCAGGTGCTGCACTGGGTCTGCTAACTAAACCCTGATTTCTCTAATTCAGAATAAGCTCCTGGCTTAGGTGCTGTTGAAGACGTAATGTGTTAACAAACATTTTATTAAACGGTCCGTCAAAGAACGGTCCGTAGTTTGATCCAAAGCAGTTAATTTTTTTTCAAATTCGCAACCCGTCTTGTTACAAATATAAATTTACGC
Source organism: Carpatolechia fugitivella (assembly GCA_951230895.1). Taxonomy (NCBI): domain Eukaryota; kingdom Metazoa; phylum Arthropoda; class Insecta; order Lepidoptera; family Gelechiidae; genus Carpatolechia; species Carpatolechia fugitivella. Next base: position 15,171,716 of record OX579659.1, on the reverse strand, counting down.
TTGCCAAGTTTTTGCGTTCTCCGCCATTATTTGTCCTATCTCTCTTAAGCCGAAAGTCATGTTTGCGATCTATTTTTGTATCGTTATTTATTGGGCGAAAAACCTTTGATCTCCTCTGACTTTGGCGTTCTAATAGCGCTCGTAAAAATAATAAATATATTGCATGTTTGCTACATATTACATTGATATAAGAGTGTATTATACATTTTATTGAGATTCTTTAAATTTTGTGGGTGTTTTGTTGAGAGAATATAAATGGCTATGTTTTTTAACTGAGATCAGTCAAATCAAAATCAACGGCCCGTTACAGTCCACTGCTGGACTATGAGCCTGCTCCAAATACAAATACAAATACAAAATACAAATATATTTATTTGTGAAAATGGGTTTACAAAAAGGTGTTACAATTAAGATCAAAGAACCTCCAAATTCTACCAAAAACAATTGGCGTACAAACATATGTAATAAGTACATTTTCTTTTAACTATAATATTTTTTCTTATATTTTATTAAAAAGGAAATCATTTATACTATAGTAACATTTATTGACTAGCAGTTTATATAATTTGTTTTTAAACTCTGGTAACTCTAAGTTTTTGATGTGTTCTGGCAAATTATTAAAAATTTTAGGTATCATGCAGAGTACACTATTATACATGAAGGCAGTATTTGCAGTGCGAAGACAAAGACGAGATTTGTATCTTAAATTTATATTATGTTTTTCCGAAACTTTTTCAAATAATTCAACATTTACTTTAGCATACACAGATATTTCAAAAATATATCCCTATATATTTTTGAAATATGACGGAAGTGTTAAAATTTTTAGATTTTTAAAATATGGTTTGCAGCTGTCTGTCATCTTTAGGCCAGACATACTCCGGATGCAGCGTTTTTGAGCTTTGAATACAGTTTCCTTATTACAACAGTTTCCCCAAAAGAGTATTCCGTATCTTAAGTGTGACATTACTAAACCATGAAATGCAGTTAACACAGTTTTGCGGTTGACTACTTTGGCTAATTCGTAGAGGGCATATGAAGACTTACTTAATTTTTTACACAGATCTTCTGTATGTGGTTTCCATGTCAGTTGTTTATCTATTGTTAGGCCTAAAAACTTTGTGTGATCTATTTCTGCGATTTCTTTATTTAAATATTTAATATTAACATTATCTTTATTTTCTTTACGTATATAAAAGTGAATTGCTTTAGTTTTATCTAAATTTGCTGTCAAATTATTGTAGTTAAGGTAATCTATAATTTTATTCAAAGAGGTGTTAATGTCGTCTTCATAGGTAGTTGTATCATTACATTTTATTAAAACTGTGCTGTCATCTGCAAACAGAATCGTGGGATGGGGTATATTTTTTGGTAAGTCATTTATATATAATAAGAATAATAAGGGGCCCAGGACACTGCCCTGAGGGACACCATGTATAATTTTTCTTTCTGTTGATATGTATGTAGTTTCAAGTTTAGTGACGGGGTTGATTCTAGTTATTTGTGTGTACTGGGTTCTATTGTCGAGGTATGACTGTATAAGTTTATGTACATTACCGCGTATTCCATAACAATGTAATTTATTTAGTAGTTTTTGGTGGTCAACATAATCAAAAGCTTTGGTAAGGTCCATAAATATGGCACAAACTGGTACTTTTTCATCAATGTTTGGAATTAAATTATTTAAAAATTCGTATATGGCCATGTTGATGTTAATTTTTTTGCGGAAACCCTTTTGCTCTGGTGTTAATATATTAAATTTTTCAACAAAAGAATAAATAGCGTTATAAATTACCTTTTCAAAAACTTTGGACAAAATGGATATTAAAGCTATTGGTCTATAATTTTCAACTTTTTCTTTATCATTTCTCTTAAATAATGGTTTAATGATAACTGGTTTAAGTTGTTCAGGATATATGCCTTTAGAAATGCATAAATTAATTATATAACAAAGTGGTTCAGCTACAGCTTTTGCCACGAATTTTAGTACAGTGGTAGAGATACCATCATAACCTACACTGTTTTTGTTTTTCAGGTCTTTGATAATTTTAACTATATCTTCTGGCACAACGGGAGGAATAAATATTGAATTATTTATAGTTTTAATTGGCATACTAGAGTTGATACCAACATTGCAATTACTTTTTTGTGTTTGATCAATAAAAAAATTATTAAATGTGTTGGCAATTTCTTTTGGATGCGTAATGACAGAATTATCGATTTTTATTTGCTCTATTATTTGTTTAGGTAAATTATGTTTAGATCTATTTATTATTTGCCATGCTGCTTTAGTCTTATTTTCTGATGTCTTTATGTGATTATTATTTTGAGCCTTTTGAGTCAGTTTTAAAATCTTTTTTAATGTGTTTGAATAAGCTTTAAGAATATTTTTATTGTTTTCACTGGGTTGATGTCTATATTTCCATAACAAACCTCTTTTTCTTTTGCTAGCTCGCTTTATTCCTTTACTAACCCATTTTGCAGCTCGATTTACCTTTATAATTACATATCTATAAGGAAAACATAAATCATAAAAAAGTTTAAAGGTGTCTATAAATGCACTATATGCAGAATTGGGATCGTCAGTAGCATATAAGTCTGTAAACTTTAAATTAGAGAGACAACCTAAAAATTTTTCTAAATTCTCTTGAGAATAATCCCTTTTAATTACACGCCAATACTTCAGAGTGCAAGTTTTTTTTACAGGATACTGCAAAATTTGTGCAGTGTGATCTGATAGACCTAATTCTAAGACTTTACTTCTGCATCTACTTTTACTACTATGTGCTATATTATCTATACAAGTTTTGCTTACTAATCTAGTAGGTGTATTAAATTCAAGTTTTAAGTTATATCCAGTTAAAAAGTTCTCAAATTCAATGGTAATTTTATTTCTTACTAAACGGTTTATGTTAAAATCTCCACAAATGATTAACTTTCTATTTTTATTGTCTAGTAATTTTCGTAAAATATTTTCAAGTGTATTATAAAAAATATCTAATTTAAATCTTCGTCTGTCTGGTATCCTATACACACACAAAACTATTAAATTGTGTCTGACTAGTTCAATTGCGCAACATTCAATTATGCCTGCTACCGACATTTTGGCGATATCAGGAATATTTTTAAATTCATGTCCTTTTCTAATTAATATACAGGACCCACCCCTCCCTTGAAAGTCTCTTAAGTATTGAAGCTATAGTGTAATTTGGAATCATTAGAATTTGTTCGTGGCCTGATTTAATATTATGTTCAGTTACGCAGATTATATCGATGTTAGTGTAAATTTCCATAAGTTCCGTTAAATGTACAGTTAATTGATCAGACTTTGAAATTAACCCACATATATTTTGATGCAATATATTTATATGATTAAAGACGAAAAAAGTCTGAATTTTCCTTTGTTAATGTGCTGTATTTACCTGTCATAGACGTATCAGTCTGTGTATACGCATCATTATTTGTTTTATCTCTAGTTTTGTAAGAGTTTCTGCAGTTTATAAGAATTATATCTAATACTAGTCCTCTGCATGTATCTTTTTTGTCAATTATTTGGTTATTATAGTATAAAATTTCTGATACTTGGACATTTTCAAAGTATGATGATATCAGCTTTACAATATCATTGTGTTTATATGTGTTAATAAATTTATTATGACAAATCTTGCTTATTATGACATTAGTGTTACAGAATGAATTTAAGTAATAATACAAAGTGCATTGAAATTTTATTGGATCGGTGTCATTATTTCCAGCTAATATAAGGACGTAATCTGATTTAGTAAAGTCTTTTCTCCACTTAAGTGGAAGGTTTTGCCATAATCTCCACGCTTGGCAGGCGGGTTGGAGATCGCAGATCAAAAGGTTACTGTATCAGAGAGCGCTGCTGCCCGTTCCCTGTTCAATGTGTAGTCCCTAAGTCGCCTCTTACGACACCCACGGGAAGAGTAGGGGTTGGTGACAAATGTATTCTACTCTGCCGTCACCACACGGCGCTGAGATCAGTATTTTATTTGAAAAATAATTCTCGTAACTGAGCGACAGCATTCGTTTCTCATTCTGATAAGCATCTGTGGTCAAAAAAAATTACTTTAGGAGAATTTACTCAGTTTGATTAATTACATGTTTATTATAACCTGACTGTCCGAAAATAGAGGTAACTATCTAAGGATTCCGTGTGGAGGAGGACGCCGTGTGGTGACGGCAGAGTAGAATACATTTGTCACCAACCCCTACTCTTCCCGTGGGTGTCGTAAGAGGCGACTTAGGGACTACACATTAAACAGGGAACGGGCAGCAGCGCTCTCTGATACAGTAACCTTTTAATCTGCGATCTCCAACCCGCCTGCCATGCGTGGAGATTATGGCAAAACCCTCCAAGTCCAGCAGTGGACTGTAACGGTCTGTAGATGATGATGTTGATGATCTAAGGATTTCTGGATATAATCGTTACACGAGACAAATCACGTCTTCGACGCCTTTTTTCTGCTACTGTTATGAACACTTTTTAAATCTAATATCCGACACGATAAGAAAGAAACATAAGGAAAGAAAGATATATTACATTACGCATATTACATTTTATTTCCTTATCTTACAACGATGGTGTATTGCATTTTGGACAAATCTTTTGCCTTCGCTGATTTCAAAGTATAAAAAAATTTAAAAAATAAAAAACTCTTAAAAACAGGTAGGGTAGTAGTCAGAAATGAAATGACAGTTAATAAGAACCTTATCTGTATAAAATAACATAACACAAACATCACAAATAACGTGAATATGTTACAGTCTCCTTCCTTTATCTGTGTCTTATCCAAATCCGATCGCAGCATCGTATTTGTCGCAAATAATTAATTTATCCAGTTCATTTTCCCGCCAAATCTGGGCCCCAGTTTCTGTCAACATCCCAACTGCTGGCTGTTTACATACGCGGAGCTTTGCCGGCAATTCGCCTCTCCCGGGGTACTGTCAACACCGTTGTTTGAACCAGCACGGTAAAGAGATAACCACCTATGTCAAAACACAAATTCATAAAAATGAAACTGCCAGCAGAGGCTAGGGTCCAACTGGGGCCGCTGCGCGCGTTCACGAATTTTAGAGTCAGATTTATCGGTGCGGTCATACATCGGTGCACATCTACTTTGAAATATCCAAAGATTTCTGAAGACCTATCGAACCTCTTTGGAAATATATTTTAAACTATAATATTACCTTTTTTGTATTTTTTCATCATTGTGTCCCGTAAAAGAAAGAAAAAATAGATTAAGAAAATAAACTATTTCAAAGTATTATTGCACGTGATACTCATTTACAAAATAATTAATATACATTTTATTCAACGCTCTTATGGTAGGTAAAGGAAAATAATATTTTAATGATAGAATGGGCCATATCTAGAAGAAATCTACGCAAGCCTGCGAAGACATTCAAAGGTTGTATGTGAATATTAAGTAAATAAATAATTAGCCGTGTGGTGACGGCAGAGTAGAATACATTTGTCACCAACCCTTCTTCCCGTGGGTGTCGTAAGAGGCGACTTAGGCACTACACATTGAACGGGGAACGGACAGCAGCGCTCTCTGATACAGTAACCTTTTAAACTGCGATCCCCAACCCGCCTGCCAAGCGTGGAGATTATGGCAAAACCTTCCACTTAAGTGGAGGAGGCTCATAGTCCAGCAGTGGACTGTAACGGGCTGTTGATGATGTGAATACAAGCCACCAACTTTTGGCCTGAATGTTCGATTGAATCCTGATTGTTCGTTTCCTTTGAAGTACCTACGAGCCTATATATGTATAATATAAGCTGATAATAACTGATATATTTTTCAAAGTGTTATAAAAAGTCTACAGGAGTTGAAATTAAAAATATCTTAACTGCCCAAATTGCCCAAACGTCAGTGCTTGTGACAGGATTAATTTACTTTTAAAAACTTCTTTAGAATTTGTTAGCTTTTGACATGACGTTTTTATCTTGTGAATTACGAGTATTTTGCAAAACCTCAACTACTGTTTATTTTTTCTAAAAATTTTATAGTAGCTTGGGAAATCTATCAATTTACACTCAAGTTTATCTTGTTGCAGAAGTTGTAGGTAACCGATTTTATGACATCTCAGACATGTTTAAGCGTATGATAAATCTTTATACTGAGTCTATGTTGTTTGATTCCTATTGACCTGGATGTTAAATAGAATGTTATTGTTATGTTGTTTACCAATGCGAAGTAAACATAATGTGAAAAGTTCGTTTGAGAAATTCCACTCCTGTTCTATTTCTGATGGGAAAAATAATGTTATGTGTTGGTATATAATAATACAATAGTACATGGTATTGCCGTGCTGGTGCCGTGTGGTGACGGAAGAGTAAAATACATTTGTCACCAACCCCTACTCTTCCCGTGGGTGTCGTAAGAGGCGACTTAGGGACTACATATTGAACAGGGAATGGGCAGCAGCGCTTTCTGATACAGTAACCTTTTAATCTGTGATCTCCAACCCGCCTGCCAAGCGTGGAGATTATGGCAAAACCCTCCACTTAAGTGGAGGAGGCTCATAGTCCAGCAGTGGACTGTAACGGGCCGTTGATTGATGTTTTTTTTATCTTTACTTCATGTTATATAGGCTGGGTTGGTGGACGATAATTCCGAAAAACCCACATCTTCGGTAGTCTCACCGGTAACTCCACCAATCAATCACACAATTTTTCATGTCGGCATCTTTTGTTGCTATCAAAATACTTACGTGCCCAAGATAGCTTCGATATTACGACACAAACGGAATTTGTCGGTATACGTAATTCAAGTAAAGGGTATCTGAATTTCGAGTGCTAAATTTAGAGACATGAGTAGGCGTATTGAAGAGCAACAATGGCGAAGATTCGAGTTTTCTGCAGAATATCCAATCGATCAAAGAGTTTGATCGATTGCGAGATTACCTTTCGGCATTTCGGCAATTTAGCAAAAAATCGTCAAGTTAGATCGGCGTTCGCTTTGAAGAATTTTGTAGGAAGGGTTTGTGATTAAAAGTGGAAATACCGCAGTTTTTACATTTTACTGTTCAAAAACATTAGTGAGATTTATGTAGTTTCTAGCTGTCCATCCGCGGCTACACTCGCGATATGTATGAATTTCCCGTGGGAATAAGACTTTTTCCCGTTAAAAGTATCCTATGTATTAATTTAGGGTTCAAACTATCTCCATTCCAAACATGAGCGTGAAAGAGTTACAAACATCTAAACATCAAAATGTAATTTTCTACAACAAAAAAATCTTTAAAAACCTATTTGTAAGTTTTTGGTATAGAAATACTACTTCGTTTGTGCACTGGACACTTTTTAAACTAACTTAAAACCAAACAAATTGTTGTGTTTAAGTTTTCAAATAAAACTATAGTAAATATTCCAAATGAAAATTCATTCTACGAAATCCCAGTCAAATACCAAAGAGGTAATTCTAGAAGCTCTAAACCTTTTACGTAGTAGAGTTGAAATAAAACGGAAAAAATGGCGGCCATTTTTAAATAAAATAGTAGCAAAGATAGAATTTCAGCCCGTCGGGATCACGGCTACCGCTGTCGACGGTTGAACAGAAAAACGAACAAAAATGGTGGCCAAGTGCGTGTCTATCAAACGTTAAGTTAATCTTTAATAACTTTATGAATTAATGATATTCATTCTTCGGTTTTTACTTCCTTACTAATATTCTGAATGTGAAATTCTCTAAGTATCTACTTACTTATAACATTTTTATGGCTAAACTACTCAACCGATTTTGATAAAATTTGGTAAAAAGAGAGTTCAGTTAAAGTTCTGACAATAGACGTCTGAGGTTTTACGATAAGCTCCGGAACTCGAAAAAAATAATTAAAACTACTGCGCAAACTATCAAAAAAATAATTAGAAGTAGTGGTTATTTCTCATTTCGCAGAACATACTCTTGTGTAGACGAAAAAAATAATTAGAAGTAGTGGTTATTTCTCATTTCGCAGAACATACTCTTGTGTAGACGAAAAAAATAATTAGAAGTAGTGGTTATTTCTCATTTCGCAGAACATACTCTTGTGTAGACGAAAAAAATAATTAGAAGTAGTGGTTATTTCTCATTTCGCAGAACATACTCTTGTGTAGACGAAAAAAATAATTAGAAGTAGTGGTTATTTCTCATTTCGCAGAACATACTCTTGTGTAGACGAAAAAAATAATTAGAAGTAGTGGTTATTTCTCATTTTGCAGAACATACTCTTGTGTAGACGAAAAAAGTAATTAGAAGTAGTGGTTATTTCTCATTTCGCAGAACATACTCTTGTGTAGACGAAAATAATAATTAGAAGTAGTGGTTATTTCTCATTTCGCAGAACATACTCTTGTGTAGACGAAAAAAATAATTAGAAGTAGTGGTTATTTCTCATTTCGCAGAACATACTCTTGTGTAGACGAAAAAAATAATTAGAAGTAGTGGTTATTTCTCATTTCGCAGAACATACTCTTGTGTAGACGAAAAAAATAATTAGAAGTAGTGGTTATTTCTCATTTCGCAGAACATACTCTTGTGTAGACGAAAAAAAAATTTAAAAAAGCAAACAACGTTAAAGTAGGTACACAAAAAAATATTGTTCGTAGCCTTTGCTTTTTACATACTTTCTTTTAATTTATTTGGCATATTAGTTTTCTACGTAATAATATGTTATGAAATAACTAAAATTAACATATTTATTGCCATAAAAAGGTGGACAGTAAATACAGGATCTTAAATAAATTATTTTAGTTCCTGTATTCTACCATATTTTCCAGAAGCATGCAAAACCGTTAAAAGGAATATTTTCTTAAACCTGTAACTGTCATAAATGCATAAGTTGTACTTCACTTTTACTTTGTTATAAAAACCAGCAGTCAAAAGCTATATAAATAATATATTATTAGTTCCTACAGACTAACCTTAATTAATTTCTCGCAGACGTACTCATCATCAATATCAACGGCCCATTACAGTCCACTGTTGGTTTTGCCATAATCTCCACGCTTGGCAGGCGGGTTGGAGATCGCAGATTAAAAGGTTACTGCATCAGAGAGCGCTGCTGCCCGTTCCCTGTTCAATGTGTAGTCCCTAAGTCGCCTCCTACGACACCCACGGGAAGAGTAGGGGTTGGTGACAAATGTATTCTACTCTGCCGTCACCACACGGCGCAGAAATAATCAAAGTATTGTTACATAATAATACGTCTGGAAAAACCCATCACAATGATAATTACACAACAAAGACATAAATAAATAGGATCAGCAAAAAAGATTACCGTCGGTTCGTTAGGGACAAGCAATAAATCGCAATTAGCAGGTACAGACAGCAGCGACAATATCCGTGACGCGTGACGACGAATTATTCAAATGTGAAGGGTGTGTGGTATAATTTGACAAGCGATAGCTATAAAAAATAAATTTTATTGTTTGTCTTGTATTTGTGCTTAATTATTAAATTAATTACAAATAAGGTATTTGACTACTTCTTTTATTTTATAAATCCAAACTTATAAGTTTCTGCTATCGAAAACTAAAATATTTTTTGCTCTAACTGACCGAGTTGAAAAGGTTTAAAATTCAAGATTAGACAGAGAGGCACTTACTAGCATGTGACGTCACTTGCTAATAAAGCCATATAATCTCCATACAAAAAATCGTTTTCGAAAGAGACAGACATATTGAAACTTTAAAAAATCACTGTAAATTCGTTTTTCAACCAATTCTGGTTTTTCTTCGCGACTCGTCTGATAAGTACTAATCTATATTTTAAAATTAATTCATAAAATTTGGTAAATTTAGGAACAGTCAAATATTCTATTATCAAAAATATATAATATCACATCAGTCAAATAACCTACCCCTAACCGTTCCCGGCGCAAAGGAGCCCATAACGCTGACAGCGTTACCGCGATGGATCGCAATGGCCAACCTTTGCACCAGGAACCACCTGGAGCGAGAGTCATTAATTCTTAATTCTATTGTAATGTTTGTAAATACATCAACGATAAAATCATCCAAAACCGGGAGATCCAGGAGGATTTGTGAAGACAGTCATCGGCCCTTTAACCCACACAGTTAAATTTGAATTTAGTCTTGTTTTAGTGCTTACCTAACACCATGACGAATAAAAAGCCACTAAAATTGACAGTTAGTCGTGAAGTCAAAGACAAAAACAAAACCGACGATATTCGGTCTCTTTTCAATCAAATATGATAGAAAGTGACAGGACAAATTTTTTGTTTAGTTTAGTTGGGCGTATGTCGAATCGATACCATTATTATACAAACAAGACCTCTAGTGCCATATTCATTTGTTAGTAAACTTCAGTCTGTTGGCCGTCAGTCATCAGCTGCGACCCGCCACAATCTATCTTTACTCGATATCAGAATTCTCTGCCGCTGAACAACGCTTTTCTTACCGCTTTTCGCTCCGCTAGTAAAATCGCTAACATCTCTCAGCTTACACCACGCTCTGATGTGATCAGCTCTTTGTCTCTCGGTGTGGATAAAAAAAACAATTTGCTGATTGAATGTGATTGTTATTTTCATTCGTGTTTTCATTCTGCCAATCCACTGGTGGAATGAAAACTCAGTCCTTTTGCTACCGTGTTTTATTATACCGGGTGGGTGTCCAAAAAGGATATTTGCACTTTTAAATATCAATAAATCGTCTTAATGAGGGTATCTAGCAAAAACAAATATGATGTCATACGTAGAGTTTATTGGAAATTTAGTTGAAATGGATTCGTATACCGGAGCTCAGCGCGCATTTTGTGTAAGAGCTTATTATCAAAACAATAATTCGATAATAACAGCTCGCCGCTTACATCGCGCGCAGTTCAATGTACGGGACATTTCTTTATCTTCCAGTACGAATATCATTAGAAAATGGATTAAGACGTAATGGACGTCATTTGGACAACATATTTATTTTTTTGTCGTAAACTTTCCATTGTATGTACTTTTTGCAAATAGTAATAATACTATATCGTTTGGACACCCTGTATTTTCAACCATTGTATTAATTATTATAATCTGAGCGTAGCGCTTCGTTAAATCTATTTTTGTCTGTACTATCGACGCAAGCCGATAGTGAACCCACACGTAATGATAAAGGCTAAAATAATGTAGTAAATAAGACTTCTCTACAAAGAGCGGTGGTAGGTGTAATAGCTGAGCTGAGACCTGGAACTATAATCCAGCAATATCTTCCATCTCCTGCAAGTTTCGATATCTAGATCATAGTTTCTAAGACCTAGAAGCTCTATAGAATATCTAGAACATCCAGGTATTGTTCCAGGAGTATTAATCTCCAGTCGACAGTCTGTGAACCTGTGTCGCTGATAGACGTTATATTAATTTCGATATTAGATTTGATAGCTAGATATCATGTACTCGTATAATAATTGATTTGTGATTAAGGTTGTCGAAATACTACCAATACTTACATTCAATTATTACTATATTACTTACATATTCAATTATTGCAATATACTTACATTCAATTATTCTATTCTATTCAATAAGGGATCGGACTATTTTTTTTTTTTATAAATCCAAACTTCTCAGTTTCTAAAAGTATTTTTGCTCTATCTTTAAAATTGACCGAGTTATTAAGGTTTGAAATTCAAGATTAGACAGAGAGGCACATACTCACTTGTGACGTCATTTGTTAGTAACGCCATATAATCTCCATACATAAAATCGTTTTTGAAAGAGACATACATATTGAAACTTTAAAAAATCACTGTAAATTCGTTTTTCAACCGATTCTGTTTTTTCTTCGCGAATCGTCTGCTACTAATCTATATTTTTAAAATAATTAATAAAGTATGGTAAATTAATAAAATATGGTGAACAGTCCGATCCCCTATTAAAAAGGTAAAAGTGAAATGAAAATTTTACTTTTTTAAACAGAAATGTTTAGTATATATCAGTTTAAGATTTACCTACAGTGCACAAGGATTGGGATAGACACTAATAGAGCTGCGAGATTAAACGTGGACATTACTTTTATGATGCACTGGACCCGCGTCCATCTCGCCAAAGATACAAAAATATCTTACAATCATTGTCTATTTTAATATTATGTTATTAACTTAGTTATAAGGTATGTTACTAACATTATATGGGCACTGCCTGAAATAAAGCAATTTTATATTATTGATCGTCTCATTCGCAAACTCGTCATGTTGTCGCAAATAATTTAGCTTTTATTTACTTAATTACTTTATAAGAGAAAAACTAATCAGTATATCTTTCATAAAATCATAAATCATAAAACTTAACTTCACTTTTCTTTATGACTGACTAAATTTTTATTAATTGTTGCATAAGCGTAGTCCAGCTTATTTCAAGGCGTGGCTGTCACCGTCACCACCATAGCAAACCCCGCCCCCAAAAGAAGGGGTAGGGTAGACAGATGCGCAAGAGCATGACACGCCGAAACTCAGAGCTTTTATATTCGAATTTCAAAATTAATTGATGTGTCACTGATAAAAAAAATGGTCCAGAATATATTAGTAGCATTTTTCTACATGATAATGTAACGTCTTTTATTCTTAGGCTATAAGAGAAGGCGTCTTTTTCAGTTGAAGAAGAAAAAAAAGATCTGTATGATATTTATAACTATAATTGTCACAATTTACGGGTTTGTTACGACGGTTATTGACCGAGCGAGCGAAGCGTCTCTGTTTCAGCTAATTACCTACTGTATTCTCATATGGGGAGGTACCTATAAAACCCACTTCATAGATATGAAAAGAGCACAGAGAACGCTGATTAAGACTATGTATTTCTTCCTAAGAAAATGTACTATCCTACTGGAAACTTATACAACATCTGTCAGCTATTATCAGTCCGGAAGCTATACATTAAAATGTAATCTTAAAGACACATAAGACTTTAAGCTTTGACCCCAGAAGGGCAAGCAAAAGAAGGAAGGATTTTGTGATAGACACTTGTTTAACTAGAACAGCATTTGCAAGCTCACTACTGTGTGTGTTGCTTACTTGTTTTTATGTACTCATAGAAAGATCGAGTGACCTGTATAACAAATTAAACAGAGAACTAAATATCTATGAGAAGACCTACTTTGAATGCAAATCAACGGTGATTATATGGCTAAGACAACTAAATTACGACGAATGTGAGAACCTCTTACAGCCTCTATCGTAAACTGTTTGTCGGTGGAAGTTGTAGCCACTGTTACTGCTGCTGCTACTACTTCCGATCCCGAGACCAAGTCGTAGGGCCAACACATACACACACATAAACGCACATATGCAAAATTGCATACACTTTATACTACGCGGCTACACTCGTGATGTGTGGGATTCTCCCGTGGGCATGGGATGTTTTCCCGTTAAAAGTATCCTATGTATTAATCCAGGGCATTAATTTTAATTTTATTAATTTTATCCGGGTGATCGTGCGCTTTGGCGTACCCTTGGGGAGGCCTACGTCCAGCAGTGGACTGCAATAGGTTGATTGATTGATTGAATTTTATCCCAATTCGTTCGGCGGCTTTTACGTGAAGAAGTGGCAAATATTCATTCAACCATCCATACAGCCTTACAAACAAACTTTCGCGCTTATAATATTAGTAAGTATTACATCACGTAATTGTATAAAACCAAGCTAAACAAACATTATATTTACATAAATACAATAAGCATATCAGAAAAACAAACACGCAAATGCAAGAAGTAAAGTAAGACATACAAACAAACAGATACATATACATATATACACACACACACACAATCCGGACCTTACCTTAGGCTATATTATTATATCAACTTTTGTAATTTCCTATGTCTAAGTTGTTATTTTCTTACCTTGTTTAGAAGAGCGGGGTTTCCTGGTACAGGCAAAATTTTGCTTAAAGGGAAACTCCAATCGTCTTCAGTTGACAAATTTGTTTAAAGAAAATAAATAATTTTGAATTTAGAATTTGAATTGTTACCTCGATATTCCGGAACGGTTGCACGCTCCACTAGTAGACTGACTCTGCACACTAAGAGTAGTGTCGAGTAGAGACTCGAGACCATGGAGCGTGCAACCGTTCCAAAATATCGAGTTAGAGCTTGTCTAGGCTGAAATGACGCGCCCCACCACCGCATTTCATCATTAATTCGCATTTAGGTATACACACTTTTTTTTATAGGTTTAAGTTTTTCTATTTGACGATGATGTAGGCATACAGATAGTTCACGTAACAGTCGACGCTCCCACGCAGATGAAAGTGTCGTTGTTAATATTGCACTCGTCATCTAAAACAACTAAATAAGCGGTGGGGCGCGTCATTTCAAAATAGACAAGCTCTAACAAAGTATAACCGTGGTAATAACAAACCCGAAAATGACAATAATTTTAAAACATATATACCTAACTATAATTTTATTGTTCCGATTTTATCCCACACAACAACTAACTTTAGGGGCAAAATCTAAAAACCCGACAAAACTAACTAACCGCCTATTAACACATACTTAAAATACACACGACAAAAGCCCAGATTAAAATCAGCACTTATTTTTTATTACAACTCGTATCTTTCATCTCTTAAATATCATTTAACGAACATTTACCGTCCCTTTACAAAATTTCAACATAATAATGTAACATGAGTCCCATTCTCGTATAATTATTATACAACTTGAGTTATAATGACGGCGTTACGTTTGTAACTCGAAACTTTGAGGTGTGAAATTGTTGTAACATTTGGATGGTGTAAAATTTGCTGCTTAGTTTTATCGCTCTCAAAAATCGCTTTTATTGTACTTGCTTTTTTCATATGTCCCGGTTCATAAAAATCCATATCCCTACTATATAATATTATAAATGCGAGAGTAACTCTGTCTGTCTGTTACGCTTTCATGCCTAAACCACTAAACCACTAAAAATTTTGATGAAATTTAGTACAGAGATAGACTAGAGCTTGGAAAAGGATTAGTTCTTTTATCGCAAAAAAGGTGTTAACCACGACCACAAATCTTCATCGTGCGTGAATATTTAATGCTCTGTACGAATCTTAGAGCATTGCTCTAAGGTATGAATAAATGAATCGATGTATGTATGTATGTAATTTACTATTCTACCTATTTTTTGTCAAAACTGAGAAACAATACAGTAGCAATCAACCCTAGTGAGTCTGGCAAGATGACGTAATTATTTTTGAAGAAGGCGGAAGTGGTCCTTCTGTAATCCTTTTTATTTTGTGTGGATAAGACCGTAATCGAATTATGCAGCGAGTGTCGATTCGTCGGACATCGAATCTCTCCACGTCGAGTCCGTTTGCAAGGTAGGCTTGAGTCCCTCTGTCCTCACCGAAACATCACGGCTATAACCATCTTACTGCAACATATATAAGCTGTTGATGATGAATCTCTACGATATCAAGTTATATTTCTAGGATAGCTGATGATAAAATAAATCCTCGTGTCTTACTATAGCAAGTTATACTTAATCATCATAACTCAGATTGGTTCGGTCCCACTCCCAGAGCACCGCAAGCGATCCCGCACTCATTCCCTGTTTGTAGCTTGATAGTTGGTAGCGTCAGCAGATAAATAAGTATTTTATTTGATTTAGAAATCACTAGTTGTTGACTTCGCTTACAATGTGTAAGATTTTCCCTTGGGAATAAGTTTTTTTCCCGTTAAAGAACCTTATGTGTTTACTCAAGGTACAAACTTTCTCCATTCCAAATTTCATCCAAATCTGCTCAATACTTTAGGCGTGAAAGCGAAACAAACATCTAAACATGCAAACATACTTTCACATTTATAATATTCGTGTGACGTGACAGTCATTTCATCCGAAAGGCGTCCACTGGAAGCTACTCCAAGGTAAACGACCACGCTGCACGTTCCAGCGGCTTCCCGTGACCTTCACCAGATCGTCGGTCCACCTAATGTGGTCGCCATTCGAAACCTTTTCTACTTCGGCAAATTTACGAATAATCAGAAAGAAATGAAACAGTCAAGAAATAATTTTTTTTCTGCATCGTATCAACTTTCAACTTTAACTTATTGCTGATTTCATTGTTTATAGTTGACCATGTCATATTTTAGATTTAAGTCTTTACTGATTCTAGGTTAAATTTATATTGAAATAAAATTTATCTTATCTTTATCTTATCTTATCTTAACTTTAAGGTTGACAACCGACCACACAAACCCTGGTGTCAGTGCTAAAGAATAGAGCCGATAAAAGACTTGGCATGGGTCGCGTGTAACGACTACCTGCTTCAATAGATAGCATTTGGAACCAAATGAGGCGGGGTTATGTGGAAATAGCGCCCATAGTCGCTACTTTGACGATCAAATACTAGCACTTCTACTGATTCTAAAAATGTAAAAAAATTATATGCTAACAGAATATATCCTTATTTAAATTTTAAATCGAGTAGAATTTTTAAATACATTATAATAATTTAGAAATAAGAAGCACAAGTTTTTTAAAAAAAGCAGCAAAATATCTTTTTGACGTCCTTGATCTCGTAACTTAAAGCGATAACCATAGTTTTTTTTCGTTAATATAACGTGTAAATTACTGATTTAGATTTTAAATCGATTACATTTTTCATAAACCGCAATTTTCTGTTAATAAGCAAATAGTTTAAGAAAAACGAGTTTTTCGCACGATTCCTGCGCAGTGTCGGACGTAACCACCGTGAAGCATCGCACGCTAATATGAATGTTATTTCAGTAACGCGTCGGTTGAACTTTCAACTAAACCACGTTGAGTTGCAAATTTTTGCAATAACCCGGCCTTAATAACCTGCCTTTCTATGCACGGAATCATCTTTCGTCCTAACCAAACTGAGGAAAGTCTCACAAAGAGGTTTTTGCTTGACAGCGGCCCTATCGGGAGTTAAACACAGAACATAAATATATAATACATGATTTCTTTATTTAAAATTTTAATTTTTGTTTTGGTGTCTACTAAAATTTTGCAATAAAACGATCCCGATAGTTATGATTCCTGCAAATAATAATGGATATAATCATTAACCAGTTCTCTCTTTCCTAAAATGTTATTAAAAAAATTGGTCTACAGTTTACTTTTTCATGAAAAACTTGAATTATTTCTACGTATTCATTGACTCCTCAAAATACTTTATTTTCACAAAGCTTGGTAATTTCTATTGCTGGCTGTATCCACTAACTACCCGCAAAAGGAGTTATCTGAACTGTGCCAGTCGGCCATTGCTCCTGGGAAGAGGGATGAGTGACGTCACTTGCAGTCTTCCAATACGATTTGAGCAAAATTAAAGTTAAGTCAATAATAAATTGTCACTCACAAAAGCCTGTGACTGTTCTTCGAGATTCTGAATGTTAACGCTGGGTCCTAAATGGGTGATCGTGTGTTGAGCGTAGCAATCATCCTTTGTTCCTCTGAGATAATCACCATGACGCCTCTCATCTGTCTTTCAAAAAAATACTCGAAATCATCTTCCAAGCCCGTCTCACGTGTTAGATTTAGAAAAAAGCTTTTCTTGTTTTTTTTCTTTAGACTCGTGTCTCTAACTTCAGCTGGCTACACCATTAGCAGAAGCATGTAGAGGCTAATCGAGCGTGAGTGGAGACACTCCCACTCGGGATTTGTCCAAGGGTTTGTGTCAAGAAACTACTTTTTTTTTTAAAGAAATGTGATGTAGGTACTTTGCGTATAATATGTGAAAAGTATAAAATTAATATCTATAGTATGGAACAGTAAAGGGTGTTCACTGAATTCGTAACATTCTGTTTCGTGAATATAACAGAAATGGCGGATCAACGTCTTCAGTCTTCACATTTTAATTTATTATTTATTTATTAGATTAATTATTACATTACCTGATGGGTAGGTAGTGATGACAACGTTTATAATAGGGGATCGGACTGTTCCTAAATTTACCATATTTTTTAAATTATTTTTAAATTTTGATTAGTAGCAGACGATTTGCGAAGAAAAAAACAAAATCAGTTGAAAAACGAATTTACAGTGATTTTTTAAAGTTTCGATATGTCTGTCTCTTTCAAAAACGATTTTTTTATGGCGTTACTAACAAATGACGTCACAAGAGGGAATGTGCCTCTCTGTCTAATCTTGAATTTCAAACCTTTATAACTCGGTCAATTTTAAAGATAGAGCAAAAATTCTTTTAGTGCTCGATAGCATAAATTAAGAAGTTTGGATTTATAAAATAAAAAAAAAGTAGTCCGATCCCCTATTAGCATTAAAATATTTAATAAAATATTGCTTTTTACCAGATGATAATTATTATTTCCGCCACAGAAGGGTTCTAGCTCAACTCTAGCATTATTAAAAAATATATTTTTTTTCTCCTTCATATTACAGGTAAAAGGTTAAGAGAATGAAGTAACTGAGAAAAGAGCACAATGAACGAGACGGTGAAAGTCAGTGAGCATTCAGTCTGAGTGAATTATTGACAAAAAATAAACTTTTCTATCAGTTTATTTCTTGTTTTCAACAGAAAATAACGTTGGGGTGTACAAAACGCCGGTGACGGCAGAGTAGAATACATTAGTCACCAACCCCTACTCTTCCCGTGGGTGTCGTAAGAGGCGACTTAGGGACTACACATTAAACAGAAAACGGACAGCAGCGCTCTCTGATACGAGTACAGTAACCTTTTAATCTGCGATCTCCAACCCGCCTGCCAAGCGTGGAGATTATGGCAAAACCCTCCACTTATGTGGAGGAGGCTCATAGTCCAGCAGTGGACTGTAACGGGACGTTGATTTGATTTGTACAAAACAAACTGAATGACCTTTTGATGAAATGTTTGCATTAAGCACGGAAGTCTTTATCAAAATAATGTTTATTTGACTGAGAAATGTAAAAAAGTCTACATTCTTCCGGCCAAGCACGTGTCGGACGGACAAACAGACAAACAGACGGACAGGGCGAAACTATAAGGGTTCCTTTTTGACTACGGAACCCTAAAAATACACTATTATCTTAATTTCAGCTGGAGGAAGATGTCTACTGCTGGACAAATGTCTCTTCCAAGGATCTCCACAACGTCTGGTCCTGCGCTGCCCCGGCTATTCGCGACCTTCGTCGGTCCACCTTGGGGCCCTGCCAACGCCTCGTCTTCCGGTGCGTGGAGGCGATACTAAAAAAAACAATTTTAAAATTTATTATGGATGAACAAAATTGTCAGGAATAACAACAACAATCTGCTGGGAGTAAAAAAAAATGTTTTATTATATTTTCGTCCAAATTAAAAATCCATTGTAAAACATCACTATTAGCATTTTTTCGCCATTTAATTAAAATAATGACGTCAGCATATCGAATTGCAACTTGGCACCATTCAGCACTCAACACAAACGAAGTGAAATAAAGAAAACAAATTAAATGTTTAATTCAAAAACACCAACTGCTATAATTCGTCACACTGTGTCACTACCCACTTTAAGGAGTCGTGTTTGTTTGCTGTCAAAAAATAATAAAATAACCTCTATTTCCTACACACGAAAGATGAAAACGAATTTTGCTGATTACGTTTTTATAAACGAAACTGCAGTTTAAGGGTCAATATTATGCAGTGTTAAAGTTGAAAGTTACGTATTGTCAAAGCATTTTGAAGCTTGCTGTCTGTGTATGTAAGTTCGATGTCCTTTGCAACTCATTTTTATTGGGGAGCAATAATGTTCATTTTAAAACGCCGTAACTAACAAACTAGAATATTTTAGATTTTGATGTTTATTGTATTAGTTTTAAGAAATAAGTCTCGTTGACAGAAATAATTTTAAGTACTATTCAGAACGCGAAAATCATAGAAACATATGCGCAATACTTAAAGCATAATGAAACTGCTTTACAAAAGTACTAAGGGTACACGAATGAATACAAATAATTAATTGTCATTGTGGCTGTAAGAACGTTTATACTTTTTTTGATATCGAAAATAATTGGATAAGTTTTCGAGTGCTGTCACCGGTTACAATTACCAATTTTGTATTTAACCCTTTATGAAGTGACATACATATAAAGACTTCAAATCCCATTTATACGGTTAATTTACATACATACTAGTTTTAGTTGGAATTAAGTATAAAACAGTGCTCGTGACTGTGATTTTGGGAACGATAGAAAAAAAAAAAAAGTTTATGCCCAGTAGCGAAACTGTTAAATCTAGAAAAACAAAACAATTTGTTAGGTATAGCAATACCTACACTCCTTACTTTGTTATTTAAAAATGCTGGCATGTGATAAATGCACACTGGCAGCTTTATTTTGTTCTAGAATTGTATTTTCAAATTATTTCGAAACATGTCGGTTTTGAATGTTGTTTTGACTCAGTCTAATTTGAGAAGCCCTTCGACATGTTAGTCTAGTACATTAACATTCTCTTTAAAATAAATCATTGTTTTCCCCATAAATTATATCTAATTTGTTTTCACACCCCACCACTACAATACAATTGGAATAAAAAAAACTTCGTACCAAACGGAATCAACTCGTGAATTAATATTATAGATTTCACCACATAATTTTTCAAAACCAAGTATGCTTTAATAAAAAAATGTTATCATGTAGAAAGTTTGTGGCCCAGCAGCCGAGCACCACACGAAGAGTGTTGTAGAATAATAAAACGATGAAGCCAGGGCACAGTCCGAAAAAAAAAAGTTATGTATTTACATTTTATATAATCACTCTCTAGTCTTACAGTTTAAAGTAGTAACATGGATAAGCATTTACTGTTGGAGATCAGGACATGAAGTGAAGAATTTGGTAGAAAAAAGACAAAATCGAAACGTAAGAAATCTAAATTTGAAAATGAATTTAAAATGAAAAATAAAACTGCCAGCAAGGAAGGTTGCCAGTCATGAAACAGGAAAGAGGACGAATGCCTCGTTACAAGTTTATATCTGAAGATTTTAGGGAAAAGGCTTACTAGCTTCAGAAATGCGATACTCAGTCACTGTCAGAAGAAAGGTCATCCCTCTATTTGAGGCTTTTAGTTTGCCGGTTTTTGCCACGTTCTATCCCGTTTTGCCTTTTATCCGACTGTGGTGGAGCCGAAAAGGTTATTTTATTTTGTTAATAAGTTTAGCGTCGGTGGTCTAGTGGCTAGGGCCGCTGCCTCCCGTCCGGGAGACGCGGGTTCGATACGTGGTGGGGACCACGTACCAATGTGTTTTCGAATTTCGAATTCATATATACGTTTATTCGACGCTCTTACGGTGAAGGAAAACATCGTGATGAAACGTACACACTCCTGCGAAGAATTTCAAAGGTTGTATGTGAAGTTGACCAACCCGCACTGGGCCAGCGTGGTTAACTAAGGCCTGATCACCCTAATTCTCTAGGTTCGAGCCCCTCGGTGGGGACGTATGTGAGCTGTTGATGATTTCATTGATGATAATGAAATTTATATCTAGAAATCCAATAGGTGGTTTATTGAATCATATAGATAATATAAGATGAAACTAAGTAATGACAGGAAGTTTATGACAATAGAAAAGAAAAAAATAAATCATAAACAACTGTTTTTTCGTCATTAATTAGTTTTATTTAATATTATCAAAATTAATCGACAAAATCAAAATCCACCTATTGGATTTCTAGATATTTCTAGATAGCATTAATTCGCCCAATTCCTAAGAAAAGTAATCCAGCTGAAATCAGGGAACTTCGACCTATCAGTATTTTACCTTTCCTATCAAAGATCCTGGAGAGGGTCGTATATTACCAAGTGTCTCACTATTACGAAAATAATGCCATTCTTCCTAGAGCCCAGTCAGGTTTTAGGAAGAATCGAGGTACTAGCACAGCTTTGCTTGACGTGGTGGATAATATTCTTGACGCTATGGATAAATGCAGTGGTACCATTCTAACTCTGCTGGATTTTAGCCGTGCCTTTGATACTTTAAATGTTCCATTACTTCTCAAGAAATATAAGAACAAGAAAATGAGCTGCATATATAATAAATATTTTTTTTAATCATAAAATCTGTATCCTTCTTCTTGTGTGCCAAGTGGTTGCCTATTATGGTGACGTCATAATTTCATAGAAAACAAGCAAGAATGAATTTATTTCGGTGCTGCAGTGGCATAGTGATGCGCTCCATGGTGTAGTTGGTAAGCACATTGGCTGTGGCCAAAAGGTTTGGTTGTTTTCTGTGAATCTAAAATATTTACTTCTTCTTAGGTTTAATCATATTATTTAAAGCTAAATAGTTTAAGTAATCTCTTTGAAACATTAAAATGTTTATGAAAATACACAATGAAATGCAGTTGGTTTCAAATAATTTAAAATTCAATTCGTTTGTTAGATCAAACCAAAACCTCAGGAGGTTTTTCGAAAGTCACTTGGTAATGCTTCACTCTCACTATTATTTTAGGATTAGGAGTTCTAAGAAACAAAAATCCAGATTTATCTATTTCAACCAGTTCTTTAGTATTTTCACATCAACAGCTCATATACGTCCCCACCGAGGGGCTCGAGCCTACCCTGAATTAGGACGATTAGGCCTTAGCCGACCACGCTGGCCCAGTGCGGGTTGGTTGACTTCACACACAACCTTTGAATTTTTTCGCAGGAGTGTACAGGTTTTATCACGATGTTTTCCTTCGCCGTAAGAGCGTCGAATAAACGTACTGAATTCGAAATTCGAAAACACATTGGTACGTGGTGGGGATCGAACTCGCGTCTCCTAGACGGGAGGCAGCAGCCCTAGCTACTAGACCACTGACGCTCTCTTTAGTATTTTGCTTGATATAACATAATATAAAATTTGTTTAATTGAAATAATTTCTAAATGGGCACATGACAATGGGATTATATTAAATATTGCAAAAACAAAATACATACATATACACTCGCCATATAACCGTAATGCTAGAAACATAACAAAGGACCATTTAAATGTGACAGGGCATTCATATGACTGTTTACATCTTAATAAGATAAATTGTAGTTGCACTAAATTAGAATGTGTGAACAGTATACATACTTAGGTTTGACTGTAGATCGAAGTTTTAGTTGGAAACTACACGTTAATAACGTTTGTAATAGGTTAAGGTCTGTGTTAGGAAAATTTTATCAGTTAAATAAGGCGCTTGATCAACATACTATGTTAGTGATTTATCATGCCTTAGCAGATTCTCTTCTCAGCTATGGCCTCAGTGTATATGGACGTACCTTTTCTTCTTACCTACATGATATTAAAAAAAATACAAATAAGACTTATGAAATATTTAGTTAATAAGAAAATAAAAACAATGTTAAAAAACGAATATGAAAAACTATTTACTGCTGTTAAAATTTTGCCTGTGGATAGTAAAGTGCAATACTTAATAGGACTAGAACACTATTATAGTGACGAGTATAAAGTCAAAGTCAAAGTCAAAGTCAAATTTTTTTATTCGAATTAAGATTTTTACAAATCATTTTTCGACGTCAAAGCTATCATGGATGGCACGTTCACTACCAGTGTACGCCCTCTGTGGAGAAGAACGGCCAGAAGAAACTCCACAATAAATATATATAATACACATAATACAAGAAGCGTAAGAGAAGGGAAATTTGTTCAACCTAAAATTAATAACTACTGCGGAGAAAGAATGTCCAAATATATAGTGCCTAAGATATTTAATAAGATCGAACTGTTAAGAAAATGCCCTAAATTAAGTATGAATCTGTTAAAATCAAAGCTGAAGGAATCATTGCTCGGTAACGCTGACTTTATCCGAGGCAGCGTCATCGAGAAATGAGACTATTATGAAAGTGTGGGTGAGTGACACTATACTATGATACTTCGTAGTGTAGTGTTACTTACTTATATTTACATATTTATATCCCTTCGGCCTATTGGTGTTTTGGCAGATGGCGTCTGTTTGCGTTAGATATAAGTAGACAGACGTTATCTGTTAGAATACTAATAGGCGTTAGATAATGTTTTTCTTTCTTATAAATTTTTTGATATGTTAAAAAAAGATAAAAATTGCATATTTTGAGGCAAGTAGGTGGGGTCAACCGATAAATTGGTTTATCACTCTAAGGTTGAATGTCAGTTGCTAATTATAAAACAACAAAGACTATTTTCGTTTGCAGAACGATCTGTCAGATACCGAGTATAAACCTTATTGAAATTTTCGATAACTAGGAAATTGAATGAAAAATGGTAAACCACTTTTTTGGTCGACCTTACAAGTGTAAGTACTCGAAAGATAGGTACTACAAATAGAAAATATAAATAAGTAAAGGTAAATGTGCGAAAACGAGCGCGTCTCGCCATCAAACTGTGAAGTTTGGCGAGTTAGTTACCTACGTTAAAAATGTAACCTTACATTTATAAAAAAAAAAAAAAAGAGAATTATTAACTGTTTAAATTTAATTATTTATTTGTTTTGTTTTATGTTTCGGATTTCTTTGTAATATTAAACAGTATTTTTTTGGACAATGTATTCAAATGAAGAGCAGTGCCTCCAAACACAGGCTCTCTCAGCCTAAATGGAAACACTAGCCCCTACTAAGTTTTGTAACTGTTTGAAAGTTTGAAAGTAATGAAAAAATAAGAAATCTACAATACCGACTAATCAGTTTACTAATTTCAGAAGCTTCAAATTGCATTTAATCCAATATTATTATACAATATTTCCATTATTTATTTAACTGAAACAACACTAATTTGTAAATATAGTAATAAATAATACTCAACAACCCTTAATCCCATCTCCACATAAACAAACAGTATAATTAGTTAATCTGTTTGTCTGTCGGGCGCGTGGCGGACACCGTGCCATCATTAGCTAAACCCCGCGGGTGAATCCGGATAAATAACATGGATCAATTTTAACTTAACTTGACAAAACCGTAGACTGAATTGATCTTTGAAGTATTCTATCAAACATTTTATAAGCTAACAAAAAAGAAATTATAATTATTTTGTATTGAAGAAGTCATATTGTTCAATCATAGAAAATTTGTTAAATTGTAAAACTTTGAGATAAGAAAAAGAAGGACTTTCATTTAATAAAGAAATACTGTACTAATAAAAATACTAATATTATACAAACGTGTTTTCAAAGTCATTGTGAGGAAATAGTAAAAAAATAACGCAAACTAGTAAGAGCTCTATTTGTCAGAAACAGCAAATAACATCCTGAACTATCAATTATATGGAGTACCTATAAAAGCATCGCACTTACAAACCGCAATACTTAATGTCATAAAAAAACATCTACAAGTGCACTTACGACCCTTTCAACCGCGGAGTCTTAAAACCCTATTTTACGAATAAAATAGTGCTACAATGGATATCGTGTCGATTTTACGTCAAGGGGACGAAATTTCGAACCGAAAAATTGCCTTTTTGGTAACAGAAAATTATTTATTGGTTAGAGGCGGAGCAAGGAATTTTATTTGGCATAAAATTTATTATATGAAATCGCATAAAAATGTATAATAAAGTGGAAAGCGTGACGCTGAGGTATTTAATGACGCGACAAATGATACAGGGTGTAGACGGGTGCCCATAGATGATACAGGGTGAACAAAAAATGGCAGATGGTCTGCACGAGCCGGTGCTCTTGTTTGATTTTGTTAGAATTGTGTATTTTGGAGTTACGCCGTTGATGTATCGGAAATTATGGGTTTTGATGTTTCGCTTTGTTGTTTTTTCTATAATTTTCTGATAATAAGGATAGCAAAAAACTTTTGATTTGTAATTACCTATATAACGGTATAATTTGGTACAACAAATAATAAAAGGATAATTATAAAATTGCTGTGAAATTGAAAAGGTTATGTTTACAGTAATTAAACACAAATCTCGTATTAAACCGAAATGTTATGCATACCACACATTCTAAAAACATGGTTTTCTTAATAATAAAATCAACACCTGAATAAAATATTTTAATAAAACAATCTCTAAAAACCCTGACGAAATAATAGGATGTTATCAACACGTCGTGATCTATCAAATAGCAAAAAAGAAATATCCTTATATTGAATGTTAGCGTGCCACGCTTCTATATTCTTACAATGATTTATAAAGGCGTGACTTGGGCTAGTTTTTGACAATATTTCACCAAACCACAGGACTAGATTGTTAAAAAAAAAAGTAAATCAACTTTAGTTTTAAACAAATATGCTGTAATAATTAAATACTTGTAACTATGAAAACAATAATTAGTCTTTGGAGCAAGTGGGTGGTTGGTCCGAGCATTAGTCAAACGAAGGCAATATCAAAGTTTAGTATAATGTAAAGTACAAAAAAAGTATGATGGTCAAAACATTATTTGGTTTATCTAAAAAGAAAAAATTAAATGACAAGGTAACAAATCAAAACTAGGTATTTCCAAGAACTTCATCTTTCGCGGGGAATTGTTTACACTCTTTTTTGTTACCTTGATCGTGATTTGTGCAAACCACTTCATTTAATCTTGTTCAAATTGTATTCTATATAATATTTTTTAGAAAACTATGGTCTCCCTAGCCAGTCGCTTCCCCGTATATTACAAAACACTGCCGATGTAACGGCGCGGACGCACGCAAAATGTCGATTTGCTACTCTTTTTCATTTCCTTTATGAGATTCGCACTGGCCAGTATTCTATTGCAACGTTCTTAGCTCTAGACTTAAAAAGATTCACTAAGTTCTAGTTCAAAATTAAAGAGATCGAAAATAAACGAATTGAATAGAATATTAATTTATTTGCCAAAATACATGTAAAAAATAGATCTTAAAAATAAAAACAATATAGTAACAATGTATTTACCGAGTATTGGGTGTGCAAATATTTTGTAGGTATAAAATAATACCTACCAGTCTTAACAACAAAGGTCTCTAGAATTATATAAGTACCTAAAACTAAAAAACGTAGATGGACATTTCTTTATGTTTAAAAAATTGTTTGATACTATAGAAACAGTGCTTAATGAGCCATGTTGTTAATTTTCTATTAAAAACATTGTATTCACAATCTTTTATATTTGCAGGTGGGGTTTGAACATCCCCGTATGGGAGTCTGGCATAGTGATAACCACTATCTTGCGGGAATGTAGGATTTTTATTGAAAAAACGGCGCATGATAAAACCTGTATATATCGATAGAGGATCTATAGACGAACAAAATGATATATGACTCGATGTCCTACCGCGCAAGATTTTTGAGATAATCTATGTTAAAGACCCTGTATGTTTAAAAATCCTAATTTATTCCCTCTGATACTTATGGTACAACAATTTTTGCACATGATGTTTGCACTTTCTGCGCCTCATCTTACATACATACATACATATAATCACGTACATATCCCTAAAGGGGTGAGCAAATCCTTAGTTGGCACACGGGAAGCTCACACTAAAACTACGGTAAAATATTTGGGCAAATGTAATGCTCATAGCTCAATATTTTCTACGATTTCCTCCGTAGTCTTATACATTGGGCTCTAGATCCGGAGGTCGTGGGTTCGATTCCTACCTAGTGAAAAAAACACTTGTGCGTTCTTCTCCAATTGGTTATGAGTCATAATCTTCTGCTGCTTTTAGACAATACTTTGAAGTCTTCTGATCAGAGCGAAGACAGTGGATCAATATCAATCAATCAATCAGCCTATTGCAGTCCACTGCTGGATAAATATAACTAAAGTAAACTATATTAGTAAAAACACTTCCTCTGTATTTTTTCTTATACTAAGTGTAACAGAAAGTAATGTTGTAACAGAGAGAGTTCTTCTTATTTTTATCACGTGAGCAGCAGTCCCCGAGGTCATAATTTTAAAACAGCCTTACGGCATCTGCCATAGTTTTTACGTTGCTACCACGACTACCAGATATGCTCGGGAGTTTCCTTGCGAGATCGAATCGAAAATTATGAGAACCGCAGGAGAACTAAGGTAACCGACATAGCCTTCAGAATTGCCAAAATTATGTGGCAGTGGGGGGGGGGGGCACATTGCTAGAAGAAAAACGAGAAAAAAAAGAAGAAAAAAATATATATTTATTTATTTCACAAATAACATAAAGTTGTATGTAAATATCGTCAAACTAAATAGCAGTTTGTAAGCGTAGCGTTTTTTCTCACAATTTCTTTTCCCTTTTAGGCTTAAGTAAGTAATAATTTCATTAAGGGGCATACAATGGCTCGATTAGCAACTCAACGCGCTTTAGTTCAAAGTTCAACCGACGCACTACAGAAATAGCGTTTATATTAGCGTGCGATGCTCCACGGTAGTTACGTCCGACACTGCGCAGGAATCGTGCGAAAAACGTGTTTTTTTTTTACTTTTTTCTTGAACTACCTATGATTTTTTTTTTGCACGGATGAAAGATAAATAAAAGCCAATAATCCGTAAGAACCGTGTCCACGTCTGTTGTAGTTTAGAAGCAGTAGCGAGTTTAACAATAGGAACAGCTCGACTTCAATGGCGTCTTTGGTATAGTATTTAATGTTTTTAATACAAATAAGTCTGCGCCAAATAAAGGTTATATATCCAAGTTTAATATATATGTTTACTGAAATTTTCTACTTGCTCGTTTACGAGCCTTAGGCCTTCACAAACTGCGAGTTGGCATGGGTAGGACCCTTAACTGATGGCCGCTGGGGCAGAAAGGTTCTCGAGTGGCGACAGCGTACCGTAAGACGCAGCGTGGGCAGGCCTCCCACAAGGTGGACCGACGATTTGGTGAAGGCCGCCGGAAATCGTTGGATGCGCAGAACCGGACGTTGTGGAGATCCTTGGGGGAGGCCTTCGTCCAGTAGTGGACGTCTTTTGACTGACTGAGCTGAACCAATTGAGATAAAACGCGCAATTAGTGACTTTTTCACTAGGGAAACCGTAGGAATCGAACCCACGACCTCCAGATCAAAAGCCCAATGCTCCTTGACAAAAGGACACGGATGGAAACAGTAGTAGAAAATATTGTACTATGAACATATTAAGATAAAATATCGTACAAATTGACCAAAGTCCAAACATTTTGAAGGCAAAATGTGTGCTTCCCCTGTGCCATTTAAGGCTCTGCTCACCCCTTTAGGGATATGTACGACGTGACATGTATTTATGTATGTAAGATATCGTATGAGGTGCAGAAAGAGCAAACATAACGTGCAAAAATTGTACTACGTATAGGTATTTAATCGCAGAGAGAATAAATTAGGATTTTTATACATACTGGGTCTTTAACATGGATTATCTCGAAAACCTTGCGCGGTAGGACATTGAGTCATACATCATTTTGTTCGTCTATAGATCCTCTATCGATATATATAGGTTTTAACATGCGCCGTTTTTTTCAGTAAACGTCCTAAATTCCCGCAAAATTGTGGCCAAAATGTTCAAACGCCTTTGGTTGCCATATGAACAAGATAAACTGAGATAACTAAAAGCTTATTTTTTTCATCAGAATTATTAAAAGGCCAAACACCTGTAACCAACACCTGTAATTACGAAATGCGGCGCCTGTGACATACATCAAGCAACAATTACTTCCGTAGATATCCGAGAGCAAAAATATTGATGTGCTTTCCGAAAACACATCATAAGAAGTTTGTAAATTATGCACAATGCAGTCGGCAATATTCATCCAACAAACAGTAGTCTTACAAAGTTATTTTAATTACAGTTTCCTCGCCGGGATACGAACACAATAGGATAGGCAGCCAAATTCCCTGATATCAATAAATAAATAATACTGACAAAGACCACGGAGACCTTCAAACCTAAACTTGATGTTTGATAGCTCTGAAAATTGTTCCTAATAAATAACGTAGGATTTAATTTTAAATTTAAAATACGCTGTTAAAATCGTGGTCACTAATAATATTGTTATCATCAGCTTGAATGTTTGTTTTTTGTAGTAAAAATGTTCGGTGAAAGGATTTTAAATGGAGATAGTTCCTAATTGCCTTGCTCATTTTGATTTAAATTAGGTGTGACTCACGCAATAGTTACATTTTCATTTGTTTTGTTAGTTATAATATTTACATGACATGATAATCTGAGATAAAAGATTGATTATAATTGAACCTGTACTTTATGTTTTCTAATAAAACGGTGGCTATTTTTTTAAATATTCTATTTGCAGCTACAGTCAACTATTACTAAATATTATCCTGATATTGTAACAAGGCTCTTGGTCAGCCATAATAATCGGCTTTGACTACGGCGTAGCAAGAGTCGCTACTGTATCTATCAGAATATCAATATTTGATTATGGATGTTTTAGCCAGCTTAGCTATTAATATTAATGAATAGCATTACCTCATTGATAGCGTCGGTGGTCTAGTGGTTAAGGCCGCTGCCTCCCGGTCCGAGAAACACGGGTTCGATCCCTACACCGTACTTATGTGTTTTCAAATTTCGAATTCATATGTACGTTTATTCGACGCTCTTACGGTAAAGGAAAACATCGTGATGAAACCTGCACACCCCTGCAAATAAATTCAAAGGTTGTGTGTGAAGTAAGTTGATTAACCCGCACTGGGCCAGCGTGGTCGACTAAGGCCTAATCGCCCTAATTCAGGGTAGGTTTGAGCTCCTCGAATTCAAATTATCCATTTCTGAATATTACAAGAACTAATTTTATTTGAAATTTTATAAAGTATGGCAATGGAATATTTCCATGTTGTCTTCAAAACATGTTGCCTGGTAGACGAGTTTACGTCAATTTGTGGGTAGAAACGCCTTACATACTAATCAAACAATAGCAATTACTTTTATGTTTACGCTGTGTTAGACTGACATTACAAATAGTTGCATTAGATTTTATCAAGTTCTTGATAGACAAAAAGTCAACTGGAAGAAATACAACGTAGAGTTTTAACTATCATTACAAAGGTTCCGGGTTCGGATCCCGGTGGAATAAAAATCTCTATATGACACTTGCGCTCAATCACGTGAATGTCCGAAAGATTTCGTGCCTCGGAAGGCACGTTAAACCATAGGTCCCGGCTGATATCTACTGAAGTATTCCTTTTTACACTAAGACACCAGAGTTCAGACTTAACATCTGAAAAAATAACTAAAAATAATCACGGTGAATCTATCAGATTGTATAATGTTTTTCCTTTATTTCAAGAACCGAATCTTGAACTTCAAAAGGTCTTCACTGACTACAATATCTAGTGATTGAGATTAATTAGTATTCTAAAAGCGATTCAAGAGAAGTCTTCTTGGTTTCCTTGTAATTACGTTTGAGGCAAATTAGTAGGAGTGTCTAATCGAGTCAGAGTTTGCAAGCAAATTGAAGGTGAACGATGTTAATCTGGCGACATCTGAAGTCTGAAGTGTGTAATAAGATTAAACAGTACGCCTTTTGGGGATTTTCAAAGAGATGTTTTGGGCATAATACAATGTAGAAACTAGCTGCCCGCATGTGTTTACGCTCGCGTCGTGTAAGATTTTCCCTTGGGATACGACCACAAAGTAGGTAAAGCGCCGCGATGATAAGACATTTCCCCGTAAAAAGTAATTTGATTCAAATTATGGAACTGATAATCAGTAAAATACTAAATTAAAATAGTAAAATACATATAGAATACACATAGCAAAAACATTCCCAAATTGCGACCATGAACCTGTGGTCTAGCCGCCACAAGCTGCTGGGCACCACACGAAGAATGTTGTAGAGGATTGATATGGTTATGTGGCAATGACCAGGGCACAGTTCGAAGAAAAGGTATTTATGTATTTATATAATATTATTTAATATATAACTGACATGGAAAAAATAGAAACATAGATAAACTTAAGAGTTTACTGTTGGAGATTAGGACATAAAGTGACGAATTTAGCAGAAAAAATACAAAATCGAAACGTAAGAAATCTAAATTTGAAAATGAATTTAAAATGAAAGATAAAACTGCCAGCAATAAAGGTAGCCAGTCATAAAACAGGAAAGAGGACGAATGCCTCGTTACAAACTTTTTTACCAAAGGTATAGGTTTCCAACAAATTTTACCTCAATCAAGAGAAATAGAACCGTTAATCAAAGATCGTTCCGAAACTCAATCTCTGTGAAAATGGAATTGAATTGGACTCCATTCGATTTCCAAAGATAACATCCAACTAAAAATAAAAGAAATGTTCTACCTGGGTAACTGATTGTATGGGATTTTCTTGTTTCCTTCTCTTTCAGACTGGTTTTTAGAGGATTTTTAAAAGCAGAATAAAGCTAATTGCCTGTGCCATGTCTGTATGGGTATTCTATAGTAACGAGCATCGAGACATAAAATTTATTTTCATTGCTATTAATAGCTAATTAAGATTCATAGTAATATAATATTATAAATGGAAATGTAACATTAGTATTATAACAGCCTCCGTGGCCGAATGGTCGAGATTTCGACGCCCATTACGGAGGTTCCGGGTTCGATTCCCGGTAGGGACACTGTCAAGCAAAATTCTCTTTGTGAGACTTTCCCCAGTTTGATTAGGTCATTGCAGGCTTAATCACCTGATTTTCCGAAAAGAAAGACTCCGCTACTATCTAGTCGTTACATGAGACAAATCAGTGGTTTTTGGCAGTTCTATAACACTGACACCAGGGTTTGTGAGGTTGGTTGTCGATCTTACAACCCACGCGATGATAATCATGTGGATAAGTAACTCGTTTCACTGGACCTTACTACTTAGTACTTTGATAAAGTTTTAAAGGGTAGTTTTGCTGCGGAGGGGCCTTGGAAAGGAACCCTAGGCTCCACTCCGGAAGCAAGAAGAAAACTCGATGGAGAACGTGTAGGTGGTTTATTAAACAATAAAAACACTGAATGTGGGTACCAATGACTCCAAAGATATTGATTACACCAGAAACAACAGACTAAACATGTTGTTGTAGCTAAATTACCAAAACGACTGACCAAGAGAAATATAAAATTGAAAAACAGACTGAAAAGGATTCGAATTTTGAAAGTTTGAATTTTAAAAGTAAAACGCAAATGACGAAAAAGACCGAAAAAGAAAGAGGACGCGTAGCACCGCTACAGTTTGACACCCAATGATAAGCATGGGCTAGGTACGGGTACTTTTTACCTCGGGAAATAAATACCTCACGGGAAAAATATGCTTCTTTTCAGTAAAGAAATAAGCTAGTCGTTTATGACAATGGTTTTTTATTCAGGAATAAATTAAGCCCGAACATAGAAGGAGCCAATGAATCAAAATTAATTTTTCCTTGTTATTCCTTTTTTATTTTCCTTATTGCTAAGAAGCTTACTTGACTCACGAATTCCTATTCACAAAAGAAATACCTACATATTTTTTGCAGAACATTGCTTTCCTATTAAAAATTTTTAAAACGACATAATGTTTTCGTAAAATCTACAATAAAAGATATTTATTCCATAATTTGGGTTTTAAAAATATAGACAAAGAAAGAGAGCGTCGGTGGTCTAGAGGCTAGGGCCGCTGCCTTCCTTCCGGGAGATGCGGGTTCGATCCCCGTACCAATGTGTTTTCAAATTTTGAATTCATATGTACGTTTATTCGACGCTCTTACAATGAAGGAAAATATCGTGATGAAACCTGCACACTCCTGCGAAGAAATTCAAAAGTTGCATGTGAAGTCGGCCAACCCGCACTGGGCAAGCGAGGTCGAATAAACCCTAATCGCCCTAATTCAGGGTAGGCTCGGGCCCCTCGGTGGGGACGTATATGAATGAGCTGTTGAAGAGACAAAGAAAAAAATTGTAAGCATATTGTGTGATAAAATTAGTAACAATTACTATACTTAAATTGTAGAGGAAGCTATTCTGGTGGAAGGTTTGACTTTTACTGGGCTCTTGATTAAGACGGGGTTGTGCTAAAATAAATTCTCTTCTTTCTGAACATATCTAGTAAAGGATGTGGCATTTTATTTTATCAGGTGATAAATAGAAAAAAAAATTGTTCCAGTAAGTAACTCTCTGAAGTAAAGACACGAGTCTACTGAAGCTTTATTAAAAATTGATATTAATTCACATTTAATTGTACAACTTTTGTATTGAAACTGTTCCGAAATCGCAAGAAATAAACTTTTCATACAAATTGGCTCAGCTAGCTGATGAGATTGTAAGAAACTTAAGCTTGCGATAAGGCCCCCTATCTGTTCATTTTTGTTTGCTGTTTTCAATGTTTTGAATATTAGTTTCCTGTGTGTGCAATAAAGTTCTGTTCTATTATATTTTTACAACTTGCCGAGTTTAATTGACGGATTAAAGTAACTCGTCACTGTACTTGTGCAAGTATTACTAGGGACAGAAAGATGCCGCAAAGCCACAAAAATAAACTCTACAACCAGTGTGTCCAGCTTACTATGACATATCGCTCATCTAGTACTACAAAGACGGAATTGTCACAAAATGCAAAAATGAGTTAATGATGTCAGAATGTTCAAAAATGTTCAATACGTATGGTGTTACAAAGTCGTTTTTATTGTTCAACAAATGAGCGTAAGATAGCGCCACTGTCTTTGTTGCACCGGTACAAAAATTTACTCGCCCCGAGTGTAACGACGCCACATTGGTCAGTTGCGCGGGACGCTCCGTGACGGTCAACCGTGTCAGAGTGCTACATCGTCGTTCAGGTAATTATGACATCAATTTTTTTTATTTCTAAGTGCCAAACGACGTAAATGTATTTTCTGTCTTTGTAGCACCAAAACAAAATTCTTTTTTGAGCGCTACAATGACGTAAATGTATTTAGTGTCTTTGTAGCACCTAAACAAAATCCTTTATTGAGAGCTACAGTACCGTAAATGTATTTTTTGTCTTTGTAGCACCAGAAAAAAAAAAAATTGAGACCTTCAATGCCGCAAATGTGTATTATAGTCTTTGTAGCAACAGAAAATAATAATATTTTGTGAGCTACAATACCGTATATGTATTTTGTGTCAGTGTTTAACTTAAAATTGAATGAAATAATGACGTGATAGTATTTACAGTCATTGTAGCACTACAGCACATGATTTGATTGTACTTTGTGTCAGCATAGTATAAAAGAAATAAAAACAGGTGTAATGTATTAATAACACACATAATATCTACCGGGTTATTACTACGATTTTGGTTTAATAAATAATTTAAGCTTTTTTATGAGCTTACCGATATTTCGACTATGTTGCAATAGTCATGATCACGGCAGAACTGAAGTATTTGCGGGTGGTTAGCCGGACGGAACATTGTTATGGGCAGACATATCTGTCTACCCTCTTTCTCAGTTAAGGATCTACTAGACAATTACGATTTGCACATACAAATTATACTTTACGTTCGAAGTCGGGGCAAAAATTGTAGATGACGAAACTACGAGTATTAATTTAT
The DNA here is from genome assembly GCA_951230895.1 of Carpatolechia fugitivella. NCBI lineage: Eukaryota > Metazoa > Arthropoda > Insecta > Lepidoptera > Gelechiidae > Carpatolechia > Carpatolechia fugitivella. Next base: position 15,136,430 of record OX579659.1, on the reverse strand, counting down.
CGAATGAAACCTACCCAGACTTTTTTGGTAGCCGCTCCTGTCGTTTTCCCTGCGTTTAGTCGGGTGCGGCATTGCATCCCGCGCAGCACAACAAAATATTATATCATAGACTATCAAAGAATTTTATTGATAGTCATATAGAAATATGTACTGACTTAACGACGACGACGACTTAAAACAGTTGCCCACGACTAATCGACGATTTTTTGGCTGGCACCGACTCCAAAAGGAAGTACAAAGTTCTAAATATTTACTTAATACACTACCTATCTACTTAATTGAGGATATTGGCAATATTTTTTTTCATGTTCCATCTGGAATGTTATTTTATTTGTTACTTTTTAGTGGAGATAACCATATAAGGTAATTTGAAGGAGGTTTCTATTTTTTTGTTAAAATTATTTTTATTTTATGATTTTCAGTGTTTCATTCAATATATTTTATGTAAGTAATTAATCCTAACCTCGACACATATCCTATTATTTTTCTTCATTATCCAAAGCTAGGTTTTGTTATTGTGAAACTGTTAAGTTTCAGTACAAAGATATTATACTCTCGTATTTTAGGTATTTGCTTAGTTTAGACTGCGTCTTTCGTGCTATGCAAGCGCGTTTAGTTGTTTATTATATTATTAATGATTGTTTCGAAAATAACATAAGTTAAACTGGGTAAGAGGCTACGAAGTATAGAAGGCATTTAGTAGTCCAGCTGGCCACTAAACTGACAATGCTAAGAGGAAAGAATAGCTTCGCGATCCTAACGAAATAGATATTTAGGAAAACATTTGCTATCGCTCGTGCGCTCATGTCCCCGGGAGAGAGAGCGAGAGCGTTGCAGCTCGCGACTGACAATAGGTACTTTTCTTGATGAAATTCCCATTTCGGGAGAAAACGGTTTCCAATAACTAAATTTCAACAAAATCACTTTTATTTTGATGTCGATCGTTTCAGCACAATATATTCTAGGTTCATGGGTTCGGTTTTAAAAAAAAAAAACATTGTTTTTATTCAACAAACGGCTCAATTCGACACAGTTTTAATCATAAAAATTACGTTACTTGAGGTGCCTATATAAGTTTGAATCTATAGCGAATTTTGTAAAAAGATAAATCTATAAACCTAGTCATTCATTGTGTCAATAACATACTAAAAAATCATGGAGATTGGAAAATATTTAGAAGTGGAAGAACGTTTTCTCTTTTTGTATGGACGAGCACGTACTATTCTTCCCTCTTAATAAGCTTATAGTTTACCCCTATACTTGGGCTATTCGTAAGGAGTTTCAGGTTTGAGATGGTATCTTGAAAGTCTGTCGTTAGCTGATTACATACAGATAGTGAACGTAGGCTGGCTTCTTCTTTTTCTTCATATTGAGGTTTGTAAGGTCGACAATCAACCTCACATACCCTCACACAGTTAATATAGTACCGGGCCCTTGTCAAAACCCACTGACTTAGCACGAGTAACGACGCCTTCTGTAGATATTAGAGCCGAGACACATGGCTTAACGTGCCTTCCGAATCACGGAATCATCTTTCTTTTCAGACAATGAGGTGATTCGGGCAGCAATGTCCCAACTAAACTGAAAAAAGTCTCACAAGGACATTTTCGTTTAAGAGTGTCTTCACCGGGATTCAAACCCGAAACCTCCGTAAAGAGAGTAAAACACTCGACCACTCGGCCATAGAAGCTAAATTATTTGTGATATCCAATACAATATCCGAGCAGGTTCTTGTCCTGTCACGGTTGCCAAAAAATGTGATAAAATCGAATAATATAATTTTATATGGAACAACGGAAACGTAGATTTTCAGCAAACTGACAAAACAAATTTATTTCGTTGCCTAGCAACATTCCACCACAAACGGTATCGCGCGCGATGCATGTTGCTATCACTGGTTGAGGAGTTTCCGCTTTTATCTCTTATTTCATTATCAGATTTTGACAAAAATTTATATGGATCTATCCCTAAAGCACGTTCTATCGAATGAAAAAAGAATCATCAAAATCGGTTGAAAACTGACTGAAATATGACTAAAAGAATAGACGAATAACGACGCGAATGCTACATTCCGTTGAGGAGTTACCAAGTTTTACCTCATGTTCCACCATCAGATCTTAACGAAATTAATATGGAACCACCTCAAGAGTAAATCCTATCGAATGAAAAAAGAATTATTAAAATCGGTTAACAATTGGCGGAGATATCTAATAACATACATAAAAAAAAATACAGACGAATTGAGAACCTCCTCCTTTTAATATTATTAATTGTCTCCTCTTTTTCATTAGTCATAAAAAATAAAACAATAGCAGCTGTACTCAAAGACATTAAAACAGGCAATCGAAGCGCCTATAAGGTTTAATTTTGGATGTTTGATCTTCTTTATTTTAAAAAAGCAAAAAGGACAGCCGAACATAAGTTAAGGATCTACTAGACAATTACGATTTGCACATACAAATTATACTTTACGTTCGAAGTCGGGGCGAAAATTGTAGATGACGAAACTACAAGTATTAATTTATCGAATGAAACCTACCCAGACTTTTTTGGTAGCCGCACCTGTCGTTTTCGTTTTGTCATTGTTTTTTCCTTTGGAGAATAAGATTTATTTTGAAACGTGGTTTTATTTTTCTTAAAAAAGCGTTATTTTCGTTATGTTTTATTTCTCATTTGTTTTGATTCTACGATTTTAGTTCCTACTATTTGTAAGCAATGAAAAAGCTGTGATTAGCGATAGCCTTGGGATATTTCAATAAGTATTTTGATATAAGGATAACAAATGAATCTGTGATTTATGTACCAATACGTAATTATTCAAAAGACTATTAATTATTCAATAAGTGGTTTGAAATTTAAGATAACAAATACAAATTCACCTGTGATTTTACGTGCCATTAAGTAATGTTAATTATTCAGTATTCAATTAAGCTGTAATAAATGATTATCTGAAATTAAGTGTTTTAAAAATAATTAATTAGTACCTATTTCAGTATCACAACTTCCAAAATAAAACATTTTCAATGCAACAATGACACAATTGTATGTGTCAAATCATTTCAAGTGTTCTTTTTTATACTTACACTTAATTTTTTAAAATATTTTTGCTATTGTACTCTACCTATATATTTAAATATCCAAAATATCCTGGTTCCAGTTGTATATAATATAAAGTGAAATAATAAAACAAAACAGAACAGTAAAAAAAACTTTAAAACGCCCTCCTGTAAAATTTGTAAAATGACAGTTCCGTCTTTGTAGTACTAGATGAGCGATATGGTGCCAAAACATGGGCACTCACTAAGGAGACTGTGTACCGACTAGGAGTTGCACAAAGGGCCATGGAGCGTACCATGCTAGGCATCAAGTTGATCGACCGTATACCGAACGCAGCCACGCTTTAGCCGTGTGGTGACGGCAGAGTAGGGTACATTTGTCACCAACCCCTACTCTTCCCGTGGGTGTCGTAAGAGGCGACTTAGGGACTACACATTGAACAGGGAACGGGCAGCAGCGCTCTCTGATATAGTAACCTTTTAATCTGCGATCTCCAACCCGCCTGCCAAGCGTAGAGATTATGGCAAAACCCTCCACTTAAGTGGAGGAGGCTCATAGTCCAGCAGTGGACTGTAACGTGCCGTTGATGTTGATACCGAACGCAGAGATCCGGAAACAGACCAAAGTGCAAGACGTTGGTAAGCGGATCGTACAACTCAAGTGGCAGTGGGCAGGTCATGTGGCTAGGTTTAGAGATGGCAGGTGGAGTAAGTCCCTAACAGAATGGTGGCCAAGGCAGGGGAAAAGACGGCCCGGTCGACCTGCAGCTAGGTGGGTCGATGATATAGAGCGGGTCGCTGGAAAGACTTGGCTGAGGTGTGCACAAGATCGCAAAGGTTGTCACGAAAAAGAAGAGGCTTATGCCCTGCTGTGGGTAATTAAGCTGATAATGATGATGACAGCGTCAGTGGTCTAGTACTTAGGGCCGCTGCCTCTCGTCCGGGAGACGCGTGTTCGATCAATGATGAAACCTGCACAATCCTGCGAAGAAAATCAAAGGTTGTGTGTGAAGTTGACCAACCCGCACTGGGCCAGCCTGGTCGAATAAGGCCTAACCGCTCTAATTCAGGGTAGGCTTTTAGTCACATCCGTATCAACTAACCAAGTAATTTCTTACTCGCACTCGTCATCAATTGTTTTAGTTTTAGTGGCGCCGCGGCAGTTAATTAATTGGTCTTAATGATCCTGCTGCCGGACCCTTCACTATTTACTACAGGACGAAGCTAAACTGCGTCTGAAGATCTACCTATACTGATTTATACGTTCCTAGGTTACTAATTTTCTAGCTGTGATGAGAGTCAAATAAAAATTAACAATTACAAATAAAAAAATATTTCAGTAAGTTTTCAAATAGATTATTATTGTTACCGATTTCGTCTGTTTACTTGTCTCAGTAAGTTTTCGTTCTTCGAAAGGCACGTTAACTGTTGTTCAATTCAATAGGGGATCGGGCTATTTTATGTTTTTTTTTTTTAAATATAGATTAGTAGCAGACGATTCGCGAAGAAAAAAACCGAATCGGTTGAAAAACTAACAGTGATTTTTTAAAGTTTCAATATGTCTGTCTGTTTCAAAAACGTTTTTTTTTATGGAGATTATATGGCGTTACTAACAAATGACGTCACAAGTGGGTATGTGCCTCTTTGTCTAATCTTGAATTTCAAACCTTTATAACTCGGTCAATTTTAAAGATAGAGCAAAAATTATTTTGTTTGTTCGATGGCAGAAACTAAGAAGTTTAGATTTATAAAATAAAAAAAAAGTTTATTCTATATTTCTAAAAATTTTAGCTACTATTCAAATAGGCGTCGTTATTTCATCTGTGCTGGCCACTAGACTGACGATGTGCATTCAGGATTTTGTAAGAATATAAAAATATAATAAATAAGTAATAAAAAACCCTATATTTTCCAACCAAATTAACATTCTTATCTCATATCTGCTTGAGCAGTTTCCAACATCTGTCCAAATTATTTAATAATGGATGAACTAAGATAACCAACAATAGTCAACCATATCGAATCACAACCATTCACTCCTACAAGTAGCACTCGAGGCGACAATGTGTCTGACTTTCAAGCGAAAAGGTGCGGAGGCATGCATGAAATTCCTTTCTATAATACATTATGACTATAATAGGATAACTGCGTATCGATTTTATATGAATACAATACCAAATGTATCTAACAGTGTCAATACTACAATAAAATTTTACAACGATTTCCTACTAAAGAACCTTTTTTTTTTAACAAAATAACTTTCAATCGATTTTATATTCAAATTGAACGAAATAAGAACGAAAATTTTGAATTACGAACACAAGATTTGTAACAATAGACGTTCGCGCGAGTCGATTTGTCGCCGCATGTCAAATGAGCGAGTGAATGAATGGGTTTGGGTGAATGAAGTGAATTGGCAGTTATGCAATCAATTAAGGGTGGGCGGCACCAAACTCCTTTTGAAATAGGACGCCTTTGGTATTCGGCCCACGAAATACTTAGAAGTTTGCAAAGTTTTTAGGATTATCTGGCAAAAGTTGTTACAGAAAGTAGTGAATGCGTTGCATACTAAATACTGGCGATTTCATTAAAAACCTTTGACATCGTTTTATTGGCTGGATTAAAGGTACCTATTTAGTTATATTTTTAATCCAGCAATATTAAGTATTTGTCACCATTTGTATTGTGTGGCTGTTCCAGGCGTATTTTTAATAGTCAAAACGCTAATCGCTTTTTTAATGGCTCTACATATTTACCGCACATTTGCAAGGACATTGCACACGAGTCAAAGATGCCGCTACCTAAACAGCGGCATATTTCACACTCGGCGTGTTCGAATTTTAAAACATATTTTTTTCTTTTTCATTCATCTTTAGCTGCCAGTGTCGAAGTGTATCACATTTTAAATGTTTTTTCTTGTTCATTCACAGATTTCCAGCATCATTTTGCGCTGTGCGATTTTCGCGCGCTCTTCAAAAAGCTATTTTATGAATGAAAGTACTCGAGTGAGCGTAACGAAATACAAGTATTTTGTAAGGATTCCATAATGTTACTAGGACATAATTCTTACAAAAGAATGTAATAGTTATCGATTTATATTTACTAGACTTCCATTGTAAGAACTTTCCGCTTTAGGTTACATATGAGCGACTTTCTAAAGCCTTTCTACTATTTTATGAAGGAATTTCTTCGCTCTTGTTGAAGCATTTCAAGAACTTTTCAAGAACTTAGGAGTGAGTAGGTACTTATATTGAACTTTGTAGTAGGAGATGATAGTAGGCAACAATATTAAACATGTTATCAAATTCATGTTTTTAGTAAATCCACAAAAGACACCAATACGGATTTATTTTAAAACAACAGCTAATACTGATAAACCTATAAATAGCTGCTTTTAAAATCGATCGCTATCCCATATTTTTGCATAAAATTCAATCAATTCACAATTACAAAAAAAAGCACATATCAGTCAGAGTCAACAACATAACATCCGAAAAGTCTTCCTCAACAAAAATTAACAATACCCCGCGTGTTGACATCCAAAAACCTTATTACCACTACAATAACACTTCGCAAATTACAGAATAGCCCATAAGCGATTCGCCGGAAGGGATCAGTGCGTTGTTGTATTCTAAGAATTCAGGATAACCCTTCCGCTCACTCATTCACTCATTCAATTGGAACCAGTTTGAACCGGATGACAAACAGCCTTAGGTGTTGCGATATGTTTTCGTTCGCCATTTTGTTATGTTTATCCGGAAGCCTACACTGATCTTTGTAAATATTTTGCGAGAGCTTTTTAGCAGTCTTGATGAACGGGTTGTAGAACAGTTATAAAACCAAACCGTGGGTGTAGACTAGACTACATTTTAGATTTAATTGTACTTTGACAGTGTAATTCATTTACAGTTAGAATGTAGAACACCTAAGGAAAGAAAAAAAAAAAGTTTTAAATTGGCCTCAATTCGGGATGTCATGCTCTAATTCTAATTTTAAAATCCAGCTATCCTTTTCGTTTTTATGACCAATGAAAGAGAGGTGATAAACGAATGATATTAATTTGAACGAACGATAACCTAAAATAAGGGCAAAGCAGTCAGTTTAAGAGATTTTTAAGTCGCATGTTTTAAGTGCTCTCTAAAATTGTGCATCGACACGGCCATAAGGTTCATATTCGATGTTTGACAGCTCTAATATTAGGATGGCCATCTCCTGTCCCTTTTCAATCTTTAAAAGGTAAAAAGGACGGACTAACTTAAATTAAGGATTAGAGCGATGACATCCCGAATCGAGGCCATTATACACCAACAATCGAGGACATGATACGCGAAAACGTAAAAGTTTTGTTGTTTCCTACAGTCTGTCTTTAAATAATCTACACTAGACGACCTAAGGGTCAGTAAGAACTAGGTCATGGATGGATGTGTGAGCTAGACCTAGCCTAGTATAACTAAGTCACCAGTGGTCTATAAATGCGTTTCCTATGTTTTGGAGAGCAGGTTAAACAGGGTTATCTTGGATAAATAGCGTAATACAGAGAATATTTTGTTGCTTAAACCAACATTTATTAGTAATTAGTTTACCCTAGGACTAAACTGTCTTTACTTCTACGTACGAAATTGAAATTAAAACTTAAATCGAACCCATCCAACCGTAAAATTCAGTAGCAATACAAAATTACTAGGCATTAAACTGAGCTAAATTGAACGGTGACGTATTTCCGGTCACGTGGCGTCCGTTATACGTCACTTCCGGCGGGTTACGACCGGAAGTCGGATGATGGGGGATATTAGCCGGATCAAATGGGGTTTTGATGGTAATCGCGTTATTTTAACCGACGAGTTGCAGAATTTTGATGAGATTAAATTTAAAAATAATGAAGAAAACAAAAAATCTGTTTGTGCCGACTTTTTCGTTCCCGTGCTTGCTGATTTGATATTAAGACGATCGGACTGTTCACCATATTTTATGAATTTACCATATCTTATGAATTATTTTTAAAATATAGATTAGTAGCAGACGATTCGCGAACAATAAAACAGAATCGGTTGAAAAATGAATTTACAGTTATTTTTAAAAGTTTCAATATGTCTGTCTCTTTCAACAACGATTTTTTGTATGGAGATTATATGGCGTTACTAACAAATGACGTCACAAGTGGGTATGTGCCTCTCTGTCTAATCTTGAATTTCAAACCTTTATAACTTGGTCAATTTTGAAGATAGCAAAAATTATTTTAGTGTTCGATAGCAGAAACTAAGAAGTTTGGATTTATAAAATAAAAAAATAGTAGTCCGATCCCCTATTGCATTTTCCAAAAGGGATTTCCTTAATTACACACTCGTACACATTTTATTTAGGTTTGACATAAATGACTAGTAAGGGTAAATCATTAATTTTGAACTAAATTTTTTATTGGCGTCAGGCGAAAGAATCCAAGATAATTATTTAGTTAAAAGTTTCTTCGCTATTCTCCAGAACTTCTTCCCACGTTAAGGTAGTTAAGTAAGTGTCACTGGTGGCAAAGTTAAATGTATTTTTGTCGTCAATACAAAATTTATTCTCCGAATTTGGTTCTTTTCTAAGTCTTCTATAAGAAATATTGATCTTGTCTTTTATCGGCTTTACTAATAGAAGTTGTTGCAAAGTTTCTTCTGTAAGATGAATTCTGATCTCGAAATCTGATTATTAATTTGGAAAACGAAATTGGAGCTACAAAAGTTCTGAGAGTAAATTAAAATATCCTTCGAAGATCGGCGATGATAAACTAGGTCGCGTCAAATTATTTATGAAATAAATATCTTCAGATATTTATTATAAAATTATTAATATCTCACAACAACAGTAGACTAGCAAGGTCAGATTCAAAAATTATCTTAAAATTTTACAGGAATACCAATTCATTCGCTTGCCCTTATCCCATAATACCAAATAAAAAAAAGTATGTGGGGACATCTTCGCACACGGCCATCTGCTCCCAAACTAAGCAGAGCTTGTACTATGGGTACCAGACAGCTGATATACATTACTTAAATAGATAAATACAAACTCATATAGATAAACAACAACCAGACACAAGGCAAACACAAGTGCTCATCACACATGTTTGCCCAGGGCGGGATTCGAACCCGCGACCTTGCGCGTCGGAGGCAGATACACTACCACCTGGGCTACCGAGCCGTCATTATCGAAATATATATAACTATTTTTAAGCGCTTCGCCTCGCGCTTTCGAAGTGACCTTTTTTACGCCTTTATGTTAAGCCTTTCTTCATACATAAAATTTTACTTCTTTTTCATAAGTTCGGCTACCCAAAGAAAATTAAACAAATCCACCCAAAAGATTACGTGAAATTATAAAAGTAGAAAATAAATGTTAAAAAACGTTAAAGCCACTAACATAAACCAGCCAGCCTAGCTGCCAGTATTACTTGATTAAAAAAAAACTATTCTCACAGTAATTTATTTAATTTATTCTAGAAAATAAATTATTTCGTGGTACAGACTTAGAATACTGTGATTCGTTATTCAATATCTAAAAAAAATAAGTATTATCTTAATTAAATACATCTTTCTGATGAATTACAGTCTAAAATTGTAAAAATCATAGTATAATTAATTAAAAAAAAGTTAAAAAAAGCGAAAAAAAAATTACTGTTAAACAAGACGCCATCTTAATTACTACTAACTTATTTAAAACAGATTTTTATAAGACATAAAATCTACTGAAGCTATAGCTGCTCCATTCTTATCCAAATTAACTACAACTGCATTCAGGTCTCAAGTTTGCCATACAAGTTTCCGAAACTCGCGTTCTCATGTCACTTTAGGCGTCACTTAAGCTCAAGTCACAAGACTCATATTAATACCGACTCAAAGACCCCGACACGGCTCTTACCAAATTGACAGAGTGCTTCGAACAAGAATGCTGTTCAAGCTATAAGAAATGGCGATATTAGTGATCATAATTTTAAGAGATGGCGGTGTTAGTGATCCTTCAAATTTGAATTTAAACCACATGATGAGAAATTATAAATATTAGGTTGGGAAAAACTCTTTTCGCAAATAGTATGTATGAACTTATAATAAAATCTCTTTGGCTATACCATTTGTATCTGGCTGGTTTTGGTATTATTAAAAAGTTTAAATTTAAAAAAAGATAATTCCAAATTCAAATTAGGAAAATGTGTGATTTTCAATTGTTTTTCCTTGAATAAATTCGATACATTTTAAAATTTTACTACAAAAAAGGTAAAAATGCAACGCAAGTCGCGAAAAAAAATTGTGATGTTTATGGACCTAGTGCAGTGTCTGCGAGAGTAGCACAAATTTGGTTTAAGGTAGAGATGGGCGGTGGGTTAAAACCCAAACCACCTGACCAGGTAAAAACCCGGTGATTTGGGTTTCAACCCGGTTTTTACCCATAACAACCCATTTTTGTGGGTGTTTATTATAATAATTGATGATAAAATAAAAATAAAAACTTTATTGTATATCTTGATGAAAATACCCTGTTTATATGCAATATGCGCAACTTCAGTAATGTGGAAAGCCCAAGGTAGCAGCCAACTGTTTTATTTATGAGACAATTTCTATGAAACTTTGTTTAGAATTTGTTTGTATTTGTATATTCTAGCGTAAAGCATTTTACTAAGTTTAAGAAAACCTACATGCGTAAAAGATATTGATGTATATCAGCGCTCCAGCCGCTTGACTCACATCGACTCAAATAAGTTCAACCGAATAAACATTTTTAAAATAAAACAGTAGAAATCTGTAAAATGTCGCCATCTTTTAATGCTCAAGGTGCATGAAAGGAGCCTCCCCGAGCGACGTACCGCTACCGCTACTCGGTAGCACGTCTGGCGCACCCTGGGCAACAGTCTAGCGAATTCTATTTCTAGCTGACTGGCGAATCCTTTCCCCACGATGGCAAATCAAAATCAACCATACAGTACAGTGTTAAAGCCGGCACTGTGTGTAGTCTCGATTAACATCGAGGGTTTCTCGAAAGACAAATCAGAACTCTTATCTGAACTCTGTCACAAGACACACTGCGATGTACTGTGTGTACAAGAAACCCATCGAGATGAAACACAATGCCGACCACACGTAGCTGGACTCACTCTTATCTCTGAGACTTAACACTTAACACCCGAAACACGGTAATGCAGTGTTTGTTACTCCCGGAGTAAGAGTAAAATCCTCTGAATGTTCGACCCAGAATGGCATCGAGGTGATTACCTTGGACCTCGACCACTGCTCTGTTACCTCTGTTTATAAGCCCCCCGGGACGCCTTTCCGGTTCTCCCCTCCCTCAAACTTTGACGATCAGCAACGGGTGAAAATTGTAATCGGTGATTTTAACAGTCATAATCCACTCTGGGGCTACAATGACCTTGACGACTGTGGTCAAGCGGTCGAGACATGGGCTGAATCTAACAATTTGACTCTTGTTCATGACCCAAAACAACCGGCTTCCTTTAATAGTGGCCGATGGAAGAGGAGATACAACCCAGATCTAATCTTCACCAGTTCAGACATAAGTTCTCAGTGCGTTAAGACCGTATGCCCACCTATTCCTCGCACTCAACATAGGCCCATTATGTGCGAGATTAGCCCAGTTGTCCGTCCTCTACAGGTCCCCCTTAAACGCCGATTTAATTACTCCAAGGCAAATTGGGAGCAGTACGCAAAGTCAGTCGACGACGCCCTCTTGAATGTACCACCATCCCCTCGAGAATATGATCGGTTTGCTGACATAGTCTCTGAGGTGTCTCGTCACTGTATCCCCAGAGGATGCCGTACCTCCTACATTCCAGGATTATCGAAGGAGTCGGGGGAACTGTTGATGCGATACGAGACTTTGTACTGCGGTGATCCCTTTTCCGAGGAGACTACACGAGTCGGGGAAGAGTTACTGTCGTGGATAGATGAAAGTCGGCGGGACAGGTGGATTGATACTGTAACCAACATCAACATGACGCATAATAGTAAAAGGGCATGGAAAACAAGGGCATGGTGACATCATCACCGCCATTAAATCCCTTAAGTGCGGGAAAGCCTCCGGAGTTGACAACATCTCTGTGGAGCAAATTAAACACCTTGGCCCCGTCGCAGTATCATGGCTGCTACAAATGTTCAACAAGTGTCTGGAATCTGCCCTAATACCAAGACTCTGGAGAAAATCGAAGGTCACAGCTATACCAAAGCCAGGAAAACCAGCAGATGACCCCAAAAATTTTCGGCCCATTTCACTCCTGTGCCATACTTATAAATTATTTGAGCGGTTGCTGCTGGTACGCCTCACTAGCTTTGTTGACCCGAAATTGATATACCAACGACCAGCCGTCCAGTCCAAATACCTCCCGCTTTGTGTATGCTGATGATCTTGCTCTCACTTCTCAAGCGACCAGTTTCGAAGAGGTTGAGGCCAATCTGACGGTAGCTCTCAAGAACCTGAGTTGCTACTACGCAGAGAATTCCCTTAAGCCCAATCCGTCTAAAACTGAGTCATGCGTATTTCACCTTCGCAATGCACAGGCGGGTCGAAAGCTCAAAATCACGTGGCGTGGGGTGCCTGCCTATTTCCCACAGTAACTCCCCCAAATACCTCGGCGTGCTGTTGGATAGGTCTCTTACCTTCCGAAAGAACTGTGAGAGTGTGAAAAGGAAGGTGCATGCTCGAAACAATCTAGTGCGGCGCCTTACCACCACTAAATGGGGAGCCACACCACAAGTTCTGCGGACTACTGGTTTGGCGCTTGCCTTTTCAGCTGGCGAATTTGCATGCCCAGTATGGGACCGCTCTGCTCATGCCAAGCTAGTGGACACAGCCTTAAACGAAACTTACCGGATCATTACTGGTTGCCTGAAACCGACGCCGGTTAAGTTGCTGTTTCCATTAGCTGGCATAGCACCTCCAGATGTCCGCAGAGCAGTTGCAAGCTCCCTTGATAGGCGTAAAATGGACGACGACATTCGGCACCCACTGAGTGGCTATAAACCAGTGCCACAACGGCTGAAAAGCCGAAAAAGTTTTATAAAGTACGTCGAACCACTGACCAACGACCCGCCACAAGCAAAATGCACGCGCCGCGGAGTCTCCCTTCCTAGCCCCTTTTTCATGCCATCTGAGAATCTCCCACCCGGACATCAGTTGTCGTGGCCGATCTGGAAGTCTTTAAATAGACTTCGGACTCAGATCGGCCGGAGTAAAGATAACATTTCTAGGTAGGGATTTTCCGATAATACTGATATAAACTGTGTGTGCGGAGAAGTACAGACGATGGCCCACCTGACATCATGTCCTGCGTGCCCTGCCACCTGCACGCAGCAAGATTTGATGGACGCCACACAATCCGCCGTCCAAGTGGCCACATTCTGGGCTACAACATTATAAAATTCGACTTGCCATCGACTCGCTAAGAAGAAGAATGCTCAAGTTCTAACGGGATGATCAAAAGAAGTTGTAATTACAGTTAGCTAGCACTACACTCACTCATACCTACACTGCATGCGAACGTGGCAAGTACAAAGGTAGGAGCTAGCGCGCACGGGCGACAAAAGTCACGGTGACAGTATACTAAATGATGGAAGCTGCCTGATATTACGATTGGCCTAGGACATGTTATAACACTGTGTTGAGTTTAATCGAAGTTGACCCAATAAACGAAAAAGTTTGCTGCCATCTCGGATATTGATATTTTAAACATAATTGGTACTGTTGTTTCTCTCGTTTCTAAACATAGTACCCTAAACCATGGTTCATGCATGACTTACGAACAATAATTTTATCACCATCTTTTTTTTATGTTTCTTGTTCAAATACCGAGATTTGCCCTTAAAAACCATATTTTCTGCAGATTTTGTGCTTTACGCCGTTTTATCCATTGCTTTGTTGGTATCTTGCTAAAATAGATGTTCTAAGCCCCTGCATTTACTGGCAAATAAGTGAAAAAATGTCACATATAATGTGCATACGCAAAATCTAATGATATATGGATACCTATATAAATTTTGTTATAAAAATAATAAACACCCGAATTTTCACCCAGTGGGTGGGAATAAATGGGTGTTTATCGGGTAAAAACCCAGCGGTAGGTTTAAACCCGGTGGTTTGCCCATCTCTAGTTTAAGGTGTTAATGCATCCGCTGTACAGTCCTGACCTTGCACCTTCAGATTTCCACTCGTTTCAGTCTCTTTAGAATTCTTTAGGCAGTGTCAGGTTAACATCACGAGAGGACTGCCAAAACCACTTGTCGCGGTTTTTGATCAGAAGCCCCAGAATTTCTATAGCAATGGGATCTGTCCCTACCTCACCTACATACTTTAGTTAAATGTAAATAAACTTTATTAAAAAATGTTTTGAATTTTTATATAAATGCGAAGAAACTTTTTCCCCAACCTATTATTATTATTGCGTGGTAAATAAGACTTGATCCCGCCCGACCGTTGATCCCGGCTACTATCTAGCCGTTACATGAGCCAAGTCAGTTACCTTTAGCGACTCACACTGACACCAGGGTTTGCGAGGTCGGTTGTCGACCTTACAACCCACACGATGATGATAATGACCCATGATGATAGAGCGTCGGTGGTCTAGTGGCTAGGACCGGAGACGCGGGTTCGATCCCCACCACGTACCAATGTGTTTTCAAATTTCGAATTCATATGTACGTTTATTCGACGCTCTTACGGTGAAGGAAAACATCGTGATGAAACCTACACACACACTCTAGCGAAGAAATTCAAAGGTGCACTGGGCAAGCGTGATCGACTAAGGCCTAATCGCACTACTTTAGGGTAGGCTGGAGCCCCTCGGTGAGCTAATGACGAACCATGATTGAAGTATTAAAACTTGATTTTTGTATGTGAGTCTCTCAGTTGGGATAGTGAAAGCTTTTAAATGGGATAACAGATATTTAGATAGATTTTTTTCTTTATTTTTTCTAGCCTGAGCTGTCCCACTGCTGGGCAAAGGCCTCTCCTCTTTTCTTCCACCGTTCTCGATCTTGTGCCAGTGACACCCAATCATCCTCGAAAGCGTCGAGATCGTCTCGCCATCGTTTTCGAGGTCTGCCTCTCCCACATCGGCTATCATTTCTCGGTAGCGATCCTAGCCCACCGGTCCGGGTGATAGAATAATCTTTTAAAAAGATTAAAAAAAAAATCCTTTACCAACCAGCAGTCAACTCAATCAACAGATTGAATCACAACCGCTTTTTACTTACACCACAAAATCTTTGCACAATGTCACCCTTACCACAATTGCAATCACTTCCATTGCCATTGAAGTTTTTTATATTTTTTTACCGATAAACGTTTGAGTCGCTTTCGGCTTTGTCGGCCAGTGCCTGTGCTTTTTTTCTTTTTTTTATATCCCGGCTTAAGCTTTGACAATCCCTTTCACGTATTGTTTCCTTTCGACAATCGACTGAATGTTAAAGTTGTTTTTGAACTTAATGGAGCTAACCAAATGACATTTGTAAATAATACTGGTTAGGAACAAAAGTTGAAAGAGTTTAGTTGGTTAGCTAATATGCTTAAAGGTTTTAAGACGATGTTGCAGGATACATTTTTTAGACATTGTAGACATGATTTTGTAAGTCAGACCAGGTTAACGAAATGGTGAATCGACTATGTAATGGTATTATTTTATTCAGGAAGGTCTTTGTCAAAATGACCTTTAGATTGATATTTAGTAAGAGTAACATTTAGAAACACCACACACACACATTTTTTTTTCTTGACGTAAATCCATTTTCAAAATTCTTCAGTTAGCCTCAACCTATTTTACTTAAGGTAGTTTGTAAATTCTTGCAGCCCAAATGATAAATTATGATACTAACTAATCAGCTTGCTTTTTACCATGATTACACACAATAGTCAAGAAGAGTAACCGCCTAGCAAAGCCCGCTAAAACATAGCACCTAACTCGCATAATTAATTATGACAGACGACGAAAACCACAGACAGACAGAAGATGTCGCTGCTGTACATTGAAGCTTACTTTCAACGTTCTTACAAACCGAGCCGTATAAAACATCATTGTACAGCATAGTTACGTTTCCTGATAATTCGTTAGATTGCACTCACAATACTGGCACAAAATACCAAACAAAGTTTATAGAGCATTTTCATGCTACTTCCAATTCGTTACGAAATGTCACGACATGATATTCGAACAGGATCCTCACACACGTGTTGACTGAACTAATGTAAAACGAAAGGGTGACACTTGTTAGTTTGTACGACAATTCGTTCCAGTTGTGATTAAACTGTTTTATGTTACAAGAGGAGTGAAATCTACTTGAAACTTGCCGCATAAACAGAATACACACTGCAAACTAATACCAAAGTTAGATAAGTAATAGATTCTAAAATCGAACCGCAGTTTGTTTTCACAGATTCTGTTTTATTTTTTATATATAGACTGCTTCATCATCAGTCTGTGGCAGTCCACTGCTGGACGTAGGCCTTTTAAATTAAATTAAAAATCATTTATTTTCAGATTTGAAATCCATAGATGTGTTAGTATGATCTTAAATGCTAGTGTTGTTAGTAATATAAAATAAAAATTATGTTGGCGGACACGTGTGGAGACTTGTCCAGTGACGCAGCAGTGGAGAGTCCCACCGGTCCGCGAACACCTTGAGGAGGCTATTGGTGCTGGCGCGGAGTCGGGCCTACATGGAGGCGCACCGTTTCCCTTTCCCAAGGTGCGCCATTTAGCCCGATCTTCGGCTGCACGTTCAATACCCGCCAGCCACTTTTTGCAAATCATCGCTCCATCAAGCTGAAGAGGCGTCCAGCACTTCGTTTGCCCAAACGCGGTCTCCACTCCAATACAGAACTCGCTCGCTTTGAATGTCACTATCATCTGTTTCGTAAATGTCATACACAGGAAAAATGCCTCCACTTTGGCCGGACGCTTATAAACATGCATTTTCGCGAATTTGGCGCTTAGTCCATTTTCGTTTTTTTCAACAGATTTGTGTAAAAATATATAAAAAACTACTTTAAAATCATTAATTTAATTTTGAACACCGCCAAATGTTGTGATAACAAATGATATCGAATAAAGGGAGGATGAATCGTCACCGTGACCAATTATTTCATACCAACTAGTTTTACTGGCATATTGTTGGGTGTTTGCTGTGATAGTGATGGGATACAATCAATATAACTTTGTCGATATCGATAGCAATAAGAAATGACAAGGCTACATACGTGGTAATTATCGTATTCCAGTTCACATCAGTTCATTCTTTAACAAGATTTTATCTGAAAATGGTTTATTTTCCGGCTTAGAATATAAATTTTCAAGCGTATTCATTTCACATACCAAATTTATAGTAAGTACGTTTTTTTTATCGTAATTATTTATTTTACCAAATCAATTAAGTTGACCACAAAATATACCAAATAAACTAGAAAGCTCAGACAACTCAGAGAACTCAGATATTTTACTACATAATCCACCTTTTTCGACCGTCTATTTTCATAAAATTCACAAACTATCGATAAACAATAATGCACAACACTAAAGCCTTTTTGCTTTGTTCAACAAATTAAATTTTCGATGCGTTCCGGCAAAACAGAATTAGTTGCGCGCACTCGCATTGCATTTCTGATGCAAGTTGCAATGTCATTGCTAGTTGAGAGGGTGCATATTGCGTATGCCGAATGCACTTTGATATGGATGCAAAATTAAAAATGTTCGGTAGTTAGGTCCTTGGAGACGTTGTTACGCAGCTATTGTCGAGTTCGTGATGTGATTTTTATTTTTTTTATTGTCTGTGTGAAGCTTGGATGATAGTGTGGTTTGTGGTTAGTGAGGTGTGACACGACTGTTGGTTCTTCAATTTATAGATAAACTTCATTTGTCTGTATACACACAAGCTTTTAGAATTTAAAGATTAAGGTATACAATTCACTTGTACCGTGATTTTTACAAACTATTCCCTAATTCTTAATAATTATACATATTTAAAATAAGAGCGTCGGTGGTCCAGTGGCTAGGGCCGCTGCCTCCCGTCCGGGTTCGATCCCCACCACGTACCAATGTGTTTTCGAATTTGGAATTCATTGTAAGTTTATTCGACGCTCTTACGGTGAAGGAAAACATCGTGATTAAACTTGCACACTCCTGCGAAGAAAATCAAAGGTTGTGTGTGAAGTCGACCAACCCGCACTGGGCCAGCGTGGTCGACTAAGGCCTAATCGCTCTATTCAGGGTAGGCTCGAGTCCCTCAGTGGGGACGTATATGAGCTGTTGATGATATATAAATATTTATAATAGTTACGATAGGATAGGTACGATAGTTCACGTTTGGTTTAATATGTATTTTGCTTTAAATAGGTACTTTGCATCAACATAAAAATTGTTAAAATGATTCTCTGAGATGAACTTTTACTGGCGATGTGCAGTTCAATGTTCCAACTTACATTTTGAACTTTTTCTTTTGACGTTTGGCAATTTAACTTTCCGCTTTTTTAACATAACAAAATCATACTCAGTGAAGCAAAGCAAACCCTTTCCCTGTGGAAGCAACATCTACTTACTTACTCGTGTTCCAAACTGATATTTAGTTCTAACTGATCAAATAACAACGATACCTAGTCTCATACATTGCTCTATGATTTGAGAGGTCTCAAATTCCTGGTCGTAGTTATCCCATACGAACCCTCTGAACAATTTTTAAAAGCATCCCTAATACGGTTTATTAACTTTAAACATTTAGGTCGAAAGCAAAGCGGCGTAAGTCTTTGATGAACGTGGGAATTTTTCTCGCTAAAATTCCGTAAAAGCGAAGTAGAGTAATATAACTTAACGTCAAAAATTGTCCAAATAGACTACAAGAAGATGAAAAAGATATATAAACACATTTTAAGATTTATTTCGAAATGATGTTTTTTAGCTCAGTTTATTTTAAGGCCTTAAGAAAAAATCTAATATCTCAAAAGAACGATGAGCTATATTTTTTTATTTGAGTCATTATTAGAACTGTTTTAGTACTTTGGTGAACAATCGTAAGCTGTAGTAACTGCACATAAAACATTTACAGTAAAAATGTAAGCCGATTTAAAGTTATAGCTTTCGACGCGTGATTCAGTTACTAAATTCGATTTTGTAAAAGTTTTCATACTGATATAATTTTCTTACACTATTTAAAGGGTCTAAGGTCTGTTTAAGTTTTCATCAGGTAATTACTAATATACTATTTACAATAATCCACCAATAAAATTTTGGCAAGTTAGAAAATAACACAATAAAAAATATTACAACTGTTTTATTTCACACTTCGTACTAACGTAATCTAGTATAATTTATCAACTAAATTTGATGTGCAATGAAAAAAACCCTGCATATTAAAACAGGCAAATAAACATTTTGTACCAGTAAATATAATTATAATACTGGCTATCAAACACGGTACCTTTTTTGCAAAATCCTCAAAAAATCCGTTTTTATAGCCTAATAATTTTAAACGGAACGAAAAATGAGAGATTTCGTCAATCCTTAAGAGGATTTGAGCCTAGATCTCCTCCTCGGTAAACCAAAAACACACGAGCCGTCGCTTCTATTTATTATGTCGATCATTTATACATATTTGTATTGTTGATGCCTAAGATACAAGTAAATTTACTTAGTTTAGGCATCGCAGTCATATTATGGTTGTTTAAATTCTTATTTTTTATACTTTTATACTGTGTTTTTACATTGAGTTTAATTGAAATTTTTATATTTATCTATTTTTGAATAATAGAGTGAGAGTAAACAGCTTTTCTAGAGTTACAACCTTTGGTTTTTAACCGTGATACCATTGTCCATTAATTTTGCTTTGATAGAACGGTTACTTTAGTTTAGAGTGACTTTCAATTTTTTACTAACCCCCTCGTAATGGCGGACGCTAAAATTTTAAACCCCTCCGTTACAAGGTGGAATCGATAGCTCAATTGTTTCAAATAAAAAAAAAACAAACTAAATTTAATTAACTAAAAATTTAAAAATACGTACTATATCTTTAAAATTTTGATTAGACAATGCAAAATCTACATAACGAATTTTTTTTTTATTGTTAACTTAACTTGTACTAACTATTCAAAAATATACTTAACAAGAATGGTTTTCAATATAGTAATTTGCAGACCAGGACAAACAAAATATAAAAAATATAATTATAATTTATGTACTATATTATGTACTAGCCCTGTGGTGACGACAGAGTAGATACATTTGTCACCAACCCCTACTCTTTCCGTGGGTGTCGTAAGAGGCGACTTAGGGACTACACATTGAACAGGGAACGGGCAGCAGCGCCCTCTGATACAGTAACCTTTTAATCAGCGATCTCCAACCCGCCTGCCAAGCGTGGAGATTATGGCAAAACCCACCACTTAAGTGGAGGAGGCTCATAGTCCAGCAGTGGACTGTAACGGGCCTTTGATGATGTTCACTATATTGCAGAGATTTGACTTACTTACATCATGTAAATCATCAACAGCTTGAGGCATGCAATGCCGAAATATTATTTGTTGCACGTAGATAGTACTTATACCTACTCGTACTTATGTTATTTTTAACAGAAGTGACTTTTTATACCATTCTAGAAATAAAAATCCCTCAAAGTCAGTTCCACTAGTCAATAAAGTTTCATAAATGAATAGCTAAGTAATAGTCGATAAATTATTTATTGAATACAATTTTGCAATCTCTAAATCTATATAATAAAAAGAATTGCGGTTCGTTAGTCTCGCTAAAACTCGAGAACGGCTGAACCGATTTGGCTAATTTTAGTCTTGAAATATTAGTCTTGAAATAAATAGTATAGGTTAGGTGTAGGGTAGGGTAGGTGTAGGTGTAGGGAAAAATGGCAGGACAACGTCTGCCGGGTCAGCTAGTTCTAAATATATTTCAGGTAACAAGAGTTTCATTCATCATCATCAACAGCTCATTATACGTCCCCACTGGGGGCTCGAGTCTACCCTAAATTAGGGTGATTAGGCCTTAGTCGACCACGCTGCCTCAGTGCGGGTTGGTCGACTTCACACACAACCTTTGAATTTGTAGTGTGCAGGTTTCATCAAGATGTTTTTCTTCACCGCAAGAGCGTCGACTAAACGTAAGTACTTACATAATTAATTCGAAATTTGAAAACACATTGGTATGTGGTGGAGATCGAACCCGCGTCTCCCGGACGGCAGGCAGCGGCCCTACCCACTAGACCACTGATGCTCTTATAAGAGTTTATTTCAAAGATTTAGTAGGTAAGTACATTATAAAGTGAAGGCTTCAACAGTATCAAATATTACATTTTCAAATAAATATTATACTATTTAGCCCTAAGCGAAAGCTTTTAGAATATCAAAATCACTATTTTCTATCAAATTTAAACTGTATTTTACTTAAAATCAAAGATATATTTTGTAAATGAAAATTGATACTTTGATACCAAAACTACAAAATAGCTGTGCCACAAACAAGCCCCTTTAGAATACAATAGAATAAAATATTTGACAAAAGACGGACACTTCATTCACGTTTAGGCATATTCATAGCTCACCGTAGAGAAACGTGAATGAATGTTACATGTGAAAGAATGAATGGAATTTATGAATGAACAAGTGCCCCGTAGAGCTAATGTTGCAGACTCGGCGTCGCCATTGTAATCCATTTAGCGACGTTTAGTGTGAATTTTAGTGCGGGCTTTGTGGTTCTGTACACACATAATCAAGGTATTCGTCCAATGTTATGTTTGTGGTAGATATTTTCCTGAAAGAGGACACTTTTTAATAGTATTTCGATGAAGTGCCACAAGCCACAAGATCGGGTATATTATCATATATTAGTATATTATCGGGTATATTGTAATCATGCGAGTCTTAAGGGGTAGAACCTTGTCCGCGCCTTAATCCAGGTAATTGTCCAATGTTAAGTTAATGGTTGATATTTTCCTGAAAGAGGACACTTTTTAATATTTAATTAGTTCTTAGTACTAATAATATAGAGCGTCGGTGGTCTAGTGGCTAGGGCCGCTGCCTCTCGTCCGGGAGATGCGGGTTCGATCCCCACCAACCAATGTATATGTATGTTTATTCGACGCTCTTACGGTGAAGGAAAACATCGTGATGAACCTGCACATCCCTGCGAAGAAATTCAAAGGTTGTGTGTGAAGTCGACCAACCCGCACTGGGCCAGCGTGGTCGACTGAGGCCTAATCGCCTTAATTCAGGGTAGACTCGATCCCCTCGGTGGGGACGTGTATGAGCTGTTGATGATGACTAATTGAACAAAACTATTTTGGTAGTGGCGTTCATAAAGCTTTTTTCATTTACCGCAGCATATTGACACCTACAACTTTAAAAGGTCAATATGTTCATTGACCTCGTGCGTCACTCACAATATTCAGCACTCAAAGCTGTGAAGGGCACCTGCCCATTTTTAAACTTTACTTCCTTCTTCTTGAGTCGATCCAGCGACTTTTGAGCAGACCAATACTCCGCCACAGAAACGGCATTGTCTGTGGCATTATAGAGATCTCCGCGTGTACAGGTCCTTATAGACGCGGAACCCCAAACCCTCACCACAGATTCTTAGAAACCACGGCATTATTGTCCAGTGCAGTCACCTCGTCGCCAACTTGACTTCGATTCGGCACATTAGCCGGCAAGTGCAGGTGGTCATTAAACGTCACTTCTGCACTCATTTCCGCTCGGACATTCGTTGTTGGTTGTATAGCTTTTGTTATTATTATGTACTATTGTGTTTGGAGAGACGTTTTTAATTGTTTGCAATGGAATTTCTACGAATCGCGCACGTAGAACCAATGAGATTTAAAGTAAAGGTGGTAATGTGGAGATGCTTGAAATGTTGTCTAAAAAAATCTGATAAACTTAGAATTTTAAGCCGGGCTAAAATTGCGTGGGCGTAGTTTGCATCAAGTAGTTCACATACTTTCTTATGTCACTTGCAGGATGTAAGCATCAGTCAGAATTTTGAAAATATTGAAAGAGTTGGGATCAGAGACCTCTCTTATTAGAAGGACTTGAACGTTTACTCCATCAATTACATTATTTTACATACAATATTTATATCGCGCAAAGGGATAAGCCGAGCTTGACTCACCAAACGCTTCTCAACATCTTTTATAATGCGTGCCGCAAAGGAGTGGAATCTCCTGCCAGTGTCTGTATTTCCGAGCACATATAATCCGACTTTTTCTAGTCTTACACTGCAAGAAGTAGATCGCAGAATAAAAAAGGCTTGGCAGAAATACTGGTCATTGAAAGAAGTATTTAAGTCAAGAATCCCTATTACACTTAAGAAGAAAGCTATGGATACTATAGTATTACCAACTTTACTATATGGGTGTCAAACTTGGGACATAACCAAAGACATTATAAAGAAGCTTCAAGTATCCCAGCGAGCCATGGAAAGAAGTATGTTAGGTATAAAACTTAGAGATAGAAAAAGAAATGTTGATATAAGAAAAATGACGAAAGTAATTGATGCTGCCGAATTAGCATGCAAGTTAAAATGGAGATGGGCTGGCCACGTTGCCAGAGCTACAGACGGACGATGGAGCGAGAGGGTCCTACACTGGTATCCGCGCGACGCGTCCCGACCCCGAGGGAGACTCCGATGTCGGTGGTGCGATGATATTGTGGCGGTCGCTGGGAACACCTGGACCAGACTAGCACAGGACAGGAGAATGTGGACCGAAATGGAGGAGGCCTTCACCCGAAAATGGGTGCCAGAATAAATTTAATACAAAATATTAATGTAATACAATGTTTTAAAAATTTGGGAAATAAAGGTTATTATTATTATAATCCGACTCTCTTTAAAGCCAGAGTGAATAGGCTCCTTCTGGGTAAGTTCGGTACATCGTAGATCGCATCCCTGCTCTCGGGCTGGATCGGGGTCAAGAGCAAACCCATACAATATAAAAAAGAAACTCTCAAGGAGCACAAACCAAGTTTTACATTATTTTTTGGTACCCACCACCGATACTGATTTCAATAAATCTTATAATACCATTTAGGTAGGTAATTATAAGGCAGATAAATAAGTTATATGATAATTTTATTAGTACCTATTGCGCTCTAGCTCGAAACACTTTTTTGCCGTAAGATTTCCATAAAAAAATATTTTTTTTTACAATACGATCCCGAATTTACCATAGGTTATCGGTCGCAAATATCGCAATGTTTGCTATACATTGTTATCTTTTTCTTTGTTGGCCATCCGTGATCGTTTTAGGGTTTGTCGGATTTTTTAACAATACAACACAATACGTCCCAAAAATTTCTGTTTGCTCGCTAAAAATATCAGATAAATGCTTTATTTTTTCTGTTGAAAAGGGTCGTCGAATGTCACCATTAATTCCAAAGATTCGGTGATGAAAGATTATGTTTGAATTAGTTTGGGTAAATTTTATTTTAAAATAAAATTTGTATCTTTTTGTTTAATTCTCCTGAATACAGAGTATTTTTCTTTATAGATAGATATCAAGTTAATTACATCACAAACACATATCACAAAATAAACGATGTCTGTCAGCACAACACATTCTTTGAACTCATAGAAAAAAACCATCTGAAATAATTTATCTGCGCACAATTTTAACATACATAAAATATTTTTTATAATCTTAAAAAAATAACACGCTGATGACACCATAAAGAAGCTAAAAGAATTAGCAAAATGCGTTTTTGTTCATGTAATGAATTTATAATACTCACTCTCGACTAGAATTCACAGTGTTGGAGATGCCACAGGAATAGGGCAGGAATTAATAAAAATAAATAAGTAGGGACATCTTCACACACGGCCATCTGATACCAAACTAAGCAGAGCACAAGCTCTGCTTAGTTTGGTATGTAATGTATATCATCAGGTTTGGTATGTAATGTAATTTGGTTTATATAAATACATACTTATATAGATAAACATCAACCAGACACAGGGAAAACACAAGTGCTCATCACACAAATGTTTGCCCTGGGCGGGATTCGAACCCGCGACCCTGTACGTCGGAGGTAGATACACTACCACCTGGGCTACGGAGCCATCAATTGAACTTGGAACTTCAACGTAGAAAGCAAACGAAAGCTATACTGGTTGTCCATGAAAAATATAAAACTTAGGCGGTAAGAAACTAACTGCAAAACGCTTTAAGGTTAAACATCAGCTGCAGTAGCGCCACCTATTGAAATAAATCATTTACTTATTTTCAGTGACGTATTTAATGACAATAGAAGGGTTATAGTCCTAAATATGTACCTATAATAATCAATAAGTTATTTTCAACTATAAAACTATGATTTTGGTTAAAAGTGGCCATGTTCAACCTTAAATGGAACCCGTTATCAGTAATTATATGCACGTAAACAGACTATTCATGTATACATTTTACAACATAAAAACAACACTGGTCAAACCAGCCAACCATTTTGAACACATCAAACAAAATAAAACAAATTTTAGCATCAATAAACTCATACCCTTCAACCCTTAGCTTATTACAGACCACTTTGACGTTACTTTCAAATTAAACCTGACATGATAATAACATTGATTCACAATTATTATGCTACTGAATATCCCTTTTAATATTTCTATAGAGCGGACCCTGAAGGGTCCCGTAGGCGGGGCTACCCCCCCTCGGGAACCCTACAAGTATCAGAATCACGCGTTCAGCATACGGCTCACATTATAGCGTATTCATACTTAATTAATACCGTGTGCTATAGCGCGATTTAACAGTGTTAATACTTGATAGTTTAAGATTATTCTAAAGCGCAATACACACCGAAGCCGCCGACCTGCTGGCCTACGTCGACGAGTTTTTGTCGGCGGGCTAGTTGGCGGCTTCACTCATTGCATGTCGGAAAACTTTGTCGATGGCTCTACATGAGGCCACTCGAAGTCGCAAATACTAGCTACCACGTCACTACGCTCGAGTGTCGCCGGGAAACTGAGTTGTTTGTTGGCGACATGATTCTTTTCATATATGCCGCCGGGTTGTGTCGGCGGGCTATGCCGGCGGGTCGGCGGCTTTGGTGTGTATTGCGCCTAAGATTACTTAAATACTAAAAAGTAAGGTTACCTATATTTATTAAATTAGATCAGTGTCAGTATCGTCTCAAATTAAAACGTTGTGTGTACGTTTTAGGTATTTTCATGGTAGAAAAAACAAAAACAAAAATGTGAGGATATTTTCTAATAACTTAAAAAAACTATGATTTTGGGTGAAGTTGGGCTATAAACCACACCTTGAAGGTTAAACATTCAAACAAACCGTATATTTTTATTTTATACACACCACCATTTAATGTTATACGCTACAGCTCTACATTTTATTATAGCTCATCATATCATATCATATCCCACGTTATTGGTGCCTTTTATATTTCGTTTGACATAGAAAATGTTATTTCGTTAGAGCCACTTTTAATGGCACATCTCTAAGCGTTATTAGATACTCCAGCTAAAAGCATAAATGATATTGTCTGAAATTTCATTTCTAGAACATGAGGATATGTCCTCATTTTGTACCTTTATAATGTAAAAATTTAGATAATATATATTAAAATGGTAATTAAAAAGGCAGGTTTATGGTATTTGCTTTACTTGGGAGATAATTACAGCTATGTATCTCAGATTTTTGTGTTCTTTTGCAAGTTAAAATATATCATTATCATATAAATCTTGATACTTGCAAAATAAGAAAAAAAAAAACAAAAAAAAACGTAATAAGAGATAATAAAAATCAAAACATAACTGTTAATACAAGTAAAACAGTAACCAAATTGTATTTAATGGGATAGATATTAGGGATCGCATCCCATACAAAATTATTCATAGCTACTAAAATGTTTCATTCACAACAATAGTTTTTTTTTTCATCTGGGGTTGACGGGCCCGACAAAAGAGTGGGTTGGGCTTCGTAATTGCCAAAACGCTTCGAGTGAGACCCATTGTGTGTTTACAAAGGGTGCACTAAGTGGGGGTAGTTTTTGTAATTGTTACTTTAGTAAGGTACTCCCTTCTGGATCAGTATAAATTCGATCGCTGCCGCGGACACACGCGAAGATGTCGCGTTCATTCCTAGTAGACACACTCATCAGTGACACTAAAGATTGCAAGAAACCGGAGATGCCGAGTGACATCAACCCTTACACTTTGTTGGGCCAGCATCTGGAGCGGCCTAAGTTCCTGCCCTACCCTTACCCTGGAAACCTGAACAACTTGCTGACACTCGGACTTCAGCAACAGAGATCACCTGAACTCTTCAGACCGTTCTTAGAACATCTGAACTTTCGCTATCCGCTACTGCACCAGCTTCCGCGTCAAGAGTTCTTTGAGAACCAGGAGCCGAGATCTTTTGAAGCTTACGTAAAGACCGAAGATCAGGAACCGATAAATTTTGTGAACAGGAGGAAGAAGTCTGTGTCGCCGTATTTGCATCATCCGTATAAGTCTACGGCGACATCTCCATCGAAGAGCCAAGGTTCGCCATCGTTATCAAGTGAAAGTAGAAATGGAACGCCAAGTCCGCCGTTAGCGCATCCTGAAGAATTACTTCCTGGTTTCTCGAAAGACCTGAAACGTCTTCCTTTGAAGGAAGACTCCAGCAAACGAATCAGAACAGCTTTTACCGGCACACAGCTGTTGGAGTTAGAACGAGAGTTTTCCATGAACATGTACTTGTCAAGACTAAGGAGAATCGAGATTGCCTCAAGGCTGAAGCTTTCGGAAAAACAAGTGAAGATCTGGTTCCAAAACCGTCGAGTGAAGTTGAAGAAGGAAGAGTCGCCTTCGATTGCTGACGGGAGGACCAGCAAAAAGTGCTGCTGTGCCAAATCCTGCTCCTCAAAAAGTCAGTCTTCGTGTGAGAACGACCAGGAACAAATTGATGTGGTTAGTGATAATGATAATAGTTACGATGTTCATAATCTTTCATATTCTTGATTCATAATTTTTAACACTTACAATATCTCTATTTATACCTATAATTGCATCTTACAAAACATAGATCTGTCTCATAATAAGTTTTAATAACATTGTTAAAATATCCTAATATTTATCGATCTTGTAGCTAGCTAAAAGAATTTACAAAACCGAGCCTTGTATAAAATTTTAATGATAGGTTTTGAAGCAGTGAGAAAATATCTGTATTAAACTAATTTTAGAATTTATAATGAGCTTTTCTTCAAAACAATTGAGCTTTTGTTCAAGATATTCGTCGAGCAGAAATGTAATTTGTATAAAATATTTTTGTGAGCCGTATTTTTAGCGAACTGTAAATATAAAATAGGTAGCTATACTTAGTTATTTATGAAGTAAGGTAACATTAAGAAACAAAATACAATTAGAAATGTGATTTTAGTGAAAGAAAATATATTTGGACCAAGTTTACAATTAAATAAATTTTATACGAATAATACTAACTCATAAAGATTCTTATTTGATTTCCTTTTTTAATTTAGAAGTAAAATAAATACTACAGATACGCCTTTGCTATTTTCAGCCATTAATTAGGTAACAAATTTTTCATTTTTGTAGTATTTCAAATTGTCATGCACTCCGGTCTCCGAATAATGTTTTGGGAACGTTCCACAGTGATTCGTCTAGAACAAGCTGACTGGACAAAATTATTTTAATTATTTTTTGGTGTTTTTTAGTTTCTGTATGACTTGTTTTATTCAGTTTCACATTTTTAAGGATTCTAACAAGATAAAAATAATTAAGAAGTAATTATTTAGTTAGGAAATTGAAATAAAAAAATAACTTGATTAAAAAAGATCTATTTATATAGAAGGAAGTTCATTATCGGCATTTATATAAAAATATATAGGTATAAAAAAGTAAATGACAGATACAAACACACAAAATAAACTGTAAACTAGTGTAAAAAGTCATAATACAAATAGAAACTAATTAAAATTAAATAAGAACGAAAATTACCTACTACTACTACCTTTTTCGAGGCACTTCTCTTAAACTGCTAATTACAGGGTCAGATGTAATTAATAACATATTTAACAAATCTTTATTAGTGGCAATACGCGAACACTTCCGTGTATTATGCTCACGAAATCTTCTGCAGTCCTTATTACGAGCTTCTTGTGCCTCCTCAGAAAGTTGTCCCATAGACAAATGAAACGTCTTGATAAACTCAGAACTATGCAGAAGTATTTTGTGAACAGTTACAGGCATGTAATACCACGAATAAAGATTCAAGTAATGATTTTTGGTCTCTAAGGCAAAATTTTCAATTTTTTTTAAATTTATATCATATCCCGAAGACAAAGCACGGAGTAATATATAAATTTTTTTATCAATTCGGCATCTAACCCTGTGATCTCAGCACTTAGTTCAGCATTATCGAAAAATCTGCGAGCGGTATTTCCGTCATTAGAATTTCCGTAGCCTGGTTTTGGTTTATCAACAATCAACCCCATTCTACTTTTAAATTGATGTTTTATTTCATCTGAACGCTGATCCACACTAGCTTTAATATTTTTGTTTAGCCTCCATTGCTTTACATCAAGTCGATAACTAATGTGGAGCAAGCATTCAAAGGTACGGATCCAAGCATGCAATGTAGATAAACCAAAACAGAGCTTACTTTTGTCAACCGTAAACTCTCTGCCTTCATCATTCATCAGCTTAGGAGTTGCATTACAAATATAACATGTCTGTGTAGATTTTGTTTCAGTCATAGCATTGCAAACTTTCCCATCAACCATAGTTGAAAGCAATTCATGTGTGACAGATAACTCGTTTTCTTGAAACTTGCAAACTGTCGGCAATAAATTGTTTATTTCTTCTAAAATATTGTTGGTTTCTAAAACAGTAAGCTCTTTGGTTTCTTTGGCAAAAATAAACTTTATTGGCCGACAATTTACACTTGAGGATGGACGAGGGTTCTGCCACACAATATTGTTCTTTTCATCAAGTAATCGAAGAGGAACGAATGAAAATACAAACAAAAACTCATCGGTGTTAGCTGCATCGGTAAAGTGCTATGACCTGAACTTCCATCACAACCCCATTTGCTAATGAGCGTGAAAGAAGAACACGACAAGCTGTTGAAAACTTCATGTAGTGCTGCTACCAAACGCTGAGCAGTTTTATCTAAAACTGCTTGCAATTTGATTTCAGCACGAGTTTCATTCACAACAGTTTGTTCTTCTAGAGACAGGCAAGCTAGTTTTGCTTTTCTAACACTATAATACGACGGAAATACCTTGTGACCCGCTTTGAAGCTCCACTTCCGTGTCTGTTTATAAGCGTGACTTGTGCACTTTGCGTCTACATAGTAAGCTAATGCTTCTTCATTGCTCAAACACCTAGGCATTGCCTCGTCACTTTCAGTTTTTTTCAAAATCTCACTGCACTTATCAAGATCACTACTGGTCACTTCTTTGATAACCCGAGCTACATTCCGTTACCCCGATAGCCTTGTCGATACTTCTGCTGCATACACGAGTTCGCCGTTTGGTCTTCGTGCTAGCTTCATGGAAATCTAAATGTGGTCGGCCCGGACCAGCAGGAACGCTTGTTGAGGTCGATGGTTGTACCGAAGGCTGAACGAAGATATCAAATGAAATATCGGAACCTTCCAGCCACTCTTCATTGTTTTTTTTGGCTAGGAAACGGTCGCGTTTTCTTGCGCAGCGCTATCCCACTTCTTCAGAATTTGTGACCCATACTTGGCAATAGTGAGCTTCATTTCACGTATAAAACTCTCAGTCACACCAGTTAGATCGTTCCGCAGGGAAACTAAACGAAATATCTCTTCGTTGCGTTTGTCCTTAGGGTGTCTTAGCCATTCCTCGAAAAAATCCTTTCTTGTGATTTTATAAACGCGACCTAAAAAAAAAATTAAAAAAAATAGTTGTACAAAAAAGTCGCAATGGATTTTTTTATGGAAAGAATCTACACACTTAAAGGTACCATAAAAAATATTGCGTAGAATTTGTACAGGTTTGTACATGTAACTTTTTGACCTTTAAAGTTTGAAAACAAGGCAAAATCACAAGTTTTTTTTAAATACATATTTTTTTACAATTTATAATAGTAAGCTATACCAATTAATTTAGTATGAAAATATACTACTCACCCTCAAGATTCAAATCCATTTCACAAAATTTATATACAAAGCACCATAAAACAAAGAGAAATTAACACGACCAAGACGTTTTTGCAAGTAATTGCATACAAAAATACCCCTTACCTTAAATACTCGTTGTCAATGCTCATTAACTAATGAGGGTAGACTCTAATTATTCCTGGGATTGTTGTTACCTATGTGTTAACTATTACTAGGAATAAAAATTTCTGGGAAACTGAGACATGGTTTTTGTCCAGTCAGCTTGTTCTAGACGAATCACTGTGCGTTCGTTTAAAAATATTTTTTTTTTATTTGACGTGTAACTCCAGGGAGGTAAGTATTTGGTTGCTGCAAAATAAAACAAAACAAATTAAGATTAATAAAAAATAAGTTTAAAAACTAAAACCCGACTACGGATAAAACGAGCTCTAAAAGGCATGAAACAAGAAAATATCTTCAAATTCTTACCTATCTATTAATTAATTATCTACTATGTGGGAACATACAAACCTATCTATTATGTGGGAACAGACAAACATACATACATAATACATACACACTTCCAAACATACATGACGGCTAAAATCTAACCCTCCTTTTAAAAAAAAAATATGTTTATTTCTTTAAACAGACAGCCTTTTTGCTTCGCCGTAGTCGGGTAATCATAAAAATGGGAATAGCAAGTACCACCCAACATGTGAAATTTATTCGTTTTTAATTCATGAAACTGAACAACTTTCAATAATTTATGTCAGTTGTAAAATTTAAAAAAAATTGCTTCAGAAATAGAAAATTCAGTATCACGGCACTTTAGTATGTTGTATGTATTTCACACATCAATGTAAAGAGCAGACACAGGACACTTATATTTTAAATTTAAAAAAATACCTCCCTAAACACACCCTAACTGCTGAAAATGAACTTTTAAAATAAGAGATTGAATGAAAACAAAAAATCATCATGACAAGAAAAAAATCCACACCGCAACAACCCAGATTGTGACGTTTTGCCTCAAGAGTACCAGGATATCATAATCTTAACAGAGTAATTTCTCATAATCAAATTAAATGCAAACGTCCTCATTACACGGCCGAATGTGAATGTCGAGGGTTTAGTAATAACAATTTTCATTAAGTCCAGGCATTCGAGCAGTGTTCGGAATGCGGGGGACAGAATTTTTATTCCATTCCACGCTGCCGGTTTTGAAATGATAATACATAATATAATTAGAAATTCTAAAATTGAAATTATTTTGGTTTCCAAATACAAACTAAATTGTTTATGAAAAAAATGTTTGTCGTTTTCGTCTGGCAGTTTTCAAAGAGGATTGATAGACTCGCTTCGTTAAGCGCTTCAGAAATCTGTTTATAAAACAATTCCTATAAAGCTGCGACAAGTACACTTACTTAGTTTATTTTTGTTTGCAGGAAAGTGAAGATATTTTACGACTTATAAGATAGCAAATAAAATTGTTGTTATTGCTATGATTAAAGGAGATAAATAAATCCAAGCATTTTCATCCAGCAAAAAAATATGTAAAAGAATTCTTTGATGGCAAAATTAATTGATAAACGTTCCTTTATTATGTTTGTTGTGTATCTAAATGATGTGGTTCCTGTCTGTTATTTTGTTTTGTGTAGTTTTTTGTCTTTTGCGTAACTAGCCTCGTCTTGTGTTGCCGTGCCCTTACTGGGCGTCACATAATATTATACCTATTTTTAAAGTATTTAATTTACCAGCTTTGTTCTGTAATGTGACATTCAATGAAATGAAAATGAAAGGTACCTGCCAAAATGAAACACCAAAATTACTACGAGTAAAAAAAAACGAGAGTCGTGAACAGAAAATGTTACAAATTACTTTCAGCCACAAT
This sequence comes from Carpatolechia fugitivella, assembly GCA_951230895.1. Taxonomy (NCBI): domain Eukaryota; kingdom Metazoa; phylum Arthropoda; class Insecta; order Lepidoptera; family Gelechiidae; genus Carpatolechia; species Carpatolechia fugitivella. Next base: position 15,103,371 of record OX579659.1, on the reverse strand, counting down.
TTCTGTAATCCTTTCAAACATGGCCATTACCAAACAATTTGAACTGATTAAGTCGAACTTTACGATTGCGGAACTTCGTAGGTAGATAAATAAATTGAAGTGGAGTACACACTCAACTAATTAAGATCCCTTCTGCCCCCAGAGATCTAGGGCAGCGAGCGATGGTCCATTCATAGTTAGCAACGTGTAAGTTTGTTTATCTTATATATTTATAGTTATATATCTATTCAGAGGAACTGACTGAATTAAAAATCAACGCAGAAACTACTAGTCCTTCTAGCTTGATACTAAGAGAATAAAAGAAAAAAAAAAAAGAAAAAATCCCGACTGCGTGAAAAATTTTAACTTTCAAACTTAATTAGTTAATGAATTGAAAAGATGCAAAAAAGTTGTTTTTTTTGTTTTGAATGATCGAGTTTGATAGTGTTCACAAATAGCAGTCAGCAGAATCAAATATTTACAAATTTACAATAATAATATTATGTTCCATCATAGCGTTATTGTGAATTATGAATATTTTGTTTATTATTTTATTATTTATAATGCGTTTATTTAAGTTTATTCCTTATATTATTTAAGATTAATTCTTTGATCTTTATATAAAAACATTGTTAAAATTCTCAAGTAATGATATGGTATCCAATTCGAATGCACTTTCCAATAGCCCCATTGAATGGCTCATCAAACTAAAACCGTATAAGTACCAACAATATACCAGTGCCCTTGATGTTAAACAAATTCCACATTCAAAATATGTTCCGAATTCAAACAGATACCGTTGAAAGCGCCGCGTGGCACTCTATGGTTTCGCAACTTTTTGTTTTCGATTAGTGCTAGGGAGAGGCAAAGGAAATTCATCCATGCAGCCGCGTGATAAAATTAGTTTTATTTTTCTTTTGGCAAAGGGTGGCAGGGGTGGTGATGGCCAGCACGTGGCGGCGCGTCCCGCCATAGATAATAAATACTTTTAGCAAATAATTACGTTATTTGATTTTTAGATGGATGATGGTCGTCGGCAAACATTGGATTTGGAGTCCAATCGTGGGAGAGATTTATTAGTGAGTGTGGTGATTGCGCTAAACTGCCGAGAAAGGTCTGACAGCTCTTTGAAAAATAAAAATAATAGTTCTAATTAAGACGATAGATGGCGCCAGGTGTACTTCGTGGATTCTTTTTTTCTAATATGGCCTTCTTCTATGGATTTCTTCGGATCCACGAATAATCAACGCCACCTATCGAAGTTTTATTTTAATTGGCTGTCGGAAAATCCCCCATTGTTTGATGTGTTTTTATAATTGTAGTTATGTTGACCTATAAGTAAAAGTTTCCCGACCCATCAGTTAAAACGTATACCAAAAAAGACGGAAAATGTTAAGGTTATTTTTTTTAAATTTACGTTGCCTTTCGATTAAAAACTTATTATGACTTGACAATGGCCCCAGCCTCCGTGGCCGAGTGGTCGAGATTTCGACGCCCATTACGGAGGTTCCGGGTTCGATTTCTTTGTGAGACTTTCCCTAGTTTGGTTAGGACATTTGCAGGTTGAATCACCTGATTTTCCGAAAAGAAACACGATTCCGTGCTTCGGAAGGCACGTTATGCCGTTGCGTTGGTCCCGGCTACTATCTAGTCGTTACATGAGCCAAGTCTGTGGCCTTTGGCGGCTCTATAACACTGACACCAGGGTTTGTGAGGTCGGTTATCGACCTTACAACCCACACGATGATGATGATGATGAATGGCCCCAATTCGAGAAGTCATGCTCTACCTAATACTATTTTTAAAATCCAGCTATCCTTTTCGTTTTTATGACCAATGAAAGAGGGGTAATGAATCTAAATGAACGAATGATGTTATTTTGAATGTATGATAACTTAAAATAAGGGCATAGCTGTCAGATTAAGAGATTTTTAAGTCGGACGTTTTACGAGCTCTCTAAAATTGTGCAATTGACGCGTCCTTAAGCTTTAAATTCGATGTTTGATAGCTCTAATATTAGAATGACCATCTCCTGTCCTTTTTTAATCAACAAAAGGTGAAAAGGAGTGACGAACTTAAATTAAGGATTAGAGCGTGTCTGTGTGAATCGCTACCAATAATGTTGTAATTAAGATTCCGAACCAAGTTTATCAAAACCTCTGTAAACTTTAACATATACAAACGTAACACTTAAAAAGGTATTGTCAAAGTAAAACCTTTTTAAAACCCTGTTCGATAGTTTTGCAGAAACAACAAGTTCTCGATCAACTCGCGTTGAGCCAGCGTGTCCAACTAAGGCCTTACTCCAATGGGGGTTTCTCTTTTAGTTCTACAAAAGCCTGCTAGGTGGCGCTGGGTTCCACTTTTGCTAAACTTGAACAACCTTCCTCTCCAATAGGGTGAAAAAAACACATTAAAACAGATTTATTTCTAATTTTTGTATTTTATCATTCTATATTTATCCGAGACAAATTACAGGAGAGCCGTCTGCGGTGGTACGGACACGTTATGAGACGACCATCCGACCAAATGACCAGAAAAGTGCTAGATATTGAAACTAAACCCCGAGGACAAATCCCAAATCAACAAAGAGACGACCCAGGACCGAGCTGCCTGGAGACGCATGGTACGGAGGGCCGACCCCAAATAAAATGGGAAAGAGCCAGGCAAAGAATAGAAATAATTCTATATTAAGTTTAGTAATGTAAATATATTTTTATCTACTCTCATATCGTAAAATTCGAATTACAAAATCCAAAACGGTTTTATATTGACACACTTTATAAACACAATACCGAATTTTAAAAATAGAATCATATTATAACACAGTTCTTTCTATGAAATTTTCATTCGATAGGATTTACTCTCGAGGTGGTCCCATATTAATTTCGTTAAGATCTGATGGTGGAACATGAGGTAAAACTTGGAAATTCCTCAACGGAATGTAGCATTCGCGTCGTTATTCGTCTATTCTTTTAGTCATATCTCAGTCAATTTTCAACCGATTTGATTATTCGTTTTTCATTCGATAGAACGTGCTTTAGGGATAGATCCATACCAATTTTGTTAAAATCTGATGATGAAATAAGAGATAAAAGCGGAAACTCCTCAACCAGTGATAGCAACATGCATCGCGCGCGATACCGTTTGTGGTGGAATGTTGCTAGGCAACGAAATAAATTTGTTTTGTCAGTTTGCTGAAAATCTACGTTTCCGTTTTTCATATAAAATTATATAATTCGATTTTATCACATTATTGGCGACCGTGACAGGACAAGAACCTGCTCGGATATTGTATTGGATATCATAAATAATTTAGCTTTTATGGCCGAGTGGTCGAGTGTTTTACTCTCTTTACGGAGGTTTCGGGTTCGAATCCCGGTGAAGACACTCTTAAACGAAAATGTCCTTGTGAGACTTTTTTCAGTTTAGTTGAAACATTGCTGCCTGAATCACCTGATTGTCTGAAAAGAAAGATGATTCCGTGATTCGGAAGGCACGTTAAGCCATGTGTCTCGGCTCTAATATCTACAGAAGGCGTCGTTACTCGTGCTAAGTCAGTGGGTTTTGACAAGGGCCCGGTACTATATTAACTGTGTGACCAGGGTATGTGAGGTTGGTTGTCGACCTTACAAACCACAATATGAAGAAAAAGAAGAAGCCAGCCTACGTTCACTATCTGTATGTAATCAGCTAACGACAGAATCTCAATCCTGAAACTCCTTACGAATAGCCCAAGTATCGGGGTAAACTATAAGCTTATTAAGAGGGAATAATAGTACGTGCTCGTCTATACAAAAAGAGAAAACGTTTTTCCACTTCTAAATATTTTCCAATCTCCATGATTTTTTAGTATGTTATTGACACAGTGAATGACTAGGTTTAAAGCTTTTTCTTTTTACAAAATTCGCTATAGATTCAAACTTATATAGGCACCTCAAGTAACGTAATTTTTATGATTAAAACTGTGTCGATTAAGCCGTTTGTTGAACAAAAACAATGTTTTTTTTTTAAACTAAACCTATGAACCTAGAATATATTGTGCTGAAACGATCGACATCAAAATAAAAGTGATTTGTTGAAATTTAGTTATTGGAAACCGTTTTCTCCCGAAATGGGAATTTCATCAAGAAAAGTACCTATTGTCAGTCGCGAGCTGCAACGCTCTCGCTCTCTCTCTCCCGGGGGCATGAGCGCACGAGCGATAGCAAATGTTTTCCTAAATACCTATTTCGTTAGGATCGCGAAGCTATATTCTTCCCTTTGAGCATTCTCAGTTTAGTGGCCCGCTGGACTACTAAATGGCCTCTTACTTCGTAGCCTCTTACCCAGTTTAACTTATGTTATTATCGAAACATTCATTATAAACAACTAAACGTGCTTGCAAAGCACCAGTCTAAACTAAGCAAATACCACTAATATAATATATTTGTACTGAAACTGTTAAATAACAAAACCTAGCTTTGGATAATGAAAAAAAATAATAGGAAATGTGTCGAGGTTAGGATTAATTACTTACATAAAATGAAACACTGAAAATCATAAAATAAAAATAATTTTAACAAAAATATAGAAACCTCCTTCAAATTACCTTATATGGTTATCTCCACTAAAAAGTAACAAATAAAATAACATTCCAGATGGAACATGAAAAATAATATTGCCAATATCCTCAATTAAGTAGATAGGTAGTGTATTAAGTAAATATTTAGAATTTTGTACTTCCTTTTGGAGTCGGTGCCAGCCAAAAAATTACAATTCCAGTTACCATTTATCATTATTATTAATTATTCGTCAAATATACCAGTCGGTAACACATACATACGATCTACCTGCATGTCTATCATATCGATTAAAGTCGTATATATTTGTTGAAGACAGCTACTATTAGCGGATTAGAACAATTCATTAGACGTGTCTGGAAGGAAACCTTTTGTCTATTTAGTACGGAATGAAAATCATCAACCTTATGCTCTGCGAACATGCCAGACGCGCTACACCTCCACTGTAGACCCAGTATAGCACGAAACGCATTATTATATTGCACACGTATAGTGTGGTATGTACTTTGCTTATACCTGGACCAGAGCTGTGAGGTGTAGAACGCCTGACAGTAAGCCTTGAAAAGGGTTATCTTGACTTGAGTAGAAGCAAATGCAAACCGCCTGGCCAGCATGTTACTTTTCATGGCCAGCAACCTTCTTTGTCTTTCCACATCATCATCATCATCATCTAGTGTTTCAGTTATAAAATGACCTAAATATTTAAACTTTTTTACAATGTTTAGTCGTATTCCCGATAAGTTTATGGGCGGTATGCTGTCAGGACCTTTTCCATGTCGTAACACCATGACTTCAGACTTTTTTACATTATAGACCAAACAGTGTCTGGCAGCATAACACTCACAGATACTTATGAGTTGCCGAAGGCCACTGACCGACGGGCTCAGCAGCACCATGTCGTCAGCGTAACTTAAGTTATTTAGGCATTCGCCACTCACATGGCATCCAACCCTGGCGCTGCTGAGCTCCTCGATCAGGGCGTTAATGTATAAGTTAAACAGGGTAGGTGAAGTCAGGCCACCCTGTCTCACACCACAACTCAGTTTATACTGTTCCGAGAGGGATTCTCTTAATGTATGAGAGTAGATAAAGTAGTGTATGAAACTGCACATAACTAGATATTAAAACACTCGTGTGGAACTATTATGCAACAGTTTCATAAACTACTACTATTAAATAGCTTATGTAACGTGTCATGAAGAAAAACCAACAGAGTTTACTTGTTAAAGGACTTTTAATTTTATGTCGCGGCAATACCTGCTATCATCTGAACCCCGAGCCATAAAAAAAAAACTTCAATTTGATAACTAAATTAAAACACACTTAGCACCCGCCACGGAGCTGCCGAGCACTACACGAAGAGTGTTGTAGAGGGTTATGTGTAAGGCGGCCAACTGTCCCGCATTCTGCGGGACCGTCCCGTAATGCTAGACGAAATCCCGCTTTGAAATTATTAGTAAAATAGTCCCGTAAAACGTTGTATGCGTCCCGCATGTCCCGCTTCCCTATTTTTCTACCACACTTCTACACAACACCCACACGCGCGCACGGTCAACAGCGTAGGAACACAGATTACCTATAATAGCGACAAGCGTATCGCGCACGCGCTAATCTCGTTCTCTTTCTCTCTACTGAACTCATGAGGCGTAAGAGCGGGAAAGGGGCGCACGAGTAATGGAATTGTTTTGATTTTGAAAATTAGACATTAGTGCACTTTTTGGTAATTACATCTACTAATCCCTAAACCCCCCCCCATTCACGAAAGGTTAAGTCCCGCATTCAGTTTTCGGAAAGTTGGCCGCCTTAGTTATGTGGCAATAACCAGGGCACAGTCCAAGGAAAATAAAGGTATTTATATATTATATTAACTGACAAATAGTAGAGAATAGTAGGTATGTACCATCGGAGATCAGGACATGAAGTGAAGAATTTGGCAGGAAAAAGACAAAATCGAAACGTAAGAAATCTAAATTTGAAAATGAATTTAAAATGAAAGATGAAACTGCCAGAAAGAAAGGTTGCCAGTCATAAAACAGGAAAGAGGACGAATGCCTCGTTACAACACTATGGCCAAATAAAACAGCCATCTAGTGGAAAAGTTAGAACCAAATTAAAATAGAGCTCGAGCCTCTCGGTAGAGACTTAATTACATGAGCTGACAACAATAAATAACGATCGACCTACCATCTTATTTAAGTACTCAAAACCATTTACCGCGTATTGTACTTGTTTTTTTTTATGAACATCTACATAGAGCCGGCGAATAGGCCGTGAAATTTAGTGCCCATTTTGCGGGCCGTTCAATCTCTGCTCTTGATTTCACTGCCGCTTCGGTGCGATACGAAAATTGAGGAACACATCTGCTTGTTCGTGGTTTTGTTTTTCATCCACATTTTTATAATATCATGTAATGGAGAGCGTCGGTGGTCTAGTGGGGCCGCTGCCTCCCGTCCGGGAGATGCGGGTTCCATCCCCACCACGTACCAATGTGTTTTCGAATTTCGTATTCATAATGTACGTTTATTCGACGCTCTTACGGTGAAGGAAAATATCGTGATGAAACCTGCACACTCCTGCGAAGAAATTGAAAGGTTGTGTGTGAAGTTGACCAAACCGCACTGGGCCAGCGTGGTCGACTTAGGCCTGATCACTCTACATCAGGTTGGCTCGAGCCCCTTGGTGGGGACGTATATGAGCTGTTGATGAATTAATGACATCACTCAATTATTGGTTTAGCACTATGCTAAGTTTAGGATTCCAATTAGTAGAACATCTTAAACGCCAATCTTATTTGGCCCGGTTTCACGAAGCAACAATTTACTAGTAACAAGTTACAATTTAAATGCGTAGTCAATGCGCCTAAACTGTAAGCCCTTATCGTTTTATCTCATTGTCTACGCAATGTACATTGAAGTGTATTTTGAAACTTGTAGGCCTTGTAGCTTCGTGAAACGGCCCTTAGTGATAGTTCGCTTATGACATTGAACCACTTCAGTTCTATTTTATTTTTAAGTCGCAATACATTATTTGTATACGAATTGATATGGTCAATCAAAATTTTATACTAAATCCATGATTTGAAAATTTTTTTCAAGCACCGCTGTAAAAAAGTTTTTTTTTAAATAAGTCAATACTTTGTTGATGTTAAACTGGCTCCTAATATTTTTTTTTTTCAGATCAAGTACATAACTTATTTTTAATAAAATAGGAAAGTGAGTTTTAAATTTGGAATATGTACATTGATGCGGAACCCAAAAAGGTGGTGAGCCGTATCGCCAACTCAATTTTACCGCAGCGCTGCACTAAAATAAATAGTCCGTGAACAATATAAAAATATATTGATGCTTTTATAGAGTGCGAACAACCAAAAATGTGACTAAAACATTGAAAATATCAAAGTTGTTACAATATCTTCTCACTGAACAGATATTTATTTAACATAACAAGAATAAATCATCAAACCAGTGTTCAAATCTAATTAAATAAAAAAAAGTTGCACATTGGAAGTTAAAAAGTAGGTACTTGTTAATAGAATCGCTGTTAACAAACAAATGTAACCGATATCACACTGTATGGACGGTGCGTCCTTTGCTTGTGGGCGACAGCTGAAAATCAGCGTTGTGAAATGGTGTGCAATTAATTGTCACTATAGCACAACTTAATGCTGAGCTTGTTGCCTTTTTGCAGCACACATAATAAAATAATTAAGTTTGAGCAGTAGTGTGCGAAATATTGTTCTAAACAAATGTGTAGACTCCTTAACCGTCAGGTTTGCAACTGCGTTGCAACCGATGGCCGGTTATTGTTTGTGTACCGTCGAATTTGTATGTTACATTGCTTTGTGTTTTGTGTTTTTTTGTGTGCTGTAAATAAAGATCTTTCTATTCTATTCTATTCTAAAAATATGTTATCAATACAATAAAATAAAATACTGCTAAAAAAAGCTTTTACCCATAAGTTATAATTTTTTGTTTGTGTTTTTAGTACTGTGTTGTATTTTGTGCCTGATTTTTCCTCTTATTATTAACAAAATCTAAATGACTGGCCGTTAACTTTCTATCAAGAAAAAAGAAAAAAAAAACAGCCAGCCCTATTTTATGCCAGCCAGCACAATACATGTTATTTAACGCGACATTGGTCGGCCGATCAATTTGTGCGTACACCTGGGGACACAGGTGATGGGCTCCATATAAAATTGACCTAAAATTTACCGATAAAGTGTAAGGGAGTCGGCAGGGCTACTCCGTGACGACGCAAAGTTGAGCGTTTAGTACAGGTGAATGTTTTAATGGTTTTTTTTTTATTTTTAAGTGTAAAAATAATCAAGTGGGTGTCGGTTACACTTTTAATATCAGATACTATCCTATCCTCATCCTAAGTGCGAGTTAAATAAAACGTAAAAGTTTAGATAGAATTCATGACTGTTGGAAAAACACACATCATATTGAAAAGGTTATTTGAAAACTTTGAATAAAATTGGGACACGGTCAAATAGAAAATTAAAAACCAACGCTTAAAAAGAGATTTAAAATAGGCTTTAGCTTGTTTTTAAGATTTTCACATGTATGTATGTGTGTATGTCGGATAGACAGTTTTCATTACATAAGTACTGGTACATTTTGTAAGACACTGCAAGCAAAAATAACATAGGGCACGTTTTTCATATGGCTTTATTGCTTCTGAACTCATTTTTATATTTTTATACGTCCCCATCGAGGGGCTCGAGTCAATCCTAAATAAGACAATCAGATCTTAGTCGATGGATGGCCCAGTACCCACAGGGTTGGTGTGAAGTTCAAAACAACAAATAAAATTAAATCAATTCAATCAATTCTTTGCTAATGTGTGTATATTACCTCAAGTTTTTCTTTAAAGTAAATGCGTCAGATATCAATTATCACGTAATTTAAAACAAATAAGTAAGTACATTTTATTTCTGAAACAGGACCTCTCCAAACTGGAATAATTAACAAAGATTTTAAATCATTTAGCTACTTTGATCAGAAGTTGCTTGACTTTAACTAAGAGTAATTAGTCGGTAAAGTCAAACAATGTTTAATGGTGAAGTTAGGTGCGAGTCAACTCTGCAGATAACCAGCTAGTTATAATTAGCCAGTAAATTAACAATATTAGTATATTATTTAAATATTAATTGAAGTCGTCGATTGAGTAGATTTAAATAATTGAGAGCGTCGGTGGTCTAGTGGTTAGGCCCGCTGCCTCCCATCCGGGAGACGCGATTAATTCTATGACGCGGGTTCGATCCCCACCACGTACCAATGTGTTTTCGATTTCGAACGCTTATTCGACGCTCTTACGGTGAAGGAAAACATCGTGATGAAACCTGCACACTCCTGCGAAGAAATTCAGAGGTTGTGTGTGATGTCGACCAACCCGCACTGGGCCAGCGTGATCGACTAAGGCCTAATCGCTCTAATTGAGGATAGGCTCGAGCCCCTCGGTGGGGATGTATATGAGCTATTGATGAGACTATGGTCACTTAGAGCTACGTGGTGCTAAAATTCTAAAGTGAGTTCTATAAAAAAAACCAAATCTTGTATGAAATTTCTCCTAGCTTAGATTAGATAAGTTAAAACCGTTTGCTGTTTCTTTTCAACTCTAAAGATAACTAATAATTTCATTCTTAGCCACTCGTAGTACAATCTTTATAAAAGATATAAAGGCAAAACCAGTACAATACCACTCAAGTATGTCATGACGAATTATCTATTCATAGCAAACATTCATCGATCCATATAGATCCATTGATCGAGGATCTAGTTATAGATCGGTGTGAAACGATGGGTAATTTATATCATAGTGTGACGAATTGGCACCATTGTGATTTTGTGGGTAGTACGCCATTTTGAAGGGTGTATGATAGAGAGAATAGTAAATCAATAAAATACTAATTCAAACGAAGTAGGCACTATATTATATACAAAAGGGTATGGAATAAATACTGACAAAAGCTAGTCGGCACAGTCTGATTGCTCAAAAAACAAGATGATTCCGTGCTTCGTAGAAATGTTATGCATGAAACTTTAATGTTAATGTAAGATTGAATAAGTTGTATTTATGATTTGATATTATTTGTGTTTGATACTTCTATAAATGTTTCCATGCTTGTTTAAAAGCAGAGTATGCTGGATGTAATTATCTAAATAAGACCTATGTAAAAACCATATTCTTGATAAATAAATATTCATTCGTTATTTTAAACACGAAGGCGCTGTGCCCACAGCTAGTTTACAAATAAAACAATAACGATATACATACCAGCAGGCAGGCTGACGATACTTCAACTGAAAAGTATTTTTAAATTTTAATTCCGCATCGCGAACATTTCGTCACAACATCGAAATATCGTCATTTCGCAGATGCGCCCGCAACCACAAATTTAATACCATCAACACACTGCACCGGTTGTTTTGTGAACCATATAATATAGCCGTGAAATTGGCTTTATATTCATTTTAAAACTTTAACTCAGTTCGATAATAAATATAATTTGATATAATCAAATGACGATGTGGCCGTTCAAGTGTGAAATTCATAATTTTGGAGTTTTGGAAGCCACCCTTTTTGGTATAATTCTGGTAACGGTATTGATCGAGCAATTTTTATACTGTTATTTTGTTTAATTTTAGAATGTTTGTAACAGCTTAGAAATTAAAAATGATTAATTTATTAGAAAAATATTTTTATTATTTATGAGAGATCGATAATATATTTTTCTGTGTGTATATGCGTACCATTATTAATTTACTAACGATCCTCCTGCGGCTACGCTCGCGTTGTATAAGATTTTCTCGTGGAAATAAGACTTTTCCCATAAAAAATGTCCTATGTGTTAATCCAGGTTACAAAATCTCCATTCCAAATTTTATGCAAATCCGTTAAGTACTTTAAACGTGAAGGCGGAACAAACATCCAAACATCTTTTTACAGAATATTGCAGAAATTTTGGGTGATTAAATAAAATTCGTTTTAAGACGGCTTCGAGATTGCTCCCTCCTCAAGGAGAAAAAGCTTCTCAAGTTTTTTTTTTCTTTAGGTTTTAATCTCAAGATCAAATTGACTAAGGATTAGATAACGTTATTTTTTATGAATACAGGTTTTCGTCAAAAACGTTAGATTAGCTCGGCAAAACGAAATCTTTAGATTTATATGTAATCAACGTGGATTATTTTTGTTTCTTTGAAGGCAGTCAAAATGGACAAATTTAAAAAATAAAATCATTTTTTTTTTTATTATGCAAGGATGCTAAGAGAATACATTGGTAATATTTTATTAATCTTATAGAAAATTAAATTTCTACTCAATTAAACGATTTGGTCCAAACAAGTGTTCAACGAGAGCGAAGGCATTCAAAACCCCCTTATGTTTAGGAAATTAGGTAAGCAAATTGTTTTGCAAATGTGGGGAAATAACACTCTGAAAGCAGATGAAGGTAATTGGTAAATAAAGTAATACTGAGTACACTTTATACGAGATGGGTTCTGCTTATTTATACAAAATATTGTTTTTTAGAAAACCTATGATTTTATTTTTATTTTCTTATTTGATTTTCCGTTTTACCTACCACATGTAGGTAAGGTCGACCAAGAAAGTGGTTTATCATTGTACATTCAATTTTCTAGTTATCGAAAATTTCAATGAGGTTTATACTCTGTATCGAAAGATCGTTCTGCAAACGAAAAAAATCTTTGTTGTTCTATAATTTGCAACTCACATTCAACCTTAGAGTGGTAAACCAATTTAATGGTCGACCTTACATAGATTTAAAAAGAACTTTATTACTTTCTTAACTGCTAAATTAATCTGGCAACTCACGCTGCACTAAAAAAAGTTAAGGTCAGGGTAGTTTCGTTTAGATGCGAAGGTATGTACTGAAATCCGCGAAAAGTAATAAAAAAGTACTCCTAGCTCATATTTTAACTTACATCATGGGTATATTACTTATATTCATCAACAGCTCATATTTTATATACGTCCCCACCCAGAGGCTCGAGCCTACCCTGAATTAGGGCGATCAGGCCTTAGTCAACCACGCTGGCCTAGTGCGGGTTGGTCGACTTCACACACAACCTTTTAATTTCTTCGCAGGATGTTTTCAAGAGCTTCGAATAAACGTACGTATACCTATATATGAATTCTAAATTCGAAAACACATTGGTACGTGGTAGGAATCAAACCCGCGTCTCCCTTACGAGAAGCAGCGGCGCAAAAAAATAAAAACAATAATAAAAATAAAAATAAAAGGCCAACATCGACCGGCCCTTGCCATTGGCCGATGTCGTCGTCAAAACTCCCCTTAAAGGTGAACTGAAGAAGTTTCCCCAAAATAATAATTCGTACTACTTGTACTTTCTCAGAATAACCCTTTATACTCTTGCGGAACCCTAAAATAAAGGGAAATGTAATAAGGACTGGATGAAGTCGTAATCGTAACGGCGCGGCCTCGTCTCTCATGTAAACAAATAAACAAACATACGCCCGCATTCATGTCGCGTCGCCAACATAGCAAACGCCATTTTCCGCATTTTCCAAATATCCGCATTTTCCGCATATTATGAAAAATAAGTGTGATTGAATTTAACAAGCTGTTTGACAAAATTACCTAAAGACGTCAAGTACACTATAGTGTTTTTTTTATATTATGTTAAGGGTTTGCCCTCCCTCATATTCACCTGAAGGTAAGTGAGGAATTTAAGTGTAATAGGTACTTATCCAGTGCCTTGAACTTTGTAAAAACTTATCTGCTTCTATCTTATTATAATAACCAATAATTTATTGGTGGTATGAAGGAATTCTCAATAAATAAGATTTCGATAAAGTCAGACTCGAATAATTATCGAAAATGAAATTTTTTTGTCGACCTTGGACAGGACTCGAACCTGCATCTCCTTGGCTATACGGGCCAAAAACAGGCGCATTAACAATTATGCCACCAAGCTTTGTGAAAAGTCGACTGAATTTGACACTGCATTACAGCTCCATCTGTCGCTAAGAACCCGATTCCATTTCTCAGTTTGCCTTGTAGTTGGCCGGTGGAGAATGCCGCTTTTAGGCCCGCCATTTTGTATAAACATATAAATAAATAAATATTGCTAACTACCGATTCAGATTCGAAGGTTGCTAAGGTGTTTCTTTATGGTTGCTATTAAAAGGTTAAACTTTATGAATTGAACACAGAACCAACATACATAACCATACATCATAATTCAATACGGTTTTTTTAATAAGTCAACAAGTTCAATAAGTTCTTCGGTTTTTAACTTCGAAAAGTCATTTGTTTATTATTAACGAGTAATATACCTATAAACTATTTGTTTATTATGCGCCATAGAATAACTTTGTTACCAAAAATATATCAAGTAATTTTCCAATACACAGGCAAATCACGAATAGTGTGTGTGAAATAGTGTTAACTTTGCGACTTTTTGGCTCAAGAACCTACCTACCTACTTACCTTTTCAAAGTTTGTCGGTTTGTCGACAAATCAAAGACGTAATCTTATAAGGTGCGCCCCTGGGATCCTCAGCGCAATTGAAATCGTTACATATTTATGAGATCAGCGCAAAAACTTCCAAATGTAGGTACCCTATCATAGTTTCTTGTCTGTGCGAAAAAAGTTTTGCAGACATTCGGAAAAACTGAAAAGGGAGCAGTGGATAAATGATTTTCTTTACAATGTCTAATGAAATGTTCTAAAACTAAAATAACTAATAACGCTAAATCTAACGGGTGGTCGATCAGCCCATGAAACTGAACATCTTATTGTTCCACAACTTTTCAAACATTACATCATCATTACCATCTCAGCCGGAAGATGTCCACTGCTGAACATAGGCCTCCCCCATAGGTTTCCACCGTAAACGGTCCTGCGCTACTTGCATCCACCGGCGCCCAGCAACATTCACCAAGTCATCTGTCCACCATATGGGAGGCCGTCCAACACTACGCCTTCTGTTCCGGCCCGTGGACGCCATTCGACACACGATGATCGCATTAAAAAAAACATACTTACTCCTTTGCGACCCAAAGTGTGTCTTGTCCTCTGTCCCTCGCCATCTCAAAAACGTTTTGTAGATTTTCATACAAATTAACTCAGTGAGATTGTACGAAAATTGGTTGATGATGATGATAAAACCCCTACCGCAATGAAATATTAACTCTCAAGGTCAAGCATTTACGCTTGACTTGTATTCCACAGTACCCGTTTCACCTCAGCTATAACCACAGAGAAATATCTGTGGCTATAACTTGTCATGATGACCGTAACCGTCAACACCCTCTCTCCCATATTCATATTTTTTTATGTCCTCTCGACACTTTCCGGACATTATCGACACTATGGCCGTATTTAGGGCAATGGTGCAGAAAATTTGACTCCAGAATGGACTTGACAGATGTTTGCTGCATGCAATTCATTATAATACGTGAATGAAGTACTTACAAAGTATTTAAAAAATCTTGCCTTATTTTTTTATACTAATTATTAGTTTTAGCATAGACTTAGAATTTTTTTTTTAGACTGATTGATGGACACTTTACCTAAACTTTTCATCGAGACAATATTTTTAGGGATCACAGAAAAAAATGTTTTTAAGTCAATGATGTTTTATGTTATAATATGTATTTTGTTCTGTAATCCCTAAAAATAAAAATCATAAAGCATCATTTTGTGAGTAATAACTCGATTTTCATTTTTTTTACATTTCCGGGTGTGCGAATCTCAGAGGAAATAAAAGACGATCGCTCGCGTCAGAAATCATTGCTTGGTGCGAATTATGAAAAGCATAGACTTGGAATGTTTTTATGAAATGTGCTCTTTGGATGCCAAAAAGGTAATCTCTCATTTTAATAATAATTAGAAAGTCTTGTCTTGACTCTGCGCATCACTGAATTAAGTCTTGTTGACAATAATTTTATCTGATGATAATGTTAATATAATAGTAAACGTCGAATGGTAGGTAATTTTGATATTACTGGGTGCATTTACTCTAAAATTATGCCCCAAGTCAGCACGAGCGGGCCACGTGTCATGTCAAAACAAAATATAGAGTATTACGTTTGTTTGTATTACTTAGTCTAGGTATTAGTCCAACCTACTTATAATTATGTTTGTCAAACAAAGCAAAGAACGCGCTGTTTTGACATTTAGCTGAGAAGATACTAAATAAAAGAGTATCAGCACATAATTTTAATATTATTATAGTCTGTAAGCACGCGTAAAGGGAACTAACCCATACAAATCTACACGATGTTACAATACAGATTTCACCAGCATTACGATATAGCGAAGGTTCAAACCATAAAATAATTTATCCAACATTATACCAAATTATACCCACCCCTTGTTTCCATAGTTTTTTAATACTATTCGCGACTCTATAATTGTTAACTTTTAAGTAAGCGCCCTCTAGGGAGGACTTGTGGTAAACTTTCAAAAGATGAAGGCTATAGAAGTACATTAATATTCTGACAGATGGCGCTGTTCAAAGACAATTTAGCGCTAGCTATCGTCATAATCCTGAACTATTAAGGCCAGTGTTGTTGGATGGTTCAAACCGTTCAAACCAGCAGCGGTAGAGTGTAACTCGCTCACAGTAGTTTTTTCTTGCTTTGATAGATGTCGCACTAAGTTTGAAAAATATTTGAAAAATGCTTTTATTTCGAAATATTAATAGAAATAAAACGTAATGAAAAAACAATCTACGTAAATTTCGATTCATTTGTATTGAAAAGTAATATAAGATTATAAGATTGTACATAAACAAAATTTTGAGAAAGATATAATAGAAAACCCTAAAACGCGGTATCAAAGTTTTTGCTGTAAGTCAGTATATAAGAAATCTGATGACCCTACTAAGTGTACTTGAGAGGGAGGACTCGCCCGTCTGCCGTCGCGCTGTTCGGACGTCCCTGCTCTGCGCTGCTGCCGCCGTGAGTCACCGTGCTCGCGTGCGTCATCGTGCCGAGCGTCGCCTGCTGCGCGCCGCAATCCACCACGTGCAGCCGCACGTCGTGTTTCTTCGTTCGCTTCGAAGGATCGGCTTCACCGTTCCCTCTCAAGCGTTGCCCTCCGAGTGCCTTTTTCAAGGCGCAAGGTCGGTATCTTGTGTTTCACTTCTTGTGTTGAAAGACCACACGAGTAATTTCCTCAGTGGCCGCCGGTGGATACGTCGATACCTATCACCAGGTACGCGTGAGAACGAAGCCGGTGGGTGAGTTGCCCCGACACTCCCATCTTTGCCTCCTGGCAAAGAAAAGTCGGAAGGGTCCGAACTCGACGGCTGGGGACTCTGTCCCTCCCCGGCGAGTTTGCTTCCTCCCTTAATTGGCTCTGGTGGTGCCTGTCTGGGTTAGCATAAGCGCCCTCTCCACCTTAGCCCTGTTAGGAACCTCCGGACAATAAGACTGCCGGAGGATTTCACAGCTTAGGGTACACGCAGTAGGCTTCACCCTCCTGCCTATTCCCGGCAGGAGGACCACACAGTTAGTTCCCCCCGGGCTGTACCCGCCCGGAGGGTCGTTCTCCCTCCCCGTAGGACCTGATCGCCCCGGAGTTTCTTCGCGTGTTTCTTCTCCGGGGAACAGGACTTGCAGCGAAACACGCTAGGTAGATAGCGAATCTTACTAACCCCCCTATCCGCAATGGCAGCGGAACCTTTGTTCGCGGAGCTTATCTCCGTGATACTCGGAACTCCGGAGATTTTGAAGTTTTTAGTCAACGCTTCACCGCGTCTCGGTGAACTGTTAGTTTCGGCCAAAGAGGCCCAAGATAGGGACTCCGCGTCCGCGTCCGCTACCTCCCCTCCCGGCCCTTCAGGCAAGTCCGCCGGCCCTTCAGGCCAATCCACCTCGATTGTATTCGAGGAATCACCTCTTTCGCCGATGTCCGACGGGGACATCGCCGAATCTGCATCTTTCGTCGCCGCCGAGGCCTCCGATATGGAGACCGAGGACGGCTTCACCCAGGTGGTGCGTGGAAAACGCAACCGCTCTCCGGCTAAAGCCACCTCCCCGCCGCCTAAGGCTCAAAAGGTCCTGGGTAACTCTACCCAGGATCGCACAGTCCGCGCTCCCCAAACCAAGGGCGCACAGCCCTCCTCCCAGACACCCACTTCGGGCCGCAAACCGCCGCCCATTATCATTCGTGATAAAACCCGCTGGAGCCAAGTCTCCACTTCATGCTCGGCAAAAAAGATTGCCTTTACTTCCGCTTTAAATACCCCGTTAGGGATTAGGGTTCTCGTCCCTACGTCGGACGACTTCAGATCGCTGACCAAACTTTTGGATCAGCAAAGTGTGTTCTACCACACTTTCCCAACGGAGCCCGAGCCAAAGATTAGGGCTGTCTTTAGGAATGTTCCTAAAGAACTTACAGTCGATGAGGTCGCTGAAGACCTCAAAAGGCAAGGGTTTCCAGTCATTAAGGTGCATAGGATCAGGTCCGACAAAAATGATGTCGATTATGACCTGGTCCATGTGACCGTTTCTAAGTCCGAGGCCAGCAGGGAGATTTTCAAAGTCTCCACCATCTGCGGCCTCACCGGCATCTCGGGCGCTAGGCCCAAGAAAACCGGCATTCCCGGGCAGTGTCACAACTGCCAATTATTCGGCCATTCGGCACGCAGCTGCCACGCAAAGCCGCGCTGCGTGAAGTGCCTGGGCGACCACGGCACTTCAGGCTGCGAGCGACCAACTAAGGTCCACTCCAAGGCCGAGCGGGCAGCTGCTGGTCAGCCAGGTTGCGTTAATTGCAACGCCATCGGGCACACCGCTAACTTTAGCGGATGCCCTCGCCGTCCACACCCCATCATGAAGCAGGCCAAGCGCGAGGCTGCAGCAGCCAAGCGCGAGGTTGCTTCCTCCCCTTCAAAGGCCCTTAAGGCCTCTTCCCAACCCAAACCGCGCCCAGCCCCTAAGGCTAGCGCCGTCCCGGCTCCCTCTGAGCCTACCCCTACAACTACTTCGTCGGTAGACAATCTTCTACCGGCCTGGTCGAAGCCACTCAGCTGGGTGGGTCAGACCAAACGCAGCGACCCAGTCGCCGCGCCCAAGCCCTCATCTTCCGCCACTCCCGTGGCTCCCACTGCAAACCGCAGCTCCCCCTCGCAGGGGAACAGTGACGTTGCAGAGGCGGTGAAGCTGGTCTCCAGCTTCACCTCCCTCTTCAGCTTCACTGATATTCTGCGTTATGCAGACCATATCCGGAGCAATGTAGGAAACCCCGATGCCCTCCTCCAGGGTACTCTCCAATTCGCCCCATTAGTTCAAGCAATGGGCAGTTTCTCCCTACCCCCCCATTATGGATAGTACACCCTTTGTAGGTCGTACTAAACCCCGTCACCTTAAGTTAGGTTTCTTCAATGCCCAGAGCATGAACGGCCTTCGCGATGAAATAGGTAGCTTTCTTCGCGATCACGATCTTGATGTCTTCCTCATCCAGGAGACATGGCTCAAACCCCGATCGCGGAGCCCTCGCCTCGCTGGCTATCACGTCGTCCGAAATGACCGCACCTCCGGAGGTGCGGGCGGTACCTTAATTTACTTTAGGCGCTCGTTGCATTGCGTTCCCTTACCAACCCCTCCTCTCACCGATATGGAGGCCTCTGTCTGCCGTTTAGGCATGACCGGCCACCAATCGATTACCATCGCTTCGGTTTATCTTTCCGCAAACCCCTCGAAGCAGATACTCCAGGCCGACCTGGAGGCTCTGCTCTCGTTAGGTGATTCCGTCATAATCGCCGGGGACCTTAACGCCAAAAATCAAGCATGGAATTGCCTCTATACTACGTCTAGAGGCTCCGTGCTCGAGGCCTTTTCGGAGGCTCTGAATTTTGACGTTATCGCTCCCCTCGAACCAACCCATTATCCCGACAATCTGAATCATCGACCTGATATTCTAGATATAGCACTCTTCAAGTGTGTCAATCTCCGCGTACGCTCTATTCGCGTCTTTCACGAGCTACGCTCGGACCACCGTCCCGTTACTATGCTCCTCGACTCGCGCTCTTCTCCACCGGGAGAACCAGACTCTACCGCGCCGCCGATAACCGTAGTAGACTGGAAGAGAGTGGAGGAAACTCTGCAATCGACCAGTTCCTCCCACTTAGACCAAGTCCCTCAGACTCTGGTAACTCCCGCAGATATCGATTCTGCAGTCAGCTCCCTTACAGGTCACGTACAGTCTGTCATTGCAGGCTGCTCCAGACAGATCCCGGCGGCGGTTGACCGTCGTTGGGTTCTACCTGATGATATACGTGATCTGATAACGGAGAAAAACGCCTCTATGCGTCGTTACGCATCAGCCCCTACTGATTCCAATCGCGTTTTCATGCGTTCTCTGCAACGTCAAGTTAGGGATCGCGTGGCCGAATGGAGAGAGCGTCGCTGGGATAACTTCCTCGACGGTCTTAAACCATCCCATCTAGCCTTCTGGAAGCTTCAACGCTCCCTCAAATCTGAAACGGTTTCAGTAATGTGCCCGCTCAATAGACCCAATCAAACCCCTGCCTTTGACGACGACGAAAAGTCCGAGTGCCTGGCAGATAGTTTACAGGCTCAGTGCTCTCCAAGCACTTTGCCCTGCGACCCCGCCCACCTGCTAGAAGTCGAGTCCGAACTCGCGCGCCGACAGGCTCTCCCTCCTTCTGATCCTCCTCTCGCCCCGGTCACGGAGCAGGAGGTCCGCGATCTTATTAAAGCTCTCCCGCCTCGAAAGGCTCCCGGCTCGGATGGCATCACCAACCGAGTCATTAAGATCCTTCCGGATCATCTCATTTTTCTGTTAGTTAACATTTTCAATGCCGCTATGGCTATCGGTTACTTTCCACAATCGTGGAAGGAAGCGATTGTCATCGGTATACCCAAGCCCGGTAAACCGCCTACCGAGGCCTCTTCCTTCCGTCCAATAAGCCTACTTGTCAACTTTGGCAAGTTGTTTGAGCGAGTCATCCTCGCCAGGCTTAGGGATTTTGCTGACGCAAACAGCCTCCTTCCACCCGAGCAGTTTGGCTTTCGGGCCAAACACTCTTGTACCCATCAGGTCCATCGGATTGTAGAGCATGTCTACACCGAGTTCAATAGGAATACCCACAAACCGACAGGGTCAGTCTTCCTCGATGTGGCGAAAGCCTTCGACAAGGTCTGGCACAGCGGACTCGTATACAAGCTGTACAAGCTCGGTGTGCCGGACAGGCTCGTACGTCTTGTACGAAACTTTTTGTCGAATCGTCGCTTTCGCTACAGAGTGGAAGGTGTCCTCTCGTCCTCTCGCCCCATTAACGCCGGTGTCCCTCAGGGCTCCGTGCTCTCGCCCCTCCTTTTCGCGCTCTACACGAGCGACTTACCGAAGACCCCTTATTCGCAGATCGCTCTATTTGCAGACGACACTGCAATCTATACCTCAGAACGAGACCCCTCTACCCTTGTCTCTAGACTCCAAGCGGCTCTAGACGCCATCAGCGACTGGTTTCGCAAATGGAGAATAGAAGTCAATCCCGATAAAAGCACAGCAGTGCTCTTTCATCGTCGCGCTCGTGTTCAGGGGTACCCAAGCGTCTCTCTGTTCGGCCGCCAGATTCCGTGGTCCGACCGCGTCAAGTACTTAGGCGTCACTCTCGACTCTAGGCTATGTTTCCGCTACCACTTGCGAAACGTTCGCAACCGCGCCGCGTTCATTATAGGCCGGCTCCACTCCCTCCTTTGCAAACGGTCGAAGCTCTCCCTACGTAGTAAGGTCCGTCTTTATACCGCTTGCGTCCGTCCCGTAATGACATACGCGTCTCCGGTGTTTGCTCATGCGGCTCGTTCCAATTTGAGTCCCCTTCAGGTGATTCAAAATCGTTTCATGCGCAAGGCCACGGGCTGTCCGTGGTACGTGCGCAATAGGAATCTCCACATTGACCTCGAGGTCCCCTCCATTAAGGAGTACGTGCGTCAAGCGTCTAAACGATATTTCGATTCGGCCGTTACTCACCCGAACTTTCTGGTGAGAAAAGCGTCAATTTACTTTCCGCATCCCACTACGCGATTCAAGCGTCGTCCTAGACACGCTCTCACAGATCCGGACGATGAGATCACCGTCGCGATTAAAGCTGCCATTGCGTGTAGGCCACACACCAATACAGAATGCCCTTCAGGTAGAAACCGCCCCCGCCGGCGGGGACGCGGAACTAATAGTAGAATTAATTCAGTAAGACCCGGTAGGGGTCATTCTTCTCCGACGCGCTTCTCGCCCTGGCAACGTTCTGGGCCGCGGTCCGAGCCCGTCTGAGGGCGCCCCCAGATACGTTGTCATAAAATTCCTAAGGGGTACGAGCCTTCTGCTCCCCCGCAAGTCCGCGCCCACTATATTACCACTCTGGTATAAATAGTGATTAGGTCCGTCAAAAAAAAAAAAAAAAAAAAAAAAAAAAAAAAAAAAAAAAAAATACTAAGTGTACTTGCTTCGGCAGTACATATACTAAAATTGGAACGATACAGAGAAGATTAGCATGGCCCCTGCGCAAGGATGACACGCAAAATCGTGAAGCGTTCCACATTTTTTGAAGAGTTTTGTATTGAACAACGTCAACAATTTGAATATGAATTAGTAAATTTAATAAAAAAAATGAAAAATACAGTTTTTAAGAAAATGTTTTATAACACCTTACTTTCAGTCATCGTTTTTTTTATTTTTTTTTACATAGTTGGTGGTACTAAGACAAAGGGAAATATTTCGAGCATTAGAATAGAATGAAATGCATGCACTAATATTACTGGTGGCACAAAGAAAAAAAAAAAATTGTAGTTACACCGTTTACCTAAATGAATAGACATTTTGCTGTATGGTGTAGGTATATAGCTGATTTTTTATAACACATAAATTTGGGAATGCATTAGTAGTTTTAGTTTGAAATTGAGTAGTGAATCAGCTCAAAAGCACCGGTTCCTTGTGCATAGATTCTTGCTACGAGGTAGTCGGGTCACAAAATGGAAACTTTGTCGTTACATTTTCCAGTATAAGTTGATGCACCACGTCGACGTCCTTTTTGTAGTACGTCAACTGGTTGGGTAGGTTGTTGTAGCTTCTACTTTTTTGACTGTATAATACCTAAGCTCTTACCGAAGTGTTCGCTCAGTTAAAATTTTTGTGTTATACTATTAGTAGTCAAAAAGAAGGTGAAATTTTAAATATAAATATCTTTATTTGTTATAGAAGAGGTTTTACAAAGGATTGTCAGTTTAGATAACGAAAAGGCCATAAATATTTAAATAAAATAAAAAGCACTTATGAATCTAATCAAGCAATCAATATCAAGAATATCTAAGTAAAATCTGATGTTTTTTTTTTATTTAATTGTTTTTGGTTGCTTAACAACAATTAATTAAAAATAATTCATCAGACTAGAATATATTGTTTAACTGAAAAAAACATTTGTTCCAAAAACGCACACATTTTCTTCTTAAAAATCCCCAAAGGAAGATTCTGTAAAAAAGGAGGCCTGCACAAAATGGCAATATAATCATTCAAATCAAATCAACGGCCCGTAACAGTCCACTGCTGGACTGTGAGCCTCCTCCACTAAAGTGGATGGTTTTGCCATAATCTCCACGCTTGGCAGGCGGGTTGGAGATCGCAGATTAAAACGTTACTGTACTGTATCAGAGAGCGCTGCTGCCCGTTCCCTGTTCAATGTGTAGGCCCTAAGTCGCCTCTTACGACACTCACGGGAAGAGTAGGGTTGGTGACAAATGTATTCTACTCTGCCGTCACCACACGGCACAATATAATTATGTAGACATAATAATTATGTACATTATATAAATTAAGAGATTGCTTAGGGATATCCCTCCGTCTATTCTTATCTACATTTAACCAAATCCGGGCCTCGAGATGTTCGGGATTGTTTTCTTTGTGCACCAGACAGTGGGTTTATTTGAACGCTTTGTAAGGAAGTTTGGAGTTGATGACAAGATCAGAGCCATTGTGTCGTCTGATAATGTGTCAAAGGTATGTGCAGGTATGTTTGAACAAGTATTGCAAGGTGAAGACCTCAATGAATTTAAAAAATCTCAAGTCTAGGCCTGTAGGTTGTGATTGCCTCTTTTATCTGCAAATATTTAATATATTCGTTTTTTTTTTTTAAAGAAGAGAGAGCGGTTTCGCACTACGTCCGAATCCGTAAAAATAAGGCGCGGCAAGTTCGTAAAACTCTTAGTATGGCAGCTTACGCACTCGATCCGATTTCCATCCCTCATCCGAACCCGAACTTCCAAACAAGTTCTACGGCCATGCCGCCGCCGCCGGCTGCCAGACCGCCCGCACTACGTCTGATCCGCATCCGTGAAAATCGGTCCGAAGTATTCGTAGAACTATCTGTATGGTAGTTTGGATGATGGTAATCAGATCTAGTGCGTAAGCTAGTGAACAGTATATTCACGGATTCGGATCGGACGTAATGCGGAACTGCTGTAATAGTCTACCCGACCACGGGTCATATTTTGAGTTTTATTGCAGTACTTATTCATAAGAAATGTGCAAGTACTTTTATTTTTTACTAAGTTCTCAAAAATGAAAAGTTAAACATAAAATATATTTATTTTATTATTTCCACTTATCACAATACATTGTGTTATGTATGTTCCATTGCGTTCATATTTTTTTAAACAGCAATATTTTATAGCAAGACAAAAATTATCCGTTTCTGAATTGAATGAGCCGAATTTATTGGCAATGCCCAAAAATGCGAAATCACCAAATCGAGTTCCGATCTTCGTTAATTTGCAAAAGCCAGCTTCGATATTTGGGCGTTTGAAGATTTTTTTTTTATTAACTAAGCAAAAAGAAATGTTTTATGTGTTGTGAAAGTAAACTAAGCTTGTAAAATAAGACATTTCAGTAGTCAAATCAGAAAAATCAACGGCCCGTTACTGTCCACTGCTGGACTATGAGCCTCCTCCACTCAAGTGGAGGGTTTTGCCATAATCTCCACGCTTGGCAGGCGGGTTGGAGATCGCAGATTAAAAGGTTACTGTATCAGAGAGCGCTGCTGCCCGTTCCCTGTTCAATGTGTGGTCCCTAAGTCGCCTCTTACGACACCCACGGGAAGAGTAGGGGTTGGTGACAAATGTATTCTACTCTACCGTCACCACACGGTGGTTTCAGTTGTATTTCTAATTTTATACTAAATGTCCTGCCACTACTGGCTAGTATTTGTGTACATATATATTGACCGATGTTATTATTTCTCTTATTTTCTTGTAGCACCACGTATAGTATCGGAAAAGCCACATTAATATGCATAATTTATCACCAGGATATTTAGTATTTCCTTCCTCGCTTCGAAAGTCACCTGTTATTTATCATTATCTACGAAAGTAATTAGGTATTACATGAGCCATCTCCACATCTCTCTCAGTATTTTTTTTTCTATTAGACGCGCTGGCTGGTGTGAACACTCTGATTTGCGTGTGTTTTATGTTAATTTTTATTATTATTTTTGTTTGTAAATATGTTTTGTTTTATGTGCCGTAAATAAATGTTTTCTTATTCTGATTCTTTTTTTCTAATTGTTATTTCTACCAAAGTGGTAATATAGCGGGCGCGGACTTGTCGCCATCTTCATTTCAAATATCATCCCGACCGGAAATCGAACCTGGATCCTTTACACAGAAGGCAAAAGCACAGTTAACCAGGATATCTAAAATATTCAGACAGACCAAAACGAACCCCTTCCCACTACAAACTTACGCGCAGCAGAATGCACTTTATGCACCTCTTGTGCAGTAATTGCACCTATTCCCTAGAGATAAAAACGCACGCTTACTCGCGTGGGGATTACTGTGCATTTGCCACAAAAGGCTGCAATCAGACCACTGGGCTTGACGTTGAGAGCCGGCTTATTTGTACAACACGACACGATTCTGTTTCTGGATTTATTTTTGTAAATGTTAGTATTATGGCAGATGCATTGATAGATTTATTGATAGTGATAAGATTACGAAAAACAGAAAAGAAACAGTTTAACGCTATGTTAAAAGATTATTACCTTAAGAGCTTGTAATAGTTCTAATTTTGGATGTAAGTAGACTTCTTATCAAAGATTTCACAAAGTGAGACTCCATGATCCACAGTCAAACTGTATTTGCAGTTTTGTGGGCTTTGTGCTAAGTAAATGTATAATATTATGTATGTTTTTTTATAAATAAATAAATAATAAGTGTAACGAACAAATATGGTGCACTATAATGAACTTTTAGAGTCTTACGAGTATTGCAGTACATTATATATAAATAAAGTTACATTGCATAAATAGTTTTTTTTTTTTACTAACAATATTGTTGTTCATTTTTCAGTGGATCTGTCTGTATACTTACTTCCAGAATTTGTTATTCATTTAGAACATTTCTTTTTATTTTTTATTTATTTATTGCAAGGTAAGTACAATTTTTATAAACTTAATTCTACTCGCCAAACTGTTACGTTTGATGGCGAGATCACGCTCTAATACAAATTTTATACCTACCTTAAATAAATCTAGGCTTATACTATAGGCACATTATAACCGCATACAATAATGGAAAAAATAGTACATTACGATACAAGGATCGTAGGTGGCACATTACCAGCGAGTTTATAATGTCACTAGCTTGTTATAAAACCCAAGATCCGTGTGTTGCACGACGTTTTTCTATACACTTTTGAGAAAACTTATAGTAAATAGTTAAATTGAAATGGTTAAGAAAGCTACATACATAGTACCCTACAAAAGCTATGATACTACAGGTAAAATATATCATGTAGAAGTTGTAAAAACCAACCCCTATTATATCGCGCCCAGTTTGAGTATCCTTACTATTAACATTTATCATTACATATCAACACCAAAACACTCATAAAACAACATTTAATGTAAAACAATGAAATGAAAATCTTACAAGCTTCTCGGCGCCAACCACGAGACACGCACAGTTTACTGCCTTCATAAGACCAATTTTCGAGCAAGGTGTATTGAAAAAATATATATGATACCAAAAAAGAAGATAATGAAATTACTGTTCCTGCTTGATGTCACTGACACCAAGCAGAGACATCCTCAATTTATTTTTTAACATATTCAACGTTTTAAATTTGGGTTCTTTTCTTAGCACATCTAGCTTATTAAATATTTTAGGAACTAAAAACTTGGTTGACCTTTCTCCATAATAGTTATTTTTTGTAGGTTTTATTAATTTACCCTCTCTGACGCTTCTCGTATTGTACTTACTATTAATTTTTGTTTTAAATTCATCATTAAAATAATGTTCTAAACCTATTAAATAATACAACTTTTTATCTACTGGCAAGACCTTACAAATAGTGAAGAGTTTGTCATAATCGTGTCTGCATAATTTTTTAACATTTTTTGTGACTAAGAGTTTAAGAAGCCTAATTTGTAATTTCTTTATTTCGTTTACATATGTGTTAAAAGTGCGGCCATATACACTAAGCCCGTAGCTTATCAAGGAATCCGCTAGCGCGTGGTACACTACGAGCATTGTACTCTTGCTAAGTATGTGGTTAAAGTGGTAAAACCTACCTAATATGGACCTTAGTATGTTGCAGACATCAAAAATATGTGTTTTCCAATTGAAGTTCCTATCGATAGTTAAACCCAAGTATTTATAGTTTTCTACAACTTGAAGGTTCTTACATTTACAGTTGACTTTTTCTCTATGTAGGCATTCGTAATCATGACCTATTATATTGAGATTATTTTGACATACCTGTTTAGCGCGTTGATTATATGCCGAGTGAATATGCATGCACTTTGTTTTGGACAAGTTTATTATAATGCCGTTGTCATGGGCCCATTTTGTAACACTTTCGAAGTCTTCCTGGATGTAATTCTGGATCTGACTAATTTCCTTAGAGGCATATATTAAGCACATGTCATCTGCGTACATATACACCCGGCACTTATCAATCACATTGGACACGCTATTGACATGCATCAGATACCCGATTGGCCCAAACACTGACCCGGTCGGCACACCAAGGTCCACGACAGCCTCCTCTCCCCTCTCTCCATTGATTACAGTGCTTATTTTTCTGTTAGTTAAATAATTCCGGAACCACCTATTTACCGGTCCGCGTATACCACACTCGTCCATTGCCTGCAGCAGGACATCATGATCGAGCGTATCGAACGCTTTTTTATAATCTATAAATAGTGCAATCGTGCAATAGTGCAATAGTGCCATTTATGTTTATTGCTTTCAAAAATATCTTATATATATCTATACGATATCTTCCTTCACACGCACCATAACCGTCATTCTCTTGTTTCGTTTATGAATTAAAAAAGTTTCAGTTCACGCCAAACACTTTATAAACTAACTAGTGGCTCTATGAGACCTCGCGAGTATTTTTTTTAAATGGCTGACTTATAATTTTTTTACGTTTTCAACCCTAAAATTCCGCATTTTTTTTTTTATTTCCAAAAATTTACTCTACAAACAAATTCTATTAATTTATCGAACCTGCTCACAAAAATCGGTTGAGAAACGCGACCTATAGATGGTAACAAACAGATCGACAGTTGGACAGATAGACATACAAAAGCAATCTTGGCCAAGCTGAAACGGAGTCGCTGCTTTGCGCTCACTCGGTCCACAAATCTAAGAAAAACATTCAAAATAAAACATACCTACATATTAAGGGCAACTTTTACGAAACCCCTAATTGAAATTAAAATTATATTTAAATAGAAAATGTTGTTTAACGTATTGCACCATACATAATCACAATTAGGTGAGCTGTCAAAATTAATTACAGAAAAATGGCAAATTAACTAAGCTAATAGCGATTAACAAAAGTGTCATTTTGATGTTATTTGCTGCAGTCGTCAAGACAACGGTTTTTAGCTGCCATGCACATGTTTCAAACCAAGCAAACAATTTTCGAAGTACGGTATGGAACCTGTCAAATAATTTAAATTTCTACAGTCAAAAATGTTACTGACGTAAAATGGAACGTAGGTTGGTAGTCATAGACATTATTTTTTAGTTTATTTTCTACAAAAATTGTCACAGAAGAGACTCTAATTACAATTTCTTAATTGTGTTTATGACAAAATCTATTTGGTGCAAGACATTACTAATTTTAATTAATTTTAATTGCAATTAGGGGTTAATTATTATTAGTTAATTCAAATTTAGCTAATTTTAAACACTATTTGGTAAAAGCCACCCTAAGGGCAACTTTTACGAAACCCCTAATTGAAATTAAAATTATATTTAAATAGAAAATGTTGTTTAACGTATTGCACCATACATAATCACAATTAGGTGAGCTGTCAAAATTAATTACAGAAAAATGGCAAATTAACTAAGCTAATAGCGATTAACAAAAGTGTCATTTTGATGTTATTTGCTGCAGTCGTCAAGACAACGGTTTTTAGCTGCCATGCACATGTTTCAAACCAAGCAAACAATTTTCGAAGTACGGTATGGAACCTGTCAAATAATTTAAATTTCTACAGTCAAAAATGTTACTGACGTAAAATGGAACGTAGGTTGGTAGTCATAGACATTATTTTTTAGTTTATTTTCTACAAAAATTGTCACAGAAGAGACTCTAATTACAATTTCTTAATTGTGTTTATGACAAAATCTATTTGGTGCAAGACATTACTAATTTTAATTAATTTTAATTGCAATTAGGGGTTAATTATTATTAGTTAATTCAAATTTAGCTAATTTTAAACACTATTTGGTAAAAGCCACCCTAAGACTCATAAAATTAAGATTCTAAAATGAAAATGAAAAATCTTCGAAGTCACTTTAAAAAAAAGCCTCTAAATAAAATATGACAGTGTAAAAAGCGGTTAGCATACGGGCGAGACATACTAGCAGTGACTGAGCCAAGCATCGCTAAGCGGTTATCCTCGGGTATTTTATCCTGTCTGAGAGGTTTTGACGACTCTAAGGAAGACAGATTTTACATCAAAATGATTTTGTAAAAGAAAAGTTTTTGTATAAAAACTCATTATTATTCACGTGATTAACATTAATTATCGTTAGTTTGGGTACTAGACAATTTGCGAGTATCTTTTCGTGATCTTTTCCTTTTTGGACGATTTGCGACTTCTGGTGACTGTAATTAAGGTGGAACTAAATATGATATGAGATATGTAGTTCCTTAACAGATGTATATACATATATGTGTCTATATACCTACTTGTCAAAAACCCATAACCTTCCTTTTGACCAGTGTGGGAAAAACAATTTTTTAGTTCTCAAATAATACTGCAGCATTGGGCCTCGATGGTCCACGTGCCATATCCATATTATATAAGTAATTTGATCCGCCATAGAAAGCGGAAGATCTCTTTATATAAGTTGTTACGACAAGTGCTTGTGACGGGGTTGCCCAGTGGTAGAGCCTGCCATCGACATTAACCCCTATCGAAAGGGGTAGTATGAGAATTACTCAGGGTCTCCAACTCACAGTCTCAAATAAAAGCACGGAAATAAACAGTTGAATGGTTTAATGGTACTTACGTGTAATCACTACTCTACGTTACACTCACTTAAACTAGCGTTGATAACCCACGTATCCTGAAGGGGAACAAGGATTCGCTACTTGATCAAAATAACACTTTCAGGGGAGACCAGATGGGTCTTTGAACACAGTTGTCACACTATCCGGGAGTTCACCACATTCCACGTGCGTACGTCTCGTCGAGTAGGCCCGCACAAACGTAACGGGGTGCAAAGGAAGACCAAGGTCGTTCCTGTAAGTGTAGGCGTTAAAACGATGATGGCCAGCCTCCGAGGAAGCTGGTCCGTTCTGTGTTACTGGGTGTGGAAGGCGTATGCCTTCAGCGTGGTGTAATGTTCTGTTCTGGATACTGTTGGAGTACTGTACGTGACTTTATAAAAGCCTTCAGGATTTTAGCACTGACGAATGACCGGATACCACCTGGACAGTAGGCCCGCACAAACGTAACGGGGTGCAAAGGAAGACCAGAGTCGCTCCCGTAAGTGTAGGCGTTAAAACGATGATGGCCAGCCTCCGAGGAAGCTGGTCCGTTCTGTGTTACTGGGTGTGGAAGGCGTATGCCTTCAGCGTGGTGTAATGTTCTGTTCTGGGTACTGTTGGTGTACTGTACGTGACTTTATAAAAACCTTCAGGATTTTAGCACTGGCATAAGAACTAACACCACCTTGGACAGTAAGCCCGCACAAACGTAACGGGGTGCAAGAGAGCAGCGAGAGCCGTCTCTGTAAGTGTGAGCGCAACAGCGATGTGGCAGGGCAAGTCACCCTCCGTGCAGTGTTTCTGGATGTCAGGCCGAGACCTCTGGTGTGGTGTGATGTGGTGGTTATGAATACTGGATGTGTACTGTTGGCAAATATGTCCAGGTCGGTCAGCAGGAGTTTGTCAGCAGGCCCGCCGCGCCACCTGAAGGGCACGGTGGGGGTATGCTAGGGGTAGTTAGGATAGCAGGCCCGCCGCGCCACCCGAAGGACACGGTGGGGGTATGCCGGGAAGGGTAGTCAGGATAGCAGGAGGGGTAGTCAGGTCTGGTGTTCCGTCAAAGTCGAGGTATGAAGTAGGTCGGTCTAAGGCGGTGATAGGACTACCAGTAGAATGCTAAAATAAATACCTGAACACTAGGAATTGAACGCGTGGGCGGCAGGTTAAACTGATTGTAACGTTTGCTATTCACACTAAACCATTCGATTTGTAAAGCTAAGTTGATTTACGTACGGTTGTAACACAAACGCGAGCAAGATTTCTGGACTTAGACTAATTTCGACTCGGGATTTTAAACGACGGGATCGCGGGGAAAGCTATACGTCCGGAGAGGTCAGTCGCGGTGCTCGGAATCTTGGAGGGGTAGGGAAACATGGGCTTATATACTAGCTGGCGCGCGGGGCAGGGTGTCGCGCGATGC
This sequence comes from Carpatolechia fugitivella, assembly GCA_951230895.1. Taxonomy (NCBI): domain Eukaryota; kingdom Metazoa; phylum Arthropoda; class Insecta; order Lepidoptera; family Gelechiidae; genus Carpatolechia; species Carpatolechia fugitivella. Next base: position 15,071,888 of record OX579659.1, on the reverse strand, counting down.
AGTGGCTGGTTTTGGCGGCGCACGCGGCGACTGTCTCGCTCGGTTCGTCCGGTACAGGCGTCGCCGCCTTCGTATCGCACCGCGCGCCCGCGACGCTGCATAGGAATGTGGTGTGCTCACGGCAGGTATTGCTAGCTATGTGCCCCTTCAAGGGGCCGGTCGATATAACTTCGTTACATTCCCCCCTTCCTTCGGGAGATTTTTTCGTATAGAAAAAATCACTAGTCCACCGGTTCACTGAAATACGTGTGCTAACAATTACAATTTTTTCTGGTTAATTATTTTCTTACTTACTGGTTTATAATTGTCTTTACAGGTTTTTCTGAAATTTATACATACAGGAAAATAATTTTACAGGTTACAGCTTTATCAGGTAGGTATCTGGTTATATTATTGTTTTTACTGGATTTCTGGTATTACCTACTTGAACATGTATTACTGGTTTTTCTGGTTAAAAGTATCGGTTACTTTTCAGGTTGTCTTTGAAGATATACTGGATAAAAGTACAGGGTAATTAACTGGTTTAGTTGGTTGTCTAGGTTTTAATTTTTATTTTACTTACAGGTAATTAATCTACAGTTAATAATTTATTAGCTAAACTTACTCTTTATACTGTCTGTCTTATTAACTATTTGTCAAGTGGTTAAGTTACTACCGTCTATCAGGACTCATGCTATACGCGATGTTAAAAAAAAATATATTTATAGGAAACTAGTTATTATGTAGAACGTTAGCCACTTGTCCACGTCACCTATATCTAAATTATCTACTACTTATTCCACTTGGCTCAAATTAGAACTTAATTAACCTCTTAACACTAGTTGTATGTAATACAAAAATATTTCTGGTTACGGTTTAATTGTCTTATACAGGAATAATGGTAATTACATCTTACATAATTATTCATAATGTCTTGGTTACGTGGCAAAAAGAAAGTACTTAATTAAATATAAAAAAGTGTCTTTTTAACAATGCGAAGCAATGACATGGACCAATGTTAAAGAAACCTATCGTTGTTACAAAAATATCAGGCGCTATTTCAGGTATCTGTGTTTGTGTTATTACTTATTTTTCTAACTTATAAATCTAAATATTTATGAGCTAGGATTAATATTTGTTTATATTTTACATGACTTGTCCTTATACAAGTTTAGCTGGTATTGATTTTTCTATTGTTGTTTTTTCTTATCACTACCCTGCCATCTATTAAAACCCACCTGAACTAGTGCTATAATGTAATTGCGCCCGAGGAACGCGCAACATCGGTGACTTGTATAGTTAGTGTAATAGTTCTGGGGTAACTCAATAGATGTCGCTGTGTTTTCCCTTATTTTTCCGTTTTTCGTTTTGTATTTGTACTTGGTTTTACATAGTGATACAAACGGTACGGAAAACTTATTACTAGCTAAGTAAATGTTAAGTAGGACTATCATTTATAATTGGTCAAATGTTTTGCACTCCGAGTATTCATGCCAAAAAAACAGTAATAAAATTTCATCGATCTTGTACAATGTCTGGTGGCCCCGCCGGCAACGCGCCCACTCACAGTCCGTACAACTCGGGAGACGCGGGTTCGACTCCCGTCCAAGATCGATATTATTTTACTTTCTCTGCTTTTTTCTTATATTACTATTCCTTACTTTTACTTTTTCAAATTACACTGGTTGATTTATTATACATTTATGTGGTTGGTATTTGTTGTTTTATATTTTATTACCCACTTTACATTTATTTTCTACTTACCCTCTTTTTTTTTTTTTTTTTTTTAGTTCAAGGATTATATGTGTTTTTAATGGTTATTTTGTAGAATGTTGCTTATTTTCTATCCTTAATAATAAATAAATTAAACACATCTTTAACGACACTACAAAAAATAACTCTTCTTCTTTTATTTTATTATTGAAATTAAAATGTTTTACCAAAAAAAATAACAATTACTTCTGTGTTACAAAAAAAAACAAAACTTAACACTAGCTCTTCTCTTCCTTTCTTCCTTCTCACCAAAAAATAACAATTACTTCTGTGTTACAAAAAAACAAAAACTTAACACTAGCTCTTCTCTTCCTTTCTTCCTTCTCACCTAACTTCTCTCTTCCATACTTTGCACTTCACGTTTTTGGTAACGTTTTCGTGGACGCTTTCTCCCAGATCTTTTCCTCTTCGATCTTTTCCGTGACGACGGGTCGTGTCGTTCTTCGGCTGGTTGGCTTGCTACCTCGCCGCTGGTTTCCTGGTTTTCTTCCTGGGGTTGGTCTTGAGTGGCGGCTTGGCGTTCCTCCTCTCCTTCCTCGGTGTTGTTCGGTGTGCTTGGGTTTGTCTGTTCTGGTTCCTGGCTGTCCCATTCCCTTATTGCTGCAGCCGATTCGTCTTCCATCCATGCTTCTTCTGGTACTGGCCAGTATCTTACTGGGTCGTCGTCATCGGAGTCTAATTCCTCGTCGGTGCTTATTACAATTAGTATCGGTTCTGTGGGTTCGCTCCTTTGCGGACTCACCACCGCGACCGGCTTCCTTGCTTGTTTCATGGCGTCTACTTTCGCCGAGCGTTCTCATGTGACTGGCTTGCTGCGATCAAAAATTAAATCTTTGTGCATTTTCCATTACTCTTGGCGCTAGTGCGTTTTTTTTTTTTCTTACTATAATATTATCCCCTCTGGTCATAATCGTTTAAGTGAGTGTGTGTCCGTGGTTTTTTTTTTCCCTCTTTTTTTTTTTTTCTCTGGGTTGGTTCTTGGTTTCTTTTTTTTTTCTTATTGGTGGTAGACTTTTAAGTCTTTTATATGTGCTGTGCTGATTTTCTTTGTGTTTGCACAGTGTTGTAATAGGTATATTACGGGTGATTTTTTTTCTATTACCTTGTAAGGGCCAGAATATTTTGGTGCCAACTTTGCCGCGAAATTCTTTTCTGCATTTGATAACGGGAAATCTTTCCGTAGTACCATGTCGCCTACTTTTAGTTCCCATTGCCTCCTCTTTTCGTCGTAATATTTTTTTTGTTTGTTTGAAGCGTGGTTTTGATTTTCACGGACTAGTTTGTATAATTCTTCCAGCTTCGTTCCTTGTTTCATCGCCGTGGTTGGGAATTCATTCTTGTCCCCTGGATTTTTTAGTTCTCTTCCAAAAAGTATAAGGGCAGGCGTATATTTTGTTGATTCATGTTTTGAAGTATTTAGTGCGTAATTTAACTCTGGTAGGTATTCGTCCCACTTTTTGTGGTTGTCTGTTATATAAGTTGCTATCATTGTTTCTAACGTTTTGTTTACTCTTTCTGTCGCATTTTCTTGAGGGGTGTATGGGGCTGTATACCTGTGTTTTATACCCATTTTTTCTAGCTCTTCTTCAAATTTCTTACTTGTAAATTGTCGTCCATTATCACTTATTAATTCTTCTGGTCGTCCATAACGCATTACTACACATTCCTTGAGTGCTTTTGCTGCACTTGTTGCAGTTGCCGTTCGCAAGGGTCGTATTTCTGTCCATTTTGAGAACTTATCATGGAACACTATTATGTAATTGAACCCTTTCGTTGACCGTGGTAATGGGCCGATTAGGTCAGTCGTTACTACTTGCCATGGTTCTGTCGCATTTTTTGTATACATTTTCCCCGGCTTTCCTTTTTGTGACGGTTTGTGTGTTTGGCACTTCATACATTTCCTGATGTATTCGGATGTATCTTTGTACATACCTGGCCAGTAGTATCTTTGTGCTATTCTATGCAGTGTTTTTGTAATTCCTAAATGTCCTGCGTTTGGCACATCGTGGTTTTCTTCTAATATCTGTTTTTTTTTCGTTTGTTTTGACACATAATTTCCATTCCGTGCCTGGTTGTAATTTTGTCCCGTAGTTTATTTGTTGTTCTTTTTTGTATAATTTTCCTTCTCTTATGCGGTATTCTCTTACTCTGTTTGGGTTTTTGCTTGTCTCGTCGTATTGTTTATCGTACCAGTCCTCTTTTTCTCTAGTTGTTACATTCACTGGGTTTCTGGAAAGCTCGTCTGCTATCTGGTTTTGTTTTCCGCTTCTATATTCGATTTTGAAGTCGTACTGTTGAAGTTCCAGTGCCCATCTGGCTAGACGTCCGGTTGGATTTTTTAGATTGTTTAACCACTGAAGTGCCTGATGGTCCGTTTGAACTGTGAACTGGTAACCTTCAAGGAATGCTCTCATTTTCTTTATAGCCCAAACTACTGCCAGGCATTCTTTCTCTGATGTCGTGTATCTAGTTTCTGCTGGGTTTAGCGTCCTGCTTATATACATTATTACTCTCGGTTCTTTTCCATGTTCCTGTATTAAGACCGCTCCAAGGCCTATTTCGCTCGCGTCAGTTTGCAAGATAAATGGCTTCGTGAAGTCAGCTCGTATTAATATCGGGTCTTGTGTTAGTACTTGTTTCAATTGTTGTACCGCTTCTTCTTGCTTGTCTCCCCATGTGAACTTTTTCCCTTTTTTTAACAGTTCCGTTAACGGTGCAATTATTTCTGCGTAGTTTGGTACGAATTTCCTATAGCATGACGTCATACCGATAAACCTTCTTGTTTCTTTGACGTTTGTTGGTGCCTTCAGTTGGTTGATTGATTTTACCTTGTTCTCATTCATTTTTATGCCGTGTTTATTTACCACGTGGCCCAAGTATTCTACTTCTTGCTTGCAGAAATCACATTTTTTACTGTTTATCTGTAGGCCCGCGTCTCTTATTCTTTTGAAAACCTCTCTTAGGTGCTTAAGATGTTCTTGGAATGTTTTTGAGCAAACTATTATGTCATCGAGATATACATATGCGTTTGGTTCGATTGGACTTATAACCATGTCTAGTAGGCGTTGGAAAGTCGCTCCGCTTGAATGTAAGCCAAAAGGCATTACTTTAAATTGGTATAGTCCTCTTCCTGGTACTGTGAATGCTGTCACTGGTTTACTTGTCTCTGTCAATTTTACATTCCAATATCCGTTTTTTAAATCTAGTTTTGAAAAGTACTTTGAATTTCTTAGTTTTTCCAAAGTGTCGTCTATTTGTGGTAAGGGGTACGCGTCTTTTATTGTAATTTCGTTTATTTTTCTGAAGTCTATACAAAAACGATCTTCGCCGTTTTCTTTTTTTGCTAATACTATTGGGGAGCTGTATGGGCTGGTTGATTTTTCTACAATTCCTTCCTTTAGCATTTTATCTACGTGTTTATTGATCTTTTCTTGCATTATTGGGTTCCTTGAATAGTAACGTTGTTTTATTGGTTCTTTATGTTTTAACTTTATTTCATGCTTCACCCAAGTATTCCCTTTCGGTGCCTTTTCGCACTTTTCTAATTCTTCTTCTAATAACTTTTCTAGTTCTCTGTCTTGTTGGTTGGTTGAAGGTTCTTCTTTGTCTGTCTCTTTTTGTTCGTCTGTCGGATTTTCCTGTTGTTGGTGTATGTTTTCCCAACCTATTCTTTTTATTATGTCCATTCCGATTATTATTGTTGATGCGTTTGGTATTACCATTAACTGGTGCTTTATTTTTATGTTGTTTATTGTGATTTCTGGGTGTACGCCGTGTTGTATTTTCACATAAGAACCGTCAGCCAGAGTTATTTTCTTTTCCCTTTTAGTCTCGTGCACCATGTTTTCCTTACAAACTTCATACACGGTGTCGTTTATGTAGGAGGCCGTCGAGCCGGTATCGATTAACGCCTTCCACTGTTTCCCACAAATGTTCACTTTGATAAATATTCTGTTGTCTTCCCTTTTTCCTGTATTTATTGTGCTGGTTTTGTTGTAATTTCCTGGGTTTTGTCTTTTACAACAATTTCGACTTAGCACTCCCATTTTTCCGCAGCCACTACAGAACATTTTCTTTTCGCTCCTGCAGTTGGTGTAGGAGTGTCCTGCTTTTCCGCAGCTCCAACAACACTTTACTCTGTCATAATTTGCCATGTATTTTGTCTGTCTTCTCGCCTCTTTTCCATTCATAGTGTTCTGTGTGTTATATTGTTCTGGCGGTATTGTCTTTTCGTAGTAATTGCGTCGTTCACTGGTTATTTTCTCATATTCGCCGGCTAATTGTATGAGATCGCTGATTGTAGCGAAGTCTTGTTTTTGTATGTAATATTTATAATTTGCGGTCATATTTTCATAAACACGGTTGACTGTTTCGCTTGGCGACAAGTTTCCATACCGCCTAGCTAGTGTTTGTATGTCCGTCAGGTAATCTACGAATTTTTCATTATATCTCTGTTTTCTTTCTATAATTCTACCGATCAGGTCTGGTTCGTAGTTTGGCGGGTAAAAATAGAGCTTGAATACTTCAATGAATTTATCCCACGTTGTCCACGTGTCGACATTGTTGCGATGCCATAGCATGGCTTTTCCTCTGAATAATCTTGGTAGTGACGGGAGTAGTTTTTCCTTTTCTACGTCGCACGTTGTTGCTAATTCCTCGAGGCGCTCGAGGAACTCGATGGGATCGTTGTTTGTATCGAAATACAAATTCCATGAGGAAATTAGGTTACTGAAGTTTGTACTGGTTTTTGACGACTCGAGCACCTTGTCATCGTCGTCCATTTTGTCTTTATTTTTCGGGGATGTTTTCGGTGTTTGAAACGCGTCGTGCGGGGACTGTATTAATTTATTTTCAATTTTATTTTGGGGATGGGAATTTGTCGTGTTGTCTGTGTCTGTCTCTGAGTCTGAGCTTATCGGTGTACAGGATAATATTTTTTCAAGCGCCTGATCGTTTTTATCTATTTGTTTAGATGTACCTGGCTGATCCCGACGGCTTATCAATGAAATATCGAGCAGGTACTGTTTTAAATTTATTAACAGTTGTCGTTTAGTTAGGCCCTCGGTTGGCAAATGTCGTTTTCGCGATTCATTTATAAGAAAATCTTTTTCAAGTGTATATAACGGACTGGACATTTAGTTAGGATTGTATAAATCGTTAACACACAAAGATTGCGGGTAAAAACAATATAAAAAACACGGGTATAGTTTATTACACGACCACATGATAAGACAACATGAAAGTGAGTTTTAATAATATTATAAAGAGACTATCCTGAGCGTTATTTACGTTGGGCGCCAAATGTGACGGGGTTGCCCAGTGGTAGAGCCTGCCATCGACATTAACCCCTATCGAAAGGGGTAGTATGAGAATTACTCAGGGTCTCCAACTCACAGTCTCAAATAAAAGCACGGAAATAAACAGTTGAATGGTTTAATGGTACTTACGTGTAATCACTACTCTACGTTACACTCACTTAAACTAGCGTTGATAACCCACGTATCCTGAAGGGGAACAAGGATTCGCTACTTGATCAAAATAACACTTTCAGGGGAGACCAGATGGGTCTTTGAACACAGTTGTCACACTATCCGGGAGTTCACCACATTCCACGTGCGTACGTCTCGTCGAGTAGGCCCGCACAAACGTAACGGGGTGCAAAGGAAGACCAAGGTCGTTCCTGTAAGTGTAGGCGTTAAAACGATGATGGCCAGCCTCCGAGGAAGCTGGTCCGTTCTGTGTTACTGGGTGTGGAAGGCGTATGCCTTCAGCGTGGTGTAATGTTCTGTTCTGGATACTGTTGGAGTACTGTACGTGACTTTATAAAAGCCTTCAGGATTTTAGCACTGACGAATGACCGGATACCACCTGGACAGTAGGCCCGCACAAACGTAACGGGGTGCAAAGGAAGACCAGAGTCGCTCCCGTAAGTGTAGGCGTTAAAACGATGATGGCCAGCCTCCGAGGAAGCTGGTCCGTTCTGTGTTACTGGGTGTGGAAGGCGTATGCCTTCAGCGTGGTGTAATGTTCTGTTCTGGGTACTGTTGGTGTACTGTACGTGACTTTATAAAAACCTTCAGGATTTTAGCACTGGCATAAGAACTAACACCACCTTGGACAGTAAGCCCGCACAAACGTAACGGGGTGCAAGAGAGCAGCGAGAGCCGTCTCTGTAAGTGTGAGCGCAACAGCGATGTGGCAGGGCAAGTCACCCTCCGTGCAGTGTTTCTGGATGTCAGGCCGAGACCTCTGGTGTGGTGTGATGTGGTGGTTATGAATACTGGATGTGTACTGTTGGCAAATATGTCCAGGTCGGTCAGCAGGAGTTTGTCAGCAGGCCCGCCGCGCCACCTGAAGGGCACGGTGGGGGTATGCTAGGGGTAGTTAGGATAGCAGGCCCGCCGCGCCACCCGAAGGACACGGTGGGGGTATGCCGGGAAGGGTAGTCAGGATAGCAGGAGGGGTAGTCAGGTCTGGTGTTCCGTCAAAGTCGAGGTATGAAGTAGGTCGGTCTAAGGCGGTGATAGGACTACCAGTAGAATGCTAAAATAAATACCTGAACACTAGGAATTGAACGCGTGGGCGGCAGGTTAAACTGATTGTAACGTTTGCTATTCACACTAAACCATTCGATTTGTAAAGCTAAGTTGATTTACGTACGGTTGTAACACAAACGCGAGCAAGATTTCTGGACTTAGACTAATTTCGACTCGGGATTTTAAACGACGGGATCGCGGGGAAAGCTATACGTCCGGAGAGGTCAGTCGCGGTGCTCGGAATCTTGGAGGGGTAGGGAAACATGGGCTTATATACTAGCTGGCGCGCGGGGCAGGGTGTCGCGCGATGCAGTGGCTGGTTTTGGCGGCGCACGCGGCGACTGTCTCGCTCGGTTCGTCCGGTACAGGCGTCGCCGCCTTCGTATCGCACCGCGCGCCCGCGACGCTGCATAGGAATGTGGTGTGCTCACGGCAGGTATTGCTAGCTATGTGCCCCTTCAAGGGGCCGGTCGATATAACTTCGTTACATGCTTATAGTTATTTTCCAGATGAGCGCATTTTCTCGTGGACCGGGTTGTTACAATACCTAATTTTAAACGACACATTCTATGATCATTGATCTACAAAATAAGTGTGAAAATTCCTATAAAAAAATAGCTTTTCAGTTTCATTTTCCTCCTCAGTACCTAAGTACATAAAATATAAAAAAAAACTGTCAGACATTACAGAATCACAACATGCTTCAACCCCAATGACTTTTTATCACCTGCCCGTTTTATTAGGGCCATATACCGACAACAGCGCATTTAAAAGTAAGGATTACAAGTGAGCAGATTGCTTTAACGTGCTCATTTGGCAACCAGGGTTTTGAGCCAATAAAATTGGATGGGTTTCGCCTTTTGGGGTTAAAAAGAGCAGGCTTTCTACTTCTTCCACGGTATTATCCGTGTTATTTTGTATTTCACATCTGTATCAGAGAATAATAATGGTGAAAAAAGTTAGAAAATAATTTCATAATTATTATTTCAAAAATAGGCAGAAAATACAAGGTTTAGTATTATATTTAGGTTTATATTATTGTTGAAAGTTTTTGTCTGCTTGTTACAATTTTCATATTTTGCACAAATATTTTATAGAAAGATCAGGATTTTTATCATAAATGAGTGTAATTAAGTGTGTGTGTGTGTGTGTGTGTGTGTGTGTATTTAGTGTGTAGTGTGTGTACTAACATAAAATAAATAACTTATTTTTAAAACTTATGATAATGTATTTTTATTTCGACTATTCGCAGATCCGCTTAGTTTGGAAGACATTTTAACAATATGTAACAAGAAGTTTAGTATAATAATGTGGCCATTAATAGCACCAATACTAAACCACCTAACCTTTATTATACCAAATAATGTCATTTACGATTCAAATAAGAGGTTTCGTGTCCTCATATCGGCAAGCAATGACTATAAATATAACCAATGTTTACGAGTCTCTTTATGACCCTGTATATGTTTCGGGTCCAAAACTTGTCAGCTTTTCATTTTGGATGGATTGTAATTGTAATTTGTTAATGGATTGTAATTTAGTATGATACACAATTATTTTGTTCATATTACCAAATAAAGTAACGTAAACAACAAATAAGCCGTTCGTTTAGGTAAAATCTACATTATAATATTATTAATGTATGTCTGTCTGTATGCCTTTTGCAGCAAATCTATTAAACCAATTTTAAAAAAAGGTGTACGGTTTGATCCTCACGGATAGTAAAAAATTACTCCGGGAAGAAGTCTCAAGAATAGTTTAATTTACTCGTGATATACCTTGAACAAACTTTTCATCTGTTTTTATATAAATCAAAATAATATCTGTTGTTAAGTTCCACTGCTGGGCTATATTTAATTTTTAATAGGTATATAATTTACACCATATTTCCAGCTGCTTAGTTTGCTGCATAGGAATTTCAAAATAATTCACAGTACAGATTATTTTCATACGCATAAGAATTTTCTTTAGAAATAGTCTCTAGTAAAATAGTACCGGTAATATACCTATTTGCTATACCTCTATTGACGTTAGCCTTTCATTAATATGCATGATCATAAAATGGTTCTGGAGTGGCTTACACGGTGCAGTTACAAGTGGAGAGCTCACGTGATCACCAGGAGAACAGAAGGTCTGTGGAGATCTTTTGTTTAAATAGCTCTTTTTAGTTGTCCGACTGCTGGGCATCAACATCGACGGTCCGTTACAGTCCACTGCTGGACTATGAGCCTCCTCCACTCAAGTGGAGGGTTTTGCCATAATCTCCACGCTTGGCAGGCGGGTTGGAGATCGCAGATTAAAAGGTTACTGTATCAGAGAGCGCTGCTGCCCGTTCCCTGTTCAATGTGTAGTCTCTAAGTCGCCTCTTACGACACCCACGGGAAGAGTCGGGGTTGGTGACAAATGTATTCTACTCCACAGAGTACCTTTTTATATACGGGGTTCTACTCTGCCGTCAACACACGGCGGCACAAACCTTATCCTTATCCTTTCACTGGTCTCGATCTTGGGCCAAACAAAACTCATTGTGTGTGCCAAAAATACTCATGGAGAAAAATACCTATACAACATAATTATTTGAGTATGTCTAATGACTGGATTTGTAATTACGTTTTAGGAAGTATTAAATCTTTTTGTCCATGATCATGATACTAATAAATAATTATTTTAACCAAGAATAATCAAATTGGCAGATGCTAATTAAAAAGCTTTTATCGATCAGATGATAATAATTGTCGTCGAATTAGGTGTAAGATGTAAGAGAAGATTATACATAATATATTTCTTGGAATACAATGTTCACATTTTTTATCATCTTCATCATCAATAAATGATAGTGATTATTGCAGTGCTAAAATTTTCTTCACCTATCAACTAAATCTGTTTTAAATGCAAGTTTATTGGCGTTACCACAGTTGAATGAATGAATGAATGAATGAATGAATATACTTTATTGCACACACAGAAATTAATAATATACAGTTACCAGTCATTACAAGTCATTCAGCTAAGTAAGTTATACCAGCTTTAACTAATTTTGTACGGCAGCGTCTGTCTTTTCTTAAATAATAACTTTTTAGGATATACTTATCTGAAAGAAAAAAAGACGCTCAATGGCCACTCCACAGTTCCCTTATGCCAACACTTCAGGTTGGCACTAGGTATTTAAGTGGACTTTAATAATGAGTTAGCGTGTCTACAGTCTCGTCTAGACTCCTGCGCACAGTAAATAAAACGTTTTCATAAGCCAGCCGTCGCGCCTTCATAAAATAGGCTTTAATTTTAATAGAAAAGGGTTCAGTTAAAGAATTTATAACGCTGGTTTTTCCAGTCTGAAAATGAACTTAGTTCTACAGTTTATTACTAGAAATGACGCAATAAGTTAGTTGAGTTTTTGCGAGTAATTATATTTAAATGCACTCTAAAAAAATAATACGGTCAACTCACGCGTTTACTTAGCTCAACTTTAACTTTTAATATAATATATCATCATCATCATCGTGTGGGTTGTAAAGTCGACAAACGACCTCACTAACTCTGGTGTCAGTGTTATAGAGCCGCCAAAGGCCACTGACTTGGCTCATGTAACAACTAAATAGTAGCCGGGACCAACGACTTAACGTGCCTTCCGAAGCACGGAATCAACTATCTTTTCGTACTCTTCTTCTCTGTAATGGGCGTCGAAATCTCGACACCTCAGCCACGGACGTTGTGAATATAATAAACGTGAAAGTATGTTTGGACGTTTGGAATGTTTTCCGTTGTTTCTTCCGCTTTCACGCTTAAACTACGGAACGGATTTGAATGAAGTGTGAAATAAAAAGAACTGTCAAATAGACGGCAACTCTAAATCTTCAATAAATAAAATATTATGGAAAACGAGAGACTTAGATGAAATAAATAATTATGGTAAATATTGTTTGGACAGTTTAAAGAATGTCTCATACTCTAGTCAATGTTCGTTCTGTGATAATAGTTTTAGTATAAATACTTGTATAAATACAGATAAACATAAACATGATATAAATAACTTGTATGACAGAACTATCGAAATTTTACAGCAGGCATCTATAATAAGTTCTCGTAAATGTACACAGAGGAAGTTTAGACAGGTACCTGGATGGAATTATTATATTCAAGAATACCATGAGAATGCGCGAATGTATTTTAAGTGGTGGGTTGAATGTGGTAAACCAAATACGGGATTTGTTTATGAAAACATGCGTAATAGTAGGAAGATTTTTAAAAGTAAATTAAAATGGTGCCAGAAAAATGAAGAAGGTATCAAAAATAATATTTTAGCAATTAGTAGAAATAATAAAAATTTTGTTAATTTTGGAAGGATACGAAAAGTTTTAATCATAAAGAAGTATTGCCTGTGAGTGTAAACAATAATGTAGATCCGAAAACGATAGCAGATATGTTTGCTACACATTTTAAAGTTCAACCACTGGACGTGGAGTGTGTGTCCGAGCAGCTCCCTTGTTCTCACCCTAGCAACCCGGTCACCTCCAGTAGTGATAGATCTATGACATTTACGCCTGAACAAATAGTCAAAGTTGTTAAAGGTATGAAAAGAGGCAAATCGCCAGGATTTGACGGACTGAGTGTGGAGCACTTACTCTACGCCAGTGATGAACTGTTCCGTATTTTATCAGTCCTTTTTAATTTATGTATTAAGTACAGTTATTTGCCAGTTAATCTTATGAAAACTGTTGTCGTACCCATAGCTAAAAACAAAACAGGTGACCTGTCTAGTCTGTCGAATTATAGGCCCATATCCTTAGGGACCATAGTCAGTAAGGTTTTCGAACGACTTTTGCAGCCTGAACTGGCGAAAACTCTCAAACTGAACGATGCTCAGTTTGGTTTTCGTGCCGGACTCTCAACGGACTCGGTCATACTAAGCCTGAAATATGCGGTCTCCTATTATGTTAATAGAGAGACCTCCATATACGCCTGTTTTCTGGACCTGAGTCGTGCCTTCGATTTGGTCAATTACTCGCTCCTGTGGGATAAATTGGCTAAATCAGGCACGCCGACTGAAGTCGTAAGTCTGTTGAGATTCTGGTACGAGAATCATACCAACAGTGTAAGATGGGGCGACGCACACTCTAGCGAGTATAGGTTAGAGTGTGGCGTACGTCAAGGTGGACTCACTTCTCCTGACCTCTTCAACCTCTATGTTAATGGGCTTATCGAGGAGCTGAGAGGCACCAGAATTGGCTGCCATGTTGGTAACCTGTGTGTGAACAATTTAAGTTACGCCGATGATATGGTGCTTCTCAGCCCCTCGATAGACGGTATGAGAAAGCTACTCAAGATTTGTGAGGACTACTCTAAGCATCACGGCCTTAAGTACAACGTAGCCAAATCGGAGATGGTAGTTTTCAGGTCAGGAAGAGGTCCGGGGAAAGTGCCCCCGGTATTTTTATACGGTTCGCCGGTTCGGGTTGTAAAGAGTTTCAAATACTTGGGACATGTTTTAACGGACGACTTGCGTGACGATGCGGACTTGGAGAGAGAACGTCGAGCTTTGGCAGTGCGCTGCAATATGCTGGCACGAAGGTTCGGAAATTGTACTAGGGACGTAAAGTGTACTCTCTTCAGAGCATTCTGTCAGAGTTTCTACACTTGTCAGCTTTGGGTGGGGTACACTAAACGTTCCTATAACAAACTGCGTGTTCAGTACAATGATGCCTTCCGAATCATCATGAAATTCCCACGCTATTGCAGTGCCAAGAGCATGTTCGCCGACGCCAGGATACCGGACTTTTATGCGATCCTCCGAACCCGCATCGCCTCGTTTTGGAAGAGGCTACAAAATAGTAGCAATGAAATTCTAAGGACAATTGACGAGGACCCTTTTGGTCCATTTAAAAAACACTGGTCCTCTGTGCACATGCATGAGAACGTTAGATAATTTCTTGTGTTATTTATTTTATAAGTTTTATTGTATTTTTATTATTATGGGTTTTTTGAAATGCCTGAAATAAAGAATTATTATTATTATTATTATTATTAAATAAATATAGTTTATAGCCTGTATTAACACAGGATACTTTTTACGGGAAAAGGTCTTATTCCCACGGGAAGAAATACCTAAATAAAAAACGTGAGTGTAGCCACGGGCGGACAGCTAGTTTAAACAGAAGTGTTAGAAAATATAAAAAAATACCCGTAGGCTGATTGGTAGGGCTTCTGCCCTTCTGCGCCACTGTCCTGCGATCCTGAACGAAAAGGTTGAATGAACGCACATTACGAATTCAAAATTCGAAAACACATTGTACGTTGGGATTCGAAACTGCGTCTCCCGTCCGGCCCTAACCACTACGCTACCAACCACACTCTACACAAATTAAAAAAGCGAATCAAAATTTGATAAAGTTCAAAGCAAATATGATGAAAGCACGCCTGTCGTAAAAGAAGCAGCAACTAAACGAGAACCACATAAAGTTCTCATCTGTTAAAAAGCTTTTGCGGAAAAAACAACTGACAGACGGAATAAAAACTCCAAGTGGAAAGACTAGAAACTTGCGCGAAACTTATATCATATGAAACAGTTTTTTTAATGGCATTTGAAGCGTGTCCGTATCGTTAGTTTTGTATCGTGCACCTTCGCAGTTCGCGCGCGATCTGAATGCAGTTCATCATCATCATCAACAGCTCATATACGTCCCCACCGAGGGGCTCGAGCCTACCCTGAATTAGGGCGATTAGCCTTAGTCGACCTAGTTGGCCCAGTGCGGGTTGGTCGACTTCACACACAACCTGTGAATTTCTTCGCAGGAGTGTGCAGGTTTCCTCACGATGTTTTTCCTTTACCGTAAAAGCATCGAATAAACGTACATTATGAATTCGAAATTCGCAAACACGGTGGGGATCAAACCCGGATGAAGTTCGGATAGTGCGAACACCTTCCCTTCTTTGGCCACGTCATCACTCTCCATCGGGTGAGACCACAGAGACAAATTGTCTCCGTGGGTGAGACTATGGTAAACAAAACACATTGACTACAAAATAATGTTATTTAAAGGAAATTAAAATCAAGTTTGTTTCGGCTATTATTTTTTAGGTGAACCATGTTGGAAGCCGTTGGCAACTCAGCAGCTCTAACAATAGGGTACATCAAAATCAACAAAATCAACGGCCCGTTACAGTTCACTGCTGGACTATGAGCCTCCTCCACTTAAGTGGAGGGTTTTGCCATAATCTCCACGCTTGGCAGGCGGGTTGGAGATCGCAGATTAAAAGGTTACTGTATCAGAGAGCGCTGCTGCCCGTTCCCTGTTCAATGTGTAGTCCCTAAGTCGCCTCTTACGACACCCACGGGAAGAGTAGGGGTTGGTGACAAATGTATTCTACTCTGCCGTCACCACATGGCGTAGGGTACATACCTACATATAATTAAAAATATTTGTATGTTTGGAACAACGGAACGAATTTAGATGAAATTTGGAATGGAGGCAGTTTGTATTTGTACGCTGGACTAACATACTTTCTACTTTACTTTCTACGGGAAAAAGTCTTATTCCCACGGGAAAATGCTACATAACGCGAGCGTAGTATCACGCGGACTGCTAGTATCTACATAAAGTATTTTCGTAGTCCCAACTTCACAACCGCTACAAGATTGACTCCTAGACTCTTACTAGAATTCCCTTGGGAATTTTCTACAAACGCTCGCACACAGTCTGTCTACATTCCTAGCTCATGTGATTGTACAAATGCCAGCATAGTCGTCTAGTGATAGCAGTAAACAACTTGCCAACCGCACTTCACTTATAGCGTGCTTATAGCTCTTAGGGAAAACGATTTAGAATAAAACACTTACAACACTTTACTTAGTGTTTTGTTGTATGTGCCTTAAATAAAATGTATTCTTATTCTTCAAAACAGCTATTATGCATAATAACCAACAAGTAAGCCAGCCACCAATTTTTATTTACCTCAATTTAAACAATAGATTGATCCCAATTATGTACACATTATAGCTTCGTTAGTATTTTTTTCTAAATGATGTCTACAATAAGTTTTATTTTTGTTTCTGGGTACCTAATCACACATCGCCCACACGACGAGGAAAGTTTTTTTTATAATTTTGTGAATGTCATCATGATAAATTGTTTTATTTATTGTGTTATAAAATCACAGGAAAATTTAATTTATATTTTTTCTATGGGTCCTCCAACACAAATAAATAAGTATTCACATAAAAGGCACCTATAAAAACCTTTAGGTCCCTTTAGGGAGCTTGAAAAAACCTAGTTCCTTACGAAGTTGTTATATAAAAAAATACTATACGGTGCCAATTCATAATATAATATTAGCATCGTGCTATTGGGCAGGATTATATAAAAAATTCTATTCTTTCGAATTAATAATAAAATATAATTATCTACGCACGTTCCTTTAAGCAAGGGAAATCTTGGAGGCAGTTAATCTTAATCGCTAAGGAATTTCAGACGTTGGTCCTTAATTAATTATCTAGGAACTTAATTGCATTTTTAATTATTTCTCAAGATGGCTCGTCGACAAAAGAAATGTTGAATGGAGGTTTTTAGTGTCTCCATCTTATGTTAGGATAAATCTATATATTAAACGAGTTGTCTCAACGCGACTTTGCTTGCGTGATCTGTGTTTTGCTTCCAACACTTATAAACATTTTATAATAAAAAATAACAAGAAAATAATTCTGCTTCTAAATAAAGTATACCAAGATAAAACATTTTAAGCCCACCAATTTTACCTTCAGCAATACAAATTGTGGCTGGAGCCACGTCCCAGAGAGAGCGAGCGAATTACTCGAACCTGGAATCAGTGTATGGTTTTTTGCCGTTTGCTGTCGAAACCGCGGGTCCGTGGTATTTGGAGGCTATACGTCTCGTGGGAGAAATTGGGGTAAGGATCCTCATTCCGGCTTCTTCCTGATGCAGCAGATCTCCCTTGTTGTTCAGCGCAGCAATGCTGCGAGCATCATGGGTACGTTTTGTCGGGGGGCTGTACGGGTGGATTTTTATTGTTCTTTATTATTATTTTTTACTTTTTATTTTATTTGTTTGTTTGTTGAATTTGACA
This sequence comes from Carpatolechia fugitivella, assembly GCA_951230895.1. Lineage (NCBI taxonomy): Eukaryota > Metazoa > Arthropoda > Insecta > Lepidoptera > Gelechiidae > Carpatolechia > Carpatolechia fugitivella. The sequence continues at coordinate 15,054,522 of OX579659.1, read as the reverse complement.
TTGAATTATTATTGTTCAATCTGACATTGTTAATTATAAAAATATAACTACGAGTGTCTACATTTTTTCTTATACATTTATCTAAGATTTTGACTATCTCGCTACCCACGGTTATACCCGCGTCACCCCGCGTTACATTTTTTTTTTCGGTAAAACCTACCTTTCTTTGCTTTAAATATAACAAATTGTACGTTTTCGATAATCCAGCTAGTTACGTTAAAAAATCTCAATCAATTTAATTGAACTGAAACTACAGTTTTTTACATAATAGAACACTTTATTAGTACTGCATGGAAAAAATATCATCCATGGTCATGTTTGACCTATGTACTTAGTTATGAAAAAAAAAACACGCAATTAATTTTTAATAGAAAGATAACGATTGCTATCAGTATGTATGACACGAAACCGCTTAGTAAACAAGTTATAAGACTGCTAAAATAACATGTCAAACCAAGTTTTATCAAAATCGGTCGATAAACATGAAAGTTGGCCGCCATCTTAAATTTTTCTAAATTTCAACATTGCATTGTGGTTTTTATGCCAAAATAGTATAACTAACCAAGTTTTATTAAAATCGGTCGATAAACGTGAATGTTGGCCGCCATCTTGAATTTTTGTAAATTTTAACATTGCGCTGTTGTTTTTATGCCAAAATTGTATGTCAAACCAAGTTTTATCAAAATCGATCGATAAACATGAATGTTGGCCGCCATCTTGAATTTTTATAAATTTTAACATTGCGTTGTTGTTTTTATGCCAAAATAGTATGTCAAACCAAGTTTTATCATAATCGGTCGATAAACATGAAAGTTGGCCGCCATTTTGAATTTTTATAAATTTTAACATTGCATTGTTGTTTTTATGCCAAAATAATATGTCAAACCAAGTTTTATCAAAATCGGTCGATAAACATGAAAATTGGCCGCCATCTTGAATTTTTATAAATTTTAACATTGTGTTGTTGTTTTTATGCCAAAATATTATAACGAACCAAGTTTTATCAAAATCGGTCGATGAACATGAAAGTTGGCCGCTATCTTGAATTTTTGTAAATTTTAACATAGCGTTGTTGTTTTTATGCCAAAATAGTTTTTCAAACCAAGTTTTAACAAAATCGGTCCATAAACAAAAAAGTTGGCCATGGCGGCTTGAATTTTTATAAATTTTAACAACCAAACCAAACAAGCAAGTACCAAGTAGACAGATATGTCTGACGTCTGTCCTTAGATGCGGTCCACTCGCCACACCACCAGTCTACTCGTGACCTTGGAGCGTGTAACCGTTCCGAAATATCGAGGTAACAACGTTAAATATTACCGTGGTAACAAACCCGCGAATTGTGAGAATGTTAGTGTAGTGTACAACCACGAAAATCTTAAAACATATAAGTTACAATCTGAGTTTAAAAAATAATTAACCATTCTAAGACAATAACAACACCCCGTGATTTCTTGTCCTTTTCTCTGACTTGAACCGCTTTTATCCGCTTTGAACCGCTTTCATCCGGTAAATGCGAGAAACGATCTCCTCCTCTCGTTAATGGACTTAGGAAATTAAGAGAGGATTATGCATTGCTTCAGTGTTTGTGACAATATTGTGTGATAAACCTATACGTACATATTATATTATAAGGTATAATATAAATTATTACCTACTTCATACGTAAAATACTTATTTACCTAAAATGTGTTATTTTTATCAGCCGTTGATCTTTTTTTTTATTGTGTTATTATTATATATTTGTTATTTCAGTAAAAAGTGGTACAATTTTAAAATAATCCTCGAATTTCTTATCATATCCCTAGTGATATGATCATATCACGGCTAAAACTATCTTACGGCGACATAGACACAGTGAGTATTGTGTGTCGTGAAAAACAAGTGAGTGACAATAGTAGTGGTTCGAACAATCAGCGTGAGGGTAGCCGCCGCGTCCGAAGGAGGGTAGACAGATATGTCTGACGTCTGTCCTTAGATGCGGTCCACTCGCCACACCAGTCTACTCGTGACCATGGAGCGTGTAACCGTTCCGAAATATCGAGGTAACAATATTAAATATTACCGTGGTAACAAACCCGCGAATTGTGAGAATGTTAGTGTAGTGTACAACCACGAAAATCTTAAAACATATAAGTTACAAGATCGTCGCCAAAACCTCATTTCCTGAACCAACTGTTATAAAAACTTAACACAAACTTCGCGAGCACTAAAAGCAATCTTGAAATTCTGGAAAGCAAATTTCCAGCACCGGTTATTGAAAAATTGCGTTACTCCAGCTCAAACATTTGCATATTGCTGAATATTTTCCGTTCGATTATAAAACCGTTGTGTTAAATTACTATAAAGGTTTAACTGGTTTAACCAATAACCCACCTTTTTACTTCGCCGTAGTCGGGTAAAAAGGAGGATATTTTATTTTGTCAGAAGATTTTTTTTACTATGTCGTTGTACCTAACAAGTTGTCCAATTTTCATGATTTTGGCTTTGTTAAAAAGATAGTTCCTAATATGGTATAATTGACAATGGGATCCATAATAAAGCCAACAAACTCTTAACAAAGGTATCTGTCAGCAGTTACAAAATATTAATATTTAAAAGTTATATAACGTGTTTTTAAAAAGTAAAGGTCTTCAGTGTGCTCATTAACCCCAGTAGCGTTACGAAATTTTCAATTTAATATTTTTAATGAATAATCAGCGTTAGATTTTTCAAAATATTAAAATTATGTATACACCCTCTCAGATAGCTTATCTGACAGATTTATTTATGCAATTCTATGGCAGATTGAATAATTATTATAGCGTTTTAGAAAAGAATAATAAAATAGAATAAACTTTATTGCATGCACAGAAAAAATGTGCGTAGGTGTATATATTATATGCCGAATCTGAACCTTAACATTAACCTCAAACTGTAACAACACATTTTTAAGTGATCTTATTACTCGTATACAAAAAAAAGCACTTAAAAAAACGCTGAACACTTTTAGGGTTTCGCGGTTATTAATATTAATAACACACATATCTACCGTTACCACGATTTTGGTTCACGTTAACAGTCCCCATACAAGCGTTTCAAAACATGCCATATGTCCAAATGAGATATTAAATTTTTTGGCTTTCGTTTGTTATTCACTGTATAAATTAATAAAAATTAATAAAAAAATAGGTCATTGACCCCGGATATGGCCGTGTACACCCGGCGGTACACGGACTTGTGAATTATAATTACCGTGTACACTTATCGTGTACCACGGACTCGGCGAGCTTGCTAGTAGAAAATTATTGTTTTTTTGTGATGCTACCCTCAACTAAATATATAATTTGTGTCATTATGATTGCTAATTCGCATTACTTTGTAACAAATCTTCGTGTTATCAATATTTGCTTGTGTAAAAGTGTTTTTCCTATTTTCTGGATACGTTTTATGAACTGTTGAAATGGCAAGGAGAATACGAGACGAAGACATTAGAAGAATCTTAGAAGATTCCGATGGAGAAGAGGAAATCATAGAATTATTGGATCAGGAAGAAGACCTACAAGATGAAGAATACCAAGACGATGATGATGAAGATGGAGAAGCATATTTAGAAGTTGGCCCAGTGATTGAGGAAACAGTTGAAAATATCGCTAGAGAAGTACAAATTGTAGATGTTTCAGGTCAGCCTTCCAATGAAAGAGTTCTAGATAACCCTATTCGTCTTCCTACACCTGATGTTCCATCGCGTGCTCCGGTATCGAGAAGAAGAAGACGATCAACTGCTCCTGTAGATATAGCTGCTGAGTGGAGTTTCGAAGTAAAGGAGTTGTCACGCAAACAGTTTACAGGTCATGAGGAACCTCCCCGTCAACAGGTATTATTTGATTCTGACTCTGATATTTATACCATCTTCCGTAAAATTATAGATGATGACGTAATAAATCTAATGGTGCAACAAACCAATTTGTATGCTCAGCGTTTGTTACAAGAGCCTGGAAAACCACACAGCCGCAAATTTCGTTGGTCTGATGTTGATGAACCCGAAATGTTGAAGTTTCTTGGCGTTATATTTCTTACAGGCATAATAGTGTTCCCGACACTTGAATGTTATTGGAAGAAAGACGATATTTATTATCACCCTTTACTCCACAAGATCAATATGTCATACAACAGATTTCGGCTGATCCTAAGATGTTGGCATTTTTGTGATAATAATGCGCCCAGAGAAGAAAACGATCGACTCTATAAAATCAGTCCATTGATAGACCTTATCATAGGAAATTCAAGGACTATTTACACACCTGGCCAGATTATTGTTGTTGACGAGTCGATGGTGCATTTCCGCGGAAGACTTCTTTTTCGTCAATACATACCATCGAAGACACATAAATACGGCATCAAAATCTATAAGCTTTGCTCTGCAGAAGGATATACCTGGGGCTACCAAATTTACAGTGGTCAAAGTGTGCAAGTTTTTGGACTGGATACCTCTGGAAGTATCGTCGTAACATTGGCAGAAGGCCTACTTGATGAAGGTCGCTGTATGATAACCGACAATTACTACACGAGCGTCCCTTTGGCAGAGTTTTTGCTTTCCCGCAATACAGATCTTTGCGGCACAGTCAACAGAAAAAGAAGAGGTTTACCAAAAGACGTAATGGACGCTAAACTGGCGACTGGTGAAATTGCGGTGAAACAAAAAAATGAAAACGTGACAGTACTAAAATGGAAGGACAAAAGAGATGTTTGCGCACTGTCGACTTGCCACGGTAAAGAAATGTCTCCTACATCTGGACGAACCCCAAAACTAAAGCCCAATATAATCCTAAGTTATAACAAAGGAAAAAAAGGTATAGACGTGGCTGATCAGATGGCAAGCTACAACTCACCTATAAGGAAAACTATAACATGGTATAAAAAAGTTGCAATAGATTTGCTGTCGATAGCTGTAGTCAACTCTACCATAATTTATAACGAGATGCATCCGGGCAGTAGAGAAAAGCTGACTATTCTAGCAGCTCATGAAGCTATTGTAAAAATGCTGTTACAACCTGATCTTCTTCACCAAGAAACACGGTCTAGAACCCCGCAGTCACAATCTGGATCCTCAAGGTCATCAGAACTACCAGGGCCATCGAGATTAGTAAGACCATCATCAGGAAGACTGTCATCTGCTTCAAATACGTCACATCGAAGCGTTCACTTTTTGGAATCTTTGGGCAAGAAAGGATCTCGTACCATCCGAAGACGATGCGTCGGATGTTATAAAAAACTTCTTGATGAAGGTGGACTTGCTCCATACGCACGTGCCAAAGCCAAAAGGGTTTCAACACAATGTAAAATCTGCAAAAAAGCATATTGTTTTGATTGTTTTTCTGAAGCTCAAGTTCATCAATAAAAATTACATTGTTTTCTACGAAGTTGTTTTTTTTTTCGTTTTGGCATAATGCTATTTGCACATTGCCACAGACTTTGAGTTACTAGGGCAAGATGAAAAAAAAAATGTGACATGTTTTTGACTTTTTCTATTTATAAGGTCTTTGGCTACAAGTCCTTTATGAAAATATCAACAAATTTTACGAGTCCGTGATTTGACAGCCCATAAAGCTGCACTGGTCTCGTGTACCTCATAGGGTACACGAACTCGGCGGAACCGCTCCCCGTGTGCCACATACGGTACACCGGACTGTTAACGTGTTAAAATAAGCTTGATGGCGGCAGAATTCCAGCACTAAAATACAATAAACTTGCCATACAATAATCCACTCTGAACATTTCAAATAAAGCCTCAAATAGCCGATGGATAATATATGATGGATGCAAACATTCAACTTTTTGTTTTGGTTTAAATTTAAACCATTAACCGTCAAAGGGTTAATAAGCTTACCAATATCATAGATATGTGTGTTATTACTTTTACACTGTTCCTACCTGTAAAAAAAGATAAAGCGCAAGTAGAAACACCCCGTTGGAAATATCCCTGCATTAGTATGGAAATCCCGCGACCGTGATGGCTCCTGAATGCAATTTCCTTGCAGCGCTGCACTCAAATGCGGCAGGTAATATTATCGTGTACCTAGGAGCTAGTAGCACCTAGCAACTGCAGCGGTGTTGTGTGCACTGACTTTTCATTCGACTAAGAAACAACTTTTTATGTTTTGTAATTTGTATTTTTTTTACAAACATAATTGGGTTCGCTTCATGAACTGAGTACGAGTTATTTTTCTTCTAATCCATAAATGCAGTTGTTTTTGTCACTGAAATCGATGACATAGTTAAGGAACAACATGGTTCATGGTTCTAAGGAGAACAGATCTTTCTATGTCTAAAAGTTTCAGAGTTACCCATAGTGATCCATCAAAAGCCACCTGTATAATATGTTACTAAATAACTTTCAAAAGTTGTCAGACTAAAATTAGAAAAATCCATCTCCCATAGAAAATTGATTAGTAGCAGCGCGGCTTTTTATAATATTAATAATAATAAGAAAGAAAGAAAAGATGAATAATTATAATAATTTATTTGAAAAATCAAGTGAAAATTACAAAGTCAAAGTCAAATTAATTTATTTCCATAGGATGTTATTACATCACTTAGATCCGTCATTACATTTTTTTGGGTGAGTTCATTAACACAATGGCGGAATCTGTGGAGAAGAGCTCACCGAAGAAACTCCACATTCGTCGCATCTTTTGCGTTTACTTTTTTAAATAAAAAATTAAAATATTACAAAATTAATGCTAATTAAATATCGAAAAGGCCTGCCACTCAAGCAATCTATTCCCATGGACATCTGTCCTCTAAGTAATCAGATATCCTATAGTAACCTTTTTTATACAATTTCTGTTTTATAATTATTTTAAACTTGTCTAAAGGCAAGTTTTTAATATCAGTAGGGACCTTATTGTAATAGCGTATACAATTGCCTTTAAAAGAATTACTAATTTTATGTAGTCGGCTGACATAAGCAACCAACTTGTCTTTATTTCTAGTATTAAAATTGTGTATATCACTGTGCTTCTGAAAATTACTCATATTTCGTTTTACATACACAAGATTGTCATAGATATATTGAGACACAAATGTCAGAATATTGATTTTTTTAAACTTTTCCCTCAGTGACACTCTAGGCCCTAATCTATAAATTGCACGAACAGCCCGTTACAAAAAGAATAATCATAATAATAATCATTGTAATATTAATAATCTTCTTATCTTATTTTTATTTATAGCGTTTCACGTAACAATCAGATAACTTTCGTTGTACTCGTGTTGATTATGGTCAGTTTGAACGTATAGCACCATGTGGACATATGAGTTGCTTGGCTACTTTTGATGCTGACTGTACGTAGCCTTTTTGTACGTAGTATTATATAAATTCTGTGACGGTACTTTCTCCGGGTTAAGAACCAACTCTTCAGGGGATTCACCATAAGCAAAGACATTTATTTCCTTAACAAAACGCCACCGAGCATTGTCTGTGCTCTGAGCATTCTCACAGTTATTTATCCGGTTTAATCCGATTACGAACAACATTAAACAAGCACCAGTTCGTGCAAGCGTTAAATTAAAACAAAAAAATGTAGAGTCGCAGACAGATAAGTTACAGAAGGTCTGCTTCGGACAAATTGGTCTAACCAGCTCACTCACACTGACACTTACGTACGCTGTTTTTGGTTATATCATGAACATTTATTCAAAACTTGTATTTCTTTACAAACTGTTAGTATTTTATTTTATTTCGTTAATTAAAATTGAGACCGATGAGGTTTTACTACCAAATCAATCATACACATACTTTGATAGTCGAACAACACAGTGACGTTTCAAGAAGTAGATTTGGTTGACCAATAGTAGTCTCGTTGCCATAAATTATACAGAGGCAAAGAAGCGTGTATGTGTGTTTTCGAGTATTGTATAGCGCAGACGATCTGAACTTATTTATTTTGTGATGGAGTTAATTCGCTAAGTCCCATAATGAGCTGAGCGCGATCGTTTGCCTTATTTAGCCGGATAAAACCGGATAGGAGCGGTTTGAAGCGGATACTGCCGGAAAAGTTGAATTTCTTTAAATAGGATTCACCGTTTTTGTTTCTGCTAATTGGAGGTAAAATAGGGTATGTATCTACTTGTCGTACTGATAAAGTATTTGATGACTACAGATATGTATAATATTCAGAATTGTTAAGCATTTTCATGGTTAAAAGCCCACTATTTTTAAGGTTCCGTCTACAAGGAACCCTTATAGTTTCGCCATGCTGTCTATGGGGGTTTACGAAAACCATTTAGTATCCCCTCCCCTACCAGCAAAACCGTTTTATTTGGAAATGTAAAAAATACATGATAGTAGTGCATTATGATGAATTTAAAAGGAAAATTATCAACGTCAAGTAGGCTTGACAGGTCAACGAGTAATAGACCAACTTATAAAATGTACTTGTATTATAAGAAATTCGATGATTATTTTAAAATTGTACCACTTTTTACTGAAATAACAAATATATAATAATAATAACACAATAAAAAAAAGATCAACGGCTGATAAAAATAACACATTTTAGGTAAATAAGTATTTTACGTATGAAGTAGGTAATAATTTATATTATACCTTATAATATAATATGTACGTATAGGTTTATCACACAATATTGTCACAAAACACTGAAGCAATGCATAATCCTCTCTTAATTTCCTAAGTCCATTAACGAGAGGAGGAGATCGTTTCTCGCATTTACCGGATGAAAGCGGTTCAAAGCGGATAAAAGCGGTTCAAGTCAGAGAAAAGGACAAGAAATCACGGGGTGGTGTTATTGTCTTAGAATAGTTAATTATTTTTTTAAACTCAGATTATAATTCAGCTTTTTTATTTATTTTTATTGCAATATTAACTTGTAACACTAACGCATAGCAAACGCTACGAACACTACATACAATGGTGTAGCAAGTATCTACGATTTAAAATTTGAAACATTCGAAAGAATAACATTATTACATTATAATTTTTTTGGATTTTTTTATGTCTCATAAATGTTAAAATACTTATAATTTATTTTTATTTAGGACTATCTGTCCATCCAGATTTTCCCGTAGGAATAAGACTTTTTCTCGTAAAAACCAAATATATATCCAAATATATTTTCTCATTTATAATATTATTAGTGTGATAACGTGTAAGTTTTCATCAACAGCAACACATATTATCATCATCATTAATATCACAGACCTTACAAACCCTAGTATTAACACTATTAAGTCAACAAAGGTTCATATGGCTCATGGCTCTATTTTCTGGAGTTTCAGCCTGAAATATCCTAGTTAAACAGGAGACAGTCTCATAGCGATGTTTCAGCGTCGGACTAAAATCTGAACCTCTAAATTGAGAGCAGCCGCTCTGGGCATTCGACGACCATTGACTCGTAGCGCTCAGGCGTAGTACAGCTACGAGAGCGCTACGACCGTAGCAACTGGCTACAGACAGTACGATACTAAATTGTTATTACGACAGATGAAACTAAAAAATCTAGTAACAATACTTAGTTTGATTGCAAATAAAATATGTATTGGTAAGTGGTCTCGAGCTTCTAAGTGTGAACAAAATCTAAGTGGACGTAGTTGGGAGAATTAAGTATTACTATAACATTTATGAGACATTTTACGGGCTTACCGCGATAATATTTTAGTTGAGGAGACCCGATATTTCGGTGCTGTTGCAGGCACCATGGTCGCGGGTAGACTGGAGATTTTGCGGGTAGAACAAGGGACAGACATATCTGTCTACCCTCATTTTTCTTCGTTTCTGCGGATCACCACTGGAACTCACTTTAATGTCACCTCGACAACATACACTCACTGTATGACCGCGAACGTTTAAAATTATATATTATTTATAAGTTTATTCTGTGATTATTTTCTTTGATTACTTGTTTTTTTTTCGCTTTATTGCTTCCATCTATCTATCTACTCAGCCTATATCTACCCACTGCTGAGTAAAGCCTCTTCCTATTTGCGTCAGTCTAATGTTTGCCTGCACTGGCTACAATGTCATAAGGGGCCTATTTAATAAAACTTAAAATTTACAATTACAATTCGAAGTATATTGCGCAGCCAATATACTAAGAAGATAAAGGTTTATAATTTAGGTAGATTGGCTACGCAATGTACTTCGAATAGGGGATCGGACTGTTTCTAAATTTACCATATTTTATGAATTATTTTTAAAATTTAGATCAGTAGCAGACGATTCGCGAGGAAAAAAACAGAATCGGTTGAAAAACGAATTTACAATATGTTTTTTAAAGTTACAATATGTCTGTCTCTTTCAAAAACTATTTTTTGTATGGAGTTTATATGGCGTTACTAACAAATGACGTCACAAGTGGGTATTTGCCTCTGTATTTAATCTTGAATTTCAAACCTTTATGCGTCGGTCAATTTTAAAAATAGAGCAAAAATTATTCAAGTGTTCGATAGCTGAAACTAAGAAGTTTGGATTTATAAAATAAACAAGAAGTAGTCCGATCCCCTATTGTAATTGTAAGTTTTATTAAATAGGCCCAACCATTGGGCAGATAGTCTGCCTAATAGTAAAAAACTTACTAAGAGTAGCAAAAAAAAAAACTAGCAATATATCCTTAAAGTCATAAAGTCCAATACTCTTATCGGTGCCCTATGACGTATGATCAGTGCTACCCGCTCTTGTACTATCTGGTTAGATAAATAAATATAAAAATATGGGGACATCTTACACATGACCATCTGATCCCAATCTAAGCAGAGCTTATAATTACGGGTATCAAACAATATAATAAATAGATTTTAATAGATATAATACTTATTTAGGTAAACAACATCCAAACACAAGGTAACCACTAATGCTCATCATACGAATGTTTGCCCTGGGCGGGATTCGAACCCGCGACCCTGTGCTTCGAAGGCAGGCCTACTACCACTAGGCTACGGGGCCGAAATGTTACAATAATTTTGCATTACTTTTTGTGTAGATGAAAGTAAAACTTGTTTCTTCACTGGAGATATATATTCCTTTAATTAACGCCAGAAACAAAGGCATTTTGATTTTACCCCACAACAAATCCATCAACCACTTGTATCTCTAGGGAGAAAAAGGAGAATAATGACGTAATTTTAAGAAAGATTTTAAGGACGGGCACAATTTACGTGTTTGTTATCCATCACTGAAGTATTTGCTTGCGTGAAAACTAAGGTACCTACTCAGTTTGACATACTTTTTTACTAACTTTTCTTACTTCTAACTAAATCATTTTGTATGATTGTCCTCAGCTTGGCATTTGATTAAAATCGTCTAATCGTTCGAAAAGTATTATAACAGTGCTTTCCAAAGCACGATATTGCCTATTAGGTAACACAAGCGGTCCCTGGCAGTTTATTTTAAAACATTCATAATGTTATAGAACAAACATGGCTGAACCATGTCACAGATAATATAATACTACGTACAGATACCTCATCTTATACAAAAAAACTGTACCCTCAAAACTTGGGCTATTCTTCGGGCTATTTTGTTTCCTCTATTAGCTCACTAGATGGTGCCATGTGCGCACTGACCTACAAAATTGCGCAGATACGCCATCTAGCGCCAAGTTGACGACCTTGAGAGCGCCTTTATTATAAATATACTTCTTTTATTGTTTTCTGTTTGCTATTATTTGAATCTTTTCAAAAATCGTTACTACTATCCAAAAACATTAAAAATGTTTTAATGCAAGAACAAAACATCGCTGTGTCAAGGGCCAAGTTTGATAAATATTACAACTATTAGATAATAGATGTCGCTGTATGTGTGATATGTCACAAACAATATAACTATTAGACGATAGATAGCGCTGTAAATGATAACGATTGCTTAGACTCTACGTAGTGCCAATGTTGTCACTAGATGTCATTACTAATTTAGAACAAAATTTCCGTACTAAGGAATGAGACCCCGTGACTATGTATACTAAACTCGTAGAGATAAGTAATCAGCTGTTTCGTTCAGTTTGCTCTCTAGGGAGTTTCACATTGCTGTATTGGTTTAGGAAACTAGCGGTACGGAGATGTGATATACGACCTGTTTACTACGACTTATTACGATACCTCTTTTTCTGTTTGATAAATAGGTTTATTTGTAATGTGTCCCACAAGCTTTGTTCATGTTAAGACGGGTACACATCAGCGTCGTTTCAGTACAAAATAGCTGGGTTCGATTCCTATTTAGGTCAAAATAAATCTCTTTGTGAGTGCGTCCCCATTTTAGCAACATTCTAGACAAGTAGTGATGTGTATAATAATCATATTTCATTGAACTTATGTAATTAAACAGAAAAAACTGACCACAAAAACAAATCTTGAAAAAAAAACATCCAGTGTAATATCAATTAGAACTAATGAGCTGAATGTAACCTATTATATTGTGGTCACCTATCACATACACCCTCATCAACAACAGCTCATATACGTCCCCACCGAGGGGCTCGAGCCTACCCTGAATTAGGGCGGTTAGGCTTTAGTTGACCACGCTGGCCCAGTGTGGGTTGGTCGACTTCACACACAACCTTTGAATTTCTTCGCAGGAGTGTGCAGGTTTTATCACGATGTTTTCCTTCACCGTAAGAGCGTCGAATAAACGTACATATGAATTCGAAATTCGAAAACACATGGTACGTGATGGGGATCGAACCCGCGTCTCCCGAACGGGAGGCAGCGGTCCTAGCCACTAGACCACCGACGACGCTCTCTACAAAAAGGTACAGTACATAAATAAAGGTTTAAAATGAAAAATAATGACGTTCGTTACTGTAACAAAAGTACATTATCAACCCGATCAGGTGAAATAAAACAACGGTTTTAACCCCGGAGAGCATTTTACAAAAAGGATAAAGATCCGGATACATTTTTCATCTGAACACCGGTTGGTAACTCGTCGACACTCGTATCGAAACCGTACAGCACCGACTTGTGAATATTTCAGATTTCCAGAGACAAATTCAGTGCAGAAAGGGGTCAAAAAAGAGATAGATACCGCTTTACATATGCAATAAAGTTTTTGTAAATAAATAAGTAAAGATACAAACGACACGTGGAATATGACGGTGAAGCTGGCCCACCGGCTACATGTCACTCAGCGAGCTATGGTTATCTTTGCTTGGTATTTCGCCACGGGATAAATCCGAAACGAAATCATCCGGCAGAGGACCAAGGTGGTTGATATCGTCCAGAAATGTTGCAAGGTGAAGTGGCAGTGAGTTTGCCACGTCTATCGTAGAACCGATGAGCGTTGGAGCAGACGGGTTCTCGAATGGAGACCGTGTCTCGGGAAACGTAGTGTGGGATGCCCCCCCGCCAGGTGGACTAATGACCTAAGGTTGCTGGTGGTGGCTGGCGGAAAACGAGTGATCGTGCGCTTTGGCGTGCTCTTGGGGAGGCCTACGTCCAGCAGTGGACTGCAATAGGCTGATTGATTGATTGACAACCGACACAGAGAGAAGAGAACTTTTTAGTGTACAAAACTTTGATAATAAGGTAAGTTTGATTAGCTACAAATCTGCAATCTTTTAGGATTATTTTTCTTTTAATCGTGTCTTACTTTGCAAAAGAAACACTTTTCTTTCGAATTCGATTTAATTCGCAAACTGTGTACTGTAGAAATACCAAAAAAATTTGATCGATAATATTCTTCAAAATATTTTTTAAGGTTCTACCTATATGACCCACTTGGGACATTTGCGAATGGGACATGTGAAAAACGTGTCAAATCAAAATAAAATTTTGATATTGAAAAGGATTCGAACCCAGGCATATTACTTACGCTTCCAATACAATGTGAAAGGTCGACAAAGTTGACCCATAACTTCTTTATAGAGTGCTTTCAAAGTCATTACGAGACCCGTCACTAAATACGTCCCTGTGTTCATACATTCTCAATACTCGTTTGTTTATCTGTCGCCCTGGGACCTGACCCTTATGGCCGGGAGCTGAAGAGATTGGATTAAAACCCGGCCGAGTGTTTGGTGCCTCTACCTTTGTCAACAGGGAGTGACGTTCAAAGTGGGATGGGTGACCGGCGACAGTGTTTTGTTTATTTTGAAAAGTGCTTCTCGTCTAAATAATAATATGATATTGTATCTTCTACTTCTTCGTCCCAGTGTTTTCCCGGCCTAGTGCTGGGGTCCGCTTTCCTACTCAATCTTCTCCACTTTGCCCGGTCTTCGGCATGAGATTGTTCTTTTCCATATCCGCTTTCATTCACGAAATCCAGCCAGCGCTTTTTAGGCCTACCACATGATCTAGGGCCCTGGACAGTGAGGTCGAGGCATCTTTTTCCCACGAAGTCTGACGGTCTGCGGCTTATATGGCTATACCATCGGAGGCGACATTACTATAAATACACGTACTATAAATTCGAAATTAGAAAACACATTGATACGAGGTGGGGATCGAACCCGCATCTCCCGAACGGAAGACAGCAGCCCTAGCCACTTCACCACTGCCGCTCATCAGTCGAATTTATACAGATCGCGTATAGTTTGAACTTATTTTTCTTATTTTTTTTTTCCTGAACTTATATTGTTATCAAAGCATAAATTTATTAAATAGCATAAAAAACATCTTTCACTATTTTAAAGTTGTTACACCATGTATAAAGTTTAAAATAAAGACATTGCAATACATAACTTAATTTGTTTCCAAGACCATGTAGTGTGACGTACAGTAGCCAACAATGTTACATTAAATCCAATGTAAGTTGATACACGGCCCCTTAAGAAAATGTAAGCAGAGCAAGTTCAATTAATACTGGTTTTTAAGCAATGTAGTTAGTAGTCGATGACCGTACAACATGATACAACTTAGTTAATTGCTGTAGAAGGGGCGTCGCGTCAACAATGTTTGCTTTGCTGTCGGCGGGATGTGTGTGAAAGTATAGTGATGGGCTGTGATTGCCGAAACATTAAATGTTCGGCTTATTGCGACCTAAATCTTTGTAAATTTAATATATTATTTGTCTGAGATTGAAAGTAGATTGGTCGCAAACAAACGATTGACAGTTTGAATTCTAAATTTAGATCTGCTGATCAGATTTGCAGTAATTGAGGGAAGATTGCTCGTATACAAACTAGTGTCACCTGTCAGTTTGAGTGGTAACGTCAGATTGGCGAATGAGTCGACGTAACGGTGAGTGAGCTTATTGAATGAGTGAAATCATTCATCAGAGTGGGAGTAGATTGGATCCGGCAGTAGGTCCATGGCGTCCAGGTGATAGAAACGCAATAAAGTTGCCGAGGAAACTTTTAAGACCGCTCAAACTTAGCCATTTAAAGAGGGAAAATGGTGAAGTTTGGGCGGTTTTAAAAGTTTCTTCGGCCATTTTTTTGCGTTATAACAATATACACGATACTCAGTCTATCGAAGACTACACGTTAATAGCAAAATCGTTCACCAGACTTAAATTATAATTTAACGAGCATTTATGGCGATTTTCACTCCTCCATAAAAACTGTTGCGGCGGATAGCGCCCTGTAAGACTCAGCATGTTCTTTCCAAATATCATGAAAAAAAACACCAGAAATTTTGATGATATCGGTCTTAGACGAGCGGACGTACTATTAGTATTTTCATCTTTGGCCGAAGCCAACTTTCGACTAATCTAAACCCAGTCACTGCACTACGGTTGCTTGTAGATTGTAGTTTTGTGTTTACTGTGTGGTCTAGGGTTATGTTAAAGACGTGTTTAGTTACACAAGCCGTGAGTTCAACTTAATAAGTTTATCAGGGGTTTGTCTGAGTCTTAGGACAAGTCTGATAAGTCGTTCTTAGTTTATAAGTATTATTTCATGGTTGGTGTAGCATAGACTTATACCGGTTTACTTTTTAATGTCATAATAACATTATTTATTTGCACTCGAAGGGCCTCGAATGCATCAAGATCGCGCGCGGTCAGTAGGTTTGCACTACAATTTTCATATTACTCTATAAACATAACATTTATTTTGACTTTTAAGGATTAGAATAGAATAGTAAAAATAATCCTTCTATATTTCTCGTAGATTAAACCAGTTAGTTACTTAAAGAACATTTAATATTACGAGTATAAAGCGGGGTTGAAACCATCTTTTCAACTTTCGTCATCATCATCTCAGCCTGTTAAAGTCCACTGCTGAACATAGGCTCCTCCAATCGCACTCCAGTGCGACCGGTCCATAGCCACCTGCATCCAACGAGACCCAGCGATCCTCACCAGATCGTTGGTCCATCTCGTAGGTATATGGCCGTCCCACATTGCGCTTGCCAGTACGTGGTCTCCATTCAAGGACTTTCTTGCCCCATCGGCCATCCGATCTTCGCGCTATGTGGCCTGCCCATTGCCACTTCAGCTTGCTTATCCTACGGGCTATCTCAGGAACTTTAGTTCTTCTACGTATCTCCTCATTTCTGACTCGATCTCGTAAAGAAATACCAAGCATAGCCCTCTCCATAGCTCGCTGCGCGACACTGAGCCTCTGAAAAAGTCCTTTTGTGAAGCACCACGTCTCAGAGCCATAAGTCATCACTGGTAACACACACTGGTTGTAACTTTACCTCATCAAAATTGTACCTTTTTTTGTTGGTCCATCAAGTTTCAAAATTGCCAACCATTTATAATTTTAACTGTACCGAAACAAATTCAGTAAGTAACTTGTTGGAGTTGGAAGCCGATTATAATCGTTCTAGCTCAACTACGCCGGGTCATTTGAACAATCGCGCACGGTCAATTTAACCTTTTCTCGAGATGAATTTGGCTTTTAATCCAACTCTACAGGAGAGTATAAAATCCAAAAATATATTGAAAAGGAATTTCGCAATAGTCAATATTAACAATTAAAAAAATGGCTTAAGGCATTAAGCAAAATTATAATTATGATAATTATTACGGGTCCAACCCGCCTGCCAAGTGTGGAGATTTTGGCAAAACCCTCTACTTAAGTGGAGGAGTCTCATAATACGGGAGCTCAGTAGTAGCAATATAGGTTGTCATATAGACGGAATCTGTATAAATAATATAAGCTATGCAGATGACATGGTACTACTGAGCCCCTCGATCAATGCCCTACGTATTTTACTGCATAAGTGTGAAGATTATGTGATGGACCACGGGCTCAGATATAATTCTAAAAAGAGTGAGCTTATGGTTTTCAAGGCTGGTACTAAATCTTACGCCTCTGTTCCGCCTGTCACTCTTTGTTCCACACCGTTGAATGTGGTAAAAGAGTTTAAATATCTGGGCCATTGGGTTACTGATACACTTAATGATAATGTAGACATAGAAAGGCGCTGTCAGTGCGATGTAATATGTTGGCTCGCAGGTTTGCACGTTGTACAAGTCAGGTCAAGCTGACGCTCTTTAAAGCTTTTTGCCAATCCTTTTACACGTGCAGCTTGTGGGTCAACTTTACGCAGCGTGCTTACAGCGCTCTGCGCGTCCAATATAATAACGCGTTTAGAATACTGTTTAGGCTGCCGCGTTATTGTAGCGCCTCTTCCATGTTCGCCGAGGCTAAGACGAACGATTTCTACGCTATAATGCGCAATCGATGTGCGACGATGCTTAGTCGTGTTCGCGCCAGTCCGAACAGTGTTCTGCGCACGTTAGGTGATCGGTGGGACTCGCCAATGCTGCGGCGCTGGGTGCACTTACACACAGCCCGTAACTAGTTTTAATTTAATTTTATTTTATTTTTAAGTGCCTACTAATATTAGATTAAGCTTTACTAATAAATTATGGATACAATTATCTGAAATCAATTTATTATTATTATATTATTATTATAATCCAGCAGTGGACTGTATCGGGCCGTTGATGATGGTTGATGAAGTACACAAAATTGATTAATACGTATCCATATCACAGTCATACTGATAACTATTGAATATCTTTCGGATTACATAAGCACCTTTTTTAACAAAAAATATATACATATATAAAATCACGCCTCTTTCCCAAATAGGTAGACAGAGACCACGGTCCTTCCACTTGCTATACATACATACTTCTTTAGCTTTTTTTCAAGATTATTCAGAGAGGAGACGCTGCCAGTATTTTGGGAAACATGCCTCGAAGGAACGCACTGGAGTAGATATTTTATATTTAATTGTATTTTATTGTTGTAAATATTTTTGATCTTTTATAAAATAAATAATTTATAATGTACAGCCATAATTACACAACCCAATAATTAAAAACCATAAATAGCGCCGAATCATGGGACTGGGCATTCCTGCCCGTGCTTTATTCTTAATAAATCCTCATTTTAATATTTTACAACACTCTGTAGAACTGGCTGAAAATTGTGATGTAAATTGCTGAATTCGGAGTTATTATGTCGGAGAAATTTTCAATAAAATGACGAATAACTGTAATCGTGGCCCGGCCAAGTTGTAGATTGGTTAATGTACAATAATCGGTCTTTGGAAATTTCAGTCATAATTCACCCAAAAATATTTAATGACGAATCTACAGAGATGAAGGTAACAACTTATAAGAAAATAAACGTTGTTATATAGTTCTGTACTACATAGGTAATAGGTATATTAACTACATAAGTCCTTAAGGAATTAAACTTTACGGTGTATGGATCAAATATTCTTCTATTCAAATATTTTATTTGAACCAAAGTAAAAAGTACGTCCTCTACGTGAGTCATTAAGTCGGCTAGTCTTGACGCTTAGTTAAAACTTTACTTACTTAGCCAGTGGAAATAGTTTTCACGAACTTAACTTCTTTGTAGTTGACATTTTCAGGCTGAAGTTGCTGTCCGTGCCAGAGCTTACCGCAACTTAACTAGTACTTACTTTGCTTTGCCTTGTGTATGGGCTGTGGTATGAGTGCCAGAGTGCCAAACACAGTCAGTACAAATTTCTAAAATTATGAAGTAAAATGAAAGATAAAAGGAGTAAAAAGGGGAAAAAAGATTAACATAAAGAGTTAAACGATTTATCATCATCAATAGCTGCTCATACTCATATACGTCCTCAAATGAGAATTGGTTACTTTTGTCACGCGAAACAAATCATCAAAGTCAAAGTCAAAATCATTTATTTCCATAGGATGTTATTACAACACTTAGATCCGTCATTACATTTTTTTGGGTGAGTTCACTAACACAATGGCGGAATCTGTGGAGAAGAGCTCACCGAAGAAACTCCACAGTCGTCGCATCTTTTGCGTTTCCTTTTTAAAATAAAATATTGTCAATTACAAAATTAATGCTTATTACATATCGAAAAAGCCTGCTACTCAAACAATCTATTCCCATGGACACCTGTCTTCTAAGTAATCAGATATCCTATAGTAACCTCATCAAATTGACTAATACGCTGTGAGCCTAAATCGCATTATGCTTAGACAAAACGCGAGTTAGGCTAATAAATATTCCATTTGTTTATATCATCACCCCTTCCCCTGAACATTACTTCCGTAGCCTGCTATGGAGCCCAGGTGGTAGTGTATCTGCCTCCAATGCACAGGGTCGCGGGTTTGAATCCCGCCCAGGGCAAACATTCGTCTGATTAGCATTTGTGTTTGCCTTGTGTCTGTATATGTTGTTTATCTGATATTATGTATGTATTTATCTATTTATGTAATGTATATCAGCTGTCTGGTACCCATTGTACAAGCTCTGCTTAGTTTGGGATCAGATGGCCGTGTGTGAAGATATTTATTTATTATTTTTTACTTGAAAATAAGGGCTTTCTTAAAGGATTGTAAAGGTTCTGAGAATTGCACTAGTAGCTCTGTCGTCACTCCGGAAGCCCCTACAATCGTGGCGCAAGGCAATTTCCTGCTAAACTCATTGAATTGAATCTTGAAATTTCCGGATAAAACTAGCGTGGGATGGTCTCAACAGGGCTTCTCTAAAATTCTGGAAAGGCAAGCAGAATAAGTTAGAATAAATGTGTGGCACTACTATAACTGTTGGTGCGATCGCGTGGACTGAAACATAGGATAAGTGCCGCACAGGACTATTGCTGGGATTGGGTCGTCCGGTTGAGGGTCGTCGAAAAGAAACACCAGTATTCTGTGCAGGATCGCTTCCTCGGTCCGCTGTACCACACTACACCGTTGAGGTACTATTTGCACTGCCGCTGCTACCGTTCCTCTTTCTGTTTTCCTCTTGAGGCTTCCGAACTGTTTACTGTACTGTGAACCACTGCTTAAAACACACTGTCGGTGCAGCGGGCAGTGCTCCGTATTTATACTCCTACCCGTTAGGGTAAGGGGAGGTGAAGGCGGAGTGAGCGGGGCGAGGGACCGATGTTTGTTTATTAAACAATAGTTGTTTACAAGAAATAACAATGGGTTGTTTACCTATTATTTTCTAGAATTTTCTAGCTAACTATGACGAATGTAAACGACATCGTAAACAACATAAAAAACATCGGCTCTATACTATTCTCTACCCGACTAGATTAAGCGAAAAGGTGGGTAAAGTTCGAGAATATAAAACTGTAAGCTATTAAATATCTATAACTACTTAGGACACTAAAGTTCTTCCCTATAAACCTATAAAATACTATTCTAGTAGAAAAAAAGAGTTTAAATCAATAAACTTAACCTACAATATCTATAAGGCTAAGTCTTATGCTAGCAGTTAATTAGAGGCCGTCCCGTACATTCTCCCGCCGTGCGTCGTCCGTCGCCTCGGTCGACGCATCCTTGTTCCGTGGAAGGGACGCCTCTTCTGTTGATTGTAGCACGACGAGCTTCTTGGTCGGTCTGCGTAGAATGCCTCCTTTGGTCTTCACGTCTGCTGTTCTGACGATCCCATCTGTGCCAGGGTAGGTTGCGACGATCAGTCCGCGTGGCCATGTATTACGCGGCAGAGTGTTGTCGGCGATTAGGACGACGTCTCCGATGCGAAGTGCTGGTCCCTTGCTTCGAGGCTCCCGCCGGTGTTGAAGTTCGGGAAGGTATTCACGAATCCACCGGGACCAGAAGATGTCAGCGAGACGTTGAGATGCTCTCCAGTGTGTTCGTCCTATCAGGTCAGAGTCGTCGAACGTCCCTGGTGTTACTACTCGAGCAGATCCGCCCAGCAGGAAGTGATTCGGTGTTATTGCCTCTGGATCGTTTGGGTCTGTCGATACGTGGGTGAGTGGTCGACTGTTGACTGTATATTCGACTTCAGCGAGTAGTGTGTTGAGGACCTCTTCTGTCGGGTTTGTTTCTTTCAAAGCGACGTAGAGTGCATTCTTGACGCTCCGTACTAGGCGTTCCCAGGCCCCGCCCATAAATGGTGCTGCAGGGGGTATAAAACGCCAGCTGATCTTCTTGTTCGTCGCCTCTTGTTCTGTTGCTTGATCGATTGCTCGGCGTAGTTCCTTGTCCGCGCCTTGTAGATTTGTTCCGTTGTCGGACCATATCTCTGTTGGGCAGCCGCGGCGCGCTATCATTCGACGAAGCGCCATGATGGCTGAATCTGTTGTGAGTGAGGCGGCGATCTCCAAGTGGACGGCTCGCGTGGTCAGGCAAGTGAATAGTGCGACGTATCTTTTCTGTTTACTCCGGCCCACAGTGACTGTGAGAGGACCGAAGTAGTCCAACCCAGTATAGGTGAAGGGGCGCTGATGGTGTGCTAGGCGCGCCAGCGGATGGTTCCCTGTCGATGGTTGAGGCGGAGCTGTCTTCCTCAGTCGACATGGCAGGCATCTGTGGATCACCATGCGTGCTGTTGGCCGCAGTCGAAGTATCCAATAATGCTGGCGGCATTCGTTGATTGTCGTCTCGACATTGGCGTGGTGCAGCTGCCTATGTGTGAAGTCGATGTAAAGCTTTGCCGTCGTATGGTTTCCGTCGATAATCGCTGGGGTCTTCACCTCTTCCTGGATGCCAGTTGTCGCGGCGATACGGGAGACGATCTTGATGACGCCGTCGACCAATTGAACTGCAAGTGGGCGTAGGCGGCTGTTCGTCGCGATATCACATCCTTGCTGTAGCGCTGCTATCTCTTCTGGGAACGAATCTCGCTGACTCGCTATGATGAGCAGCTTCTCTGCCTTGACCATGAGCCCGGCTTCTATTATTCTGTAGCTGCGATCAGCTTCTGTTGGCTTCATGGTCACCTGCGGCTTCGGCTTGCCTGTTTGTTTTCGTCCCCAGGCTGGATCAGCTTCTCTATTCTTTTTCGTGCGCTTGTAGTTTATTCTTTCTATTTTCGGACGACAGAGTGCTATGAATTGAAGCACGCGCGCTGTGGCTCGAAATAAGCGTTCCCACTTCGAAAATCGGTTGCTATCGGGGATCGCGTCTGTAAGTTTCGATGTTGCCTGCTGTCGAACGTAGTTAGTCCTCTCTTCCCCAGTTTTCTCCTCGGACGTTTTCTGTTTGTCTTCAGGCCATGTTGTCGGATCTTCGAGTAAGAAGGGTGGTCCCCGGAACCATCTGTGCTGTGCGTCGAAGTCGCCCGGTACGTTGCGGGTGGCGTCGTCGGCGACGTTGAGCTTGGTAGGTACCCAACGCCACTGGCTGAGCTTGCTGTTTTCTTCTATGGCTGCAATGCGGTGGGCGACGTAGGGCTTGTATGAGCGCGCGCCTGTCTTCAACCATGTGAGTACTGTTCGGCTGTCTGTCCAGTACGTGACGGAGTCGGGTTTGCGATCGTGTTCGTCGATGACTGTCGCGGCCATGCGACTTCCCATAACGGCGGCTTGTAGCTCGAGGCGTGGTATCGAGGTCACTTTGAGTGGTGCGACCTTTGACTTTCCCATGCCCTGGTCATGGGTGATGACGTGGCCGTCCGGTGCGGTGATGCGCCAGTATAGTGCGGCGGCGAAGGCGGCCTCGCTGGCGTCGACGAACACGTGTAGTTGTAGATCCGATGCGTCGCTGTAGTGTGGGTGGCAGCGCGGCATAGTGATGCCGGCTAGCTTCTGTAGGTACCCCGTCCATTCTGTCCACTGTGCTGCGAGGTCGTCGTCGATGCGTTGGTCCCAGTCGGTTCCCCTTCGCCACACTTCCTGTAGCAATTGCTTCGCTCGTGATATGACCGGTGATGCGAAGCCCAGTGGGTCGAAGAGGGACATGACGATTTTCAGTGCTTTTCGCTTGGTGGGGCGCGTGTTCTGTAAGATGTCTTGCGGTAGGCGGGCGAGGTCGAGATTGAAGGCGAGCTCGTCTGTGTGTGGCTTCCATACGAGCCCGAGCACGCGTTCCGTAGTAGTCCCGCCGTCCAAGGTGACCGGTTGAGACGCTGTAGTCGTCTCGGCGAGGGCGGCGACAATCTCTGCCGAGTTCGATTTCCATTGTCGTAGCTCGTAGTGTGCTTCGCTGTGTATGTCGCGCACCCGGCTTGCTGTAGCTATTGCTTCGTTGACTGTCGTGAAGCTCTGTAGGTAGTCGTCGACATAATGATTTCTTATCACGGCGTTGTAGACGTCTGGCTCCTTTTCTTTATAGCGCTCCGCGTTGACGTTCTTGACGTAGATCGCCGTAGCCGGTGATGACGTAGCGCCGAAGATAAGCATTCTGTATTCGCGGGGAGGGGTGTCCCCCCGCTCTCCTCCTCTCCATAGGTAGCGCAGCGCATCTCGATCTTCTTTTCTTATTTTGACTTGCATAAACATCTCTCTGATGTCGGCGGAGACGGCGTAGCAGTGCTGGCGTAGTCGCATCAATACGCCGGGCAGCGACTGCAGAAGATCGGGACCGGTAAGGAGATAGTCGTTGAGCGACACCCCTTTCGTCTTCGCTGCTGCGTCGTGGACCACGCGAACCTTGCCGGGCTTCATAGGGTTCAGGACGGCAAAGTGTGGTAGATACCATGTCCTTTTTTCGGTGCAGTCGGCGGGTGCTGGCTCGGCATATCCCTTTTGTATAAGCGCTTCCATCTGTTCTTCGTATTTTTTCTTGAGGAGAGGGTCCTTGTCTATCTTTTTTTCTGTAGTTTGAAGTCTCTTCAACGCGTTGTCGTAGTTGTTGGGCATCGGTGCATCATCGGTGCGCCAGAGGAGGGACGTTTCATAGCGGCCGTCTTCGCGTCGTACTGTGCGCTCTGCTAATATGTTGAGCGCACGTTGTTCCGGATCGCTGTGTGGTCTTTTCGGTGTTATGGCGATTGACTCGATGGCGAAGTATTGGCGGAGCTGTTCATCCATGTTCTCTTCCTGGGTGACGATGTGGTTCACGTAGTGTACGCGCTTTCCGAGCGTGCGTGTATGTGCCCCGTGTAGTACCCAGCCGAGGGGGGTGAGGGACGCGACGGGTTGGTGCCGCTCTCCCCGCTTCGTCTCTGTAGCCAACAGCAACTCCCAATTATCTTGACCGATGAGAATCTTCGGAACGGCGTCGTGAATCAAGCGCGCGCTAATGCCCGCCAGATGCGGGCAGTTGATGACGTCACTCCTTTCGACTCCCTGTGGTGAGAGACGCAGGCTGTTGATGGTTCGCGCTTGAATGCTGACTTTGCTCGATGTCCCCTGTACTGTGATCTTCACGCGTTGAGACTTAGCTTCGCCCATTTTGTTCGATAGGGCTTCGATGTGTAGTGGGTCGATCGGCCCCTTTGCGCCGATCTTTCTAGCGATGGCGGCGTCGATGAGCGTGACTGTAGACCCGTCGTCGAGTAGGGCGTAAGTACTGTAGTCGCCCCGCGGTCCGGTGACGGTGACTGGAAGAATCTTCAAGAAGCTGTGCGTCTTCTCTGTTGTCCTGGCGGTGCTCACGACTTCTGTTTCGTTTTCGCCTTTCTTGACGAAGTGTAGCAGCGGGTGATGCGTGCGGTCGCAGTCGTCGACTTTGCATCGCAGTGGCTTGCAACTGTGCTTCCGCGTCCTATATTTGAGGCATCTGAAGCATAGCCCTTTGTCCTTGGCTATGTCCCATCGTTCATCGACCCCTGCGTCGATGTATTGCGGACACTTCGTCGCTGCAGTGTGTCCGGGCTTCTGGCATACCGGGCACAGCTTTTCTGTTGCTGTAACTGTAGCTGTGGGCTCCACTGTGGCGGCGTACGTCTTCTGTGGTGGCCGCCGTGGGAGTGTGCTGTGGGTTGCCACGCGTTGAGTGGGCGCGGCCATTGTAGGTTGCTCGGGTTGAGCGTACGGGGCGCAGCGTTGGGCTTCGCGTTCCAAGAAGCGAGACAACTTCAATAGCTCGGCGTCGTCGTCCTCTGGCTGGAAGGCGGCGAAGTCGTACCGTCTGTAACGCAGCACCGGTGTAAATTTTTCTATGGTGAGCTTCGTAATCTCCGGGTTGTACAAGTAGTGTTGCTTCTTCAATGCGCGGAGGGTGGCCACGATGTTGTTCACCTTTGTGGCGAACATGCAGACATCTCTGGCGGAGTCGGTGAGTCGCGGTAGGGCTCGCAGACGATCGAGTTCGGCCTGTGCGATGGCGTCGGGGCGGCCAAAGCGGGACTGTAGTGTCTTCATGACGTCATGCGGGTCCGCGTTGTACATAAGCAGGTTTTCGACCGCTTCCCTTGCTGTTCCCTTGAGGCTCTTGCGTAGGCGGGCGAGATTCTCGACGTCGTTGTAAGAGGGCGCTGTTGCAATGTAGGCTGCGTTGAATGATAGCCACTCTTGATGTGACCCGCTGTAGCTCGGTAACTCGAAGAAGTTACGTGACGTCGGACGTGTTGATTGCGCAGCGAGTGTGATGGCTTGGGCGAGCTCGGAGATGTCGAGGCTCTGCTGTTTGACTGTCATTTCCCGCGCTCCCGCCGGTACACAGACAGGGGGGGAACACTCCCCGCACTCCGGTTTTGCTGCTGCGGGGGCGCCGGGGGGGTGTGGCATCTTCCGTGTTTCTGCCCTCTCGTTTTGAGGCAGAGGTGGCAGCTCTTTCTTCGATAGGGCTGTAAGTTGATGCTGTAGACTCTGGTCGACCCAATCGGCGACGCGGCGTTGTGACTCGTTACCGCCGTTGTCTTCCTGTATGTCCTCCTCTTCCTCAGAGCTCTCTGCTTCAATGCGGGCGATGCGGGCGAGTTCATATTCTATCTTCAGGCGGAGGAGTTCTTCTTTTCGTATTGCTAGCTCCCGTGCTCGCATTGATCTTGCTTTCGTCGATGTTGATGCTCGGGATGCTGCAGCGTGGCGCGCGGGGAGGTGCGCCTGAACGGCGGCGGCGGAGGGGCGGTCGGAGTGTGCGGCAGTTACACCCCGACCGTCTTCTGTCGGGTAGGGCTCTTTCATTGTGGCCCCGTCTGTGTTGCTGGCTCGCTGGACAGCTTCTGTGGTGCCCTGGTTGCCCAGTAACGTCGGGCAGAGGGGCGTCTGTTTCATGATTCCGCTGGCAGTGGAGTGGTGGGGGGCGACCTTAATGGGTGCGTCCTTGACGGATGGCTCAGACGTTGACGTAGTCTGTTCCGCGTGTGCGTCGGTGTCTTCGATGCTGTTGCCTCCTAATGTTGCGATTTCACCGGTGTGACGGTGATCGGTGTGGCTGCCTTTTCCGCTTCTGGTGACGACCATTCTTCTGTATTGACCGCAATCCGGCTCGAAGGACCAAAATGTGTGGCACTACTATAACTGTTGGTGCGATCGCGTGGACTGAAACATAGGATAAGTGCCGCACAGGACTATTGCTGGGATTGGGTCGTCCGGTTGAGGGTCGTCGAAAAGAAACACCAGTATTCTGTGCAGGATCGCTTCCTCGGTCCGCTGTACCACACTACACCGTTGAGGTACTATTTGCACTGCCGCTGCTACCGTTCCTCTTTCTGTTTTCCTCTTGAGGCTTCCGAACTGTTTACTGTACTGTGAACCACTGCTTAAAACACACTGTCGGTGCAGCGGGCAGTGCTCCGTATTTATACTCCTACCCATTAGGGTAAGGGGAGGTGAAGGCGGAGTGAGCGGGGCGAGGGACCGATGTTTGTTTATTAAACAATAGTTGTTTACAAGAAATAACAATGGGTTGTTTACCTATTATTTTCTAGAATTTTCTAGCTAACTATGACGAATGTAAACGACATCGTAAACAACATAAAAAACATCGGCTCTATACTATTCTCTACCCGACTAGATTAAGCGAAAAGGTGGGTAAAGTTCGAGAATATAAAACTGTAAGCTATTAAATATCTATAACTACTTAGGACACTAAAGTTCTTCCCTATAAACCTATAAAATACTATTCTAGTAGAAAAAAAGAGTTTAAATCAATAAACTTAATCTACAATATCTATAAGGCTAAGTCTTATGCTAGCAGTTAATTAGAGGCCGTCCCGTACAATAAATATCCAAAACTATACTAAAATAGCCTGTTTGTACAGTGAAAAATTATAGTTTTTAAAATGGATTATTTTAAGTGTCTATAAATTGCCGATGGTAGAACCAAACTGATCCAAGGTGTATATTGGCCGGTTGAAGAAAGATAGTGGCACTAAAATTAAAAAATATAAATATAGCTTGTGTCAATTTTGTTGTAAGGATTCTAACGATGCCTACCCCATACTTTCAAATCTGTTCAGGTAATTAGAAATTATGGCGGAATAAAGAAACTCACATACCTACATAATTATTATACCTATATACTTGAACCCCGAACATTCCTCTTTTGGGCAGTCGTGTAAGGGTTTTTTTTAATAGCCCCGTATTATACAGGCAATAGGGTTGTCACATTCAAACTTTCTTCCTGCTAAAACCGCAGAGACTGCAACTGTTTCCGTAGGACACACAGGTCCACAACCACACCGCACACTACTGGATTCATTCATACAAATTTTGTATGGGATTTACAACGAACGTTACTTACATAGTGAACTTACATAGTGAATGTTATTACTTTACCACAAATAACATGCATTTGTAATGCATTTTTAATATATCAAAATTGTTTAAGTGGCTAATTGAAAAGACTGTCTGTCTACAGTGTAAATGAGTTCTTAACTTATTATTATTATTCTTATGGAATTTTGACATTTTAGTTTTTATGAAGATAATTTTCTAATTAAGATTATTATTGTTACAGAAAACGTCTGTTTGTTCGTCTGTTTGTTCGTGTCTGTGTGTTTGCTTTTCACTTTTCGCTTTATAATTATAAGATATTTCTAATAGTTTTCTAATGTAATAAAAATAATGTGACTACAATAATTATATGCTAATTTGTATTGACGAAACGCCTTGCACTTTTTGAACTTACTTGATCTGATTCTGTTTCTGATACTGAGCCATATCACACTTCACACAAATATTATAAATATGAAAAGTATGTTTGGATATTTGGATGTTTGTTTCGCTTTCACGCCTACTGAGCAGATTTGGATGAAGGTTGGATGGAGATAGTTTCTACCATAGATTAACACATCGCATACTTTTTAAGAGTAAGAGTTCTATTAGGTACCATGGAAAAACCTTACAAAATATGAGCGTAGCCGCAGGCTGACAGCTAGTATTTTGTATTTTTTTTCTGTATTGTTAAATAAATAATAAAAAGGAAAGGACAGGCGCAAGAGGACCACACAGTATATAATACCAAGCAGTATCAAGTCAAGGTAGTATCAGACGTTCTCCCAGGGACTATAAATAAACAAAGCTAGTAACTACAAAGTCAGGACCGAGCTTCCTCCATGTCTGGGAGGAGAAAACGCCAGGAAGTGGGGAGTTGGGGGGGGTATCTAATTGCGTCCTTCACCTGCGGTATAATTACAAGGAGTAGTGGAGGGATTACACCGGTTCAGACCGGAATAAGGCAGTGCATCACTTGGTTGTGACACTGTATGCGAAATACTTGCTGGTAAGATGAAGTGTAACGTCTTTTTCAGTTCACTTTAATGGGTGACGTTTTGAATCCCACTTCTGATAATAATAGAGACTTTATTTACAGAAGTACTTACAGCACGCAGGACCATAACCAAGACGGCCTCCTTCCTTGTTTCGACTTTAATATATTTAAAAATGTTGTTTGTAAATCTTTCCATTTTTAATATACATTTTCCCACCACACAGAAGTCATAATGAAGTGGGGGTAGGTAGTGGGTATTATATATATTATTGAATATATGTATGTATATATTATAGAATACATGTATGTATTTATGTATGTATTGGTATATTTACTGTTATTTTTTTTTTTTCATTATCCTCCTGTCACTAGTATGAACCCGCTTCCATTTCTCAGTTTACCTGGTGGTTGGCCGGTGGAGAATGCCGCTTGGCATTAGGCCCGCCATTTGTATATAAATAAAGAAATAAATAATATATGTACCTGTTACTTAAATAATATTTTCAATTTTTTAATTCAAAATTATTAGTATCCCAACAAGGTATTACTTGAGGAAAGTACTTTTCTATACTCTGTCAGTTTTCAGAGTCAGTTTTATAACCACAAGTAATCTCGGTCTTACCTTTTTTCTGAACACTATTTTGCCCTAGGTAGAGAAGAACATATTTCTCGCATGACATAACCATTAATAATTCTCAACTTAGTCAACTATTAATAAACGTGTTTAAACGAGCCACCTAGGGACTAACTTCCGGACTATTACTGCTAACTAATCCTGCTTAGAAAACCTTCCTTAACCCTCTTGGGCTTAAGTTAATTTAAAGTCCATCCTCAGCTAACTCCACTTGTGTTCGTAAACGCTTACACTAAGCATTACGTTAATGTTACAAGTTAACAAAGCTTGTATCAATTCTAAGTTACGATAATACTTTAATAGCTCGAGAACAGCTTTTTCGGTTGAGCATTTGAGCGTTGGACTGTCATTACGGCTGTGATTACGGGGCATTCCATGGGTTTTTTTTTATTCTCACTTTTCTACTAGATGACTGTTTATTTGGCCAGAGTGTATTTTAATTTAGTTTATTTTAAATTAAGACTCTCATTAGGGTTTACCTACAGATTTAGACCTAAAGTAGCTTGATATGGTGATTTTCTAATAAACGTTCGAAAAATTCGTTTAATTCGAATTATTGTAGTGTAAGCTTTGATATTCGTAAAACTGAAATACTCAGGGCGAATAATTGCATGCCCTACTTGTAGCACGCCCTTTGTTTGTAGTCGAGTGTGACGACACCTTTATTATCTTTGGTCAGTCGTTAGCTGCAATGTCAGACGCAAAGGACTGCTTACTCGGCTCGCTCGACTCGTGCATTGTGTGGATGTCGTGGCCATATCGTAGAATTGACCACATCATTAAATTTTCGATCATTTCATGAAACGGTCGCATTTCATGATGTGGCAACTAAATTTGACTAGATTATTAAATCGTGAGCATTTCACGATTATGTCGTCCACGATCGGCCATATCGTGAAAATAGGGCGTTCATGAAATATTTAATAAGAATCTAAATTATGTTTGGTACTTATTGTTCTCTAAGTCCGACAGACATTTTCAGAGTACTTTTTCATCATAACTCAAAAATAACAACAAAGAAAAAAAATTCTTCCTCATTTTAATAACGAATTATTTCTGACCTAACCTATTAATTATTCTTGACCATTTCATGAAGTAGCTGCGTTTTTAGTTGAACATATCGACAACCGATTTCATATCATTGATCTGGCCAAGGCACATCATGATGTGGCCAATGGACAATGTGTCAGTCATATTTCATGAAATGATCGAAAATTTCATGATGTGGTCAATTCTACGATATGGCCACGACATGGACAATAAACTGATTTTTGGGTATTTTAAAAGCTGGGCTTTCTGAAAATGTAAACATTATTTTTATTGTTAACATTATTTTTCCTTTTATTTCATCCGTAATTGAAATAAATATTATATACTACTGATAATAATAATTTGTTATGTTAAACAACATTAACCGCAATTCGCGCGATATCCTCGTTTTAATTTAAATTTAATTTGCCATTTAACATTTTAGTGTATGCGAGAATAGTAAAATATTAAACTTAGTCGAACCACTATTTTGATACACGAGTACGCATTTAAAAATATGTTTTAAATAATTCTAAAATAAATAATATTCGTGTAAAATGCAAGTGGATTTTGTTGAATCATTGGTGCTGTTAGTGGTAACATTGGTTGTTTCGGTGACTACACTTTCGTCTCCACCAAAATTTGATCATACTCATACATGGAGAGTAACTTGTAAACAAAAAGATAACTTTGTCTTAGATGCATCATCTGTTGTTATTAAGTTCATAGACTATGATGACTTTAATGATGATCATCTTTCGGCAGTCCGGATTAGCCACTGTAAACCTCCTCAGACCTCTTACGCTAATGTACTCGGTGACATTGGGTTTGACGTGACTTCGATTGAGTTTCTCATGTTGTTTTCCGTGCAAACTTCAAGAGATGACCCGCTTTTAGAGCATCACTTTACAGGACTTTTCATCAAAAAACTGTTATTACATTTTACAACAAAAATTGAAAATGCAACTTTTGAACAGGAATTCTTAAGACCACTGCCAAATTTAACTGGTTTGGTTGTGTATGGAGCAGCAATCAAACCTATACCGTCCTATATAAGAATTGTGGAAGCTCAGTTTCTGGACGGAATATTTTTGGGTAAGAACTTAGAAAAAATAAATTTTATCTTTTTACTAACATCTATCGTAAAAATGAAGTTAAGGATAACTGTAGCGATTACATCTTCCTAGATCTCGCGACTAATTTGGTATGTACGAGTATGTCACCGTCAGATTGTGAACATCGTTAGTTTATAATCTATCTCGCGATATTGTAAACTGCAGCCAACCATTTACAATTTAACGTATTATTAATTTCTCGTTAGTTTATAATCTATCGAAGTCAAATCGTCAAATTGTAAACCGTCCTTGATTGGTCAGTTTTGGCTGCGGCAATGAATAAAAAAATCAATCTCTATGGATACAGAACAAGCTACTGCCAGAACCGACCAATCAGGAACACGATTCACTATTTTATGGGTGATAAAACCCGACTGATTATGAACTCTGCAGCTTTGTTCACAATTTGACGATTTAACATCGATTGATTATAAACTATAGAGATATAATACGTTAAATTGTAAATGGTTGGTTGCAGTTCACAATTTTACGTCAGTTTATATTATCGCGAGATAGATTATAAACTAATGGCGTTCTCAATCTTACGGTGCCATATAAGTACATAAGTGTTTGGGGTTTCAGTTGGCATGATAAAAAGAGAAACATTTCACACTAAGGCCCGGTTTCCACCAAAGCGCGTGGAGAGGGGAGGAGATGTGTTTGAATAATAATCAATCAGATTTCGTTATTGAAGCTAAGCGGAGAGGAGATGTGGAAATAACGAAATCTGATTGGTTATTCAAACACATCTCCTTTCCTCTCCGCTTTGGTGGAAACCGGGCCTAAGTTGGGTATAGACCTTACTTAGTGTACGATTGCTAATCCACAGTCACAATTCGACCCATTTTTCCCAAAACGGGTCATTATCTACACTAAAATTGTCACAATAGAGAATATGTATAGAAAAAATATTAGATTTTTTTATAGTTCATCTGAAAGTATACAAAAATAGAATACTGACAATCAAAACAGAATCGAAATGGATCGAAAAACAAACTAGATACAACATTATTAAACAAATATATCTGTCCCTCTTTTCATCATCAACGAAAACAAAACTTTCTATGGCGGATGTATGGCCCGCGTGACTACTGACCAATGACGTCAATGGTCATGTCGGACCTCTGTCTAACCATCAACTTTGAAGCCTTATACTTTATTTCTGAGCAAGATATTTGAAAAAATATTTTTTATGTGTTTATCTGGAACTTAAAATATTTCGATTATAGAATTTAAAAAATGTGCATATTCCCTTTTGCCTCATTATCTGTTTTTTTTAGATCATTTTGGGGCATGTAACGAGCTCAAAAAATTAATTCTATGGCAATGGGAGGTAATAGAAGGAGATATACTGGCGTCATGTCCTAGACTGACCAACTTGCACCTGTCTTACATGGCACCTCGGAGTATAGCCAAAGTAATCGCATATACACATTATGTTAACTACCTTACCATTGAGAACTGCTTCTTAGCTGATCTTGAACAATTCACCTTCAATCACTTGACCTTAAGATTTTTACAATTGAACAACAACTCTCTGAAGAATTTTAAAATGTAAGTACCAGAGGCACAGAATAGATAGCAGTAGTACCTCTACAGGTTGCAAATTTTTCTTAAAGCTCTGGTTTCTGGTAGCGATGCCGTCATATTAGCGGCCGTCTTTACGGTGACGACATGTGGAAATTTCCACGACCGGATTAACACACCGTTAGTAATTTTTTTTAGGATTCCCTGGAATTAAAAAAAAATCCTTATAGTTTCACCATGTCCGTCGTCTCTCTGTCCGTCCGCGACTTTCTTAGAGACTCTTAGTACTAGAAGGCTGTAATTTAGCATGGCTGTCACCGTAAGATTGTGAACGCCGTTAGTTTATAATCTTACTCGCGATATTATAAACTTACGGAAAACTGTAAACTGACACCAACCATTTACAATTTAACGTATTATTTCCCGTTAGTTTATAATCTAATGATGTCCAACCGTCAAATTGTAAACAAAGGTGCAGAGTTCCCTGATTGGTCGGCAACGCACTTCAACGACTACAGAATGACAGCCGAGAATAGCCGCGATGAACACGTCAAGTGCAAGGTGCGTTCCGTCGCTTGCCAATTTTTAATCAGTTCACAATGTGACGGTTTGAAATCGTTAGATTATAAACTGACGGGAAATAGGGTGTAGTGGAAAAATGGCAAGACAACGTCTGCCAGGTCAACTAGTGTAATTATAAAACCTGCTCATAATATTTCATGAGAATCCTGTAGGCCTGTGGAGGGCAACAGCCAGACATACCATACGAAAGCATTGTTGCCCTAGCTAAAACGAAAACGCTTCGCGCTCGCTCGGTCAATTTAAATTGAGAAAGAATCTGCAAGCTGAGCCCACCATAATAGGGGATCGGGCTACTTTTTATTTATTTTATAAATCCAAACTTCTTAGTTTCTGCTATCGAACACTTGAAAAACTTTTGCTCTATCTTTAAAATTGACTGAGTTATAAAGGTTTGAAATTCAAGATTAGACAGAGAGGCACATATCCACTGGTGACGTCAGCTAGTAAGCTATATAATCTCCATACAAAAAATCGTTTTAAAAGAGACAGACATATTGAAACTTTATAAAATCACTGTAAATTATTTTTTCAACCGATTCTGTTTTTTTCTTCGCGAATCGTCTGCTACTAACCTATATTTTAAAAATAATTCATAAAATATGGTAAATTTAGGAACAGTCCGATACCCTATTCCTCTATTTGTAGAACTACCCTGTTATTTTTTTTTATTAAATAAACATTTTTGTTGTACTTAACTGTAGTAGTGAAAAACAATGAAAAATAATTACTGTTTCAGTATACCAACTATGACTTATTTACGAGACCTACGCATTAATGATAATCACATTGCGGCAGGATACCAAGAAATAGTTCGACTTTTTAAAAAATTACCACAATTGCGAGTTTTGGATATATCCGACAATTATAGTTTTGATTTCTGCATGGGAAAAAACACTGTAGGTTTCGAAATATGTAAGTTAAATCACGAAATTGGTTTTATCTCTTTTTCTCCAAGATATAAGTAAAAGTACAATCCTATCAACATAATAAATATATTTTCAATATGATTAGTTTCTAGTATTTACATACCATTTACATACCAATATAATGGCCAACGTCTCAGAAATCTCGGAAACAACAGTCAATGTGGGAAGAGAACAACTAGAGGCCGTGGACCAATACATCTACCTTGGACAATGTTTATATTTTGGAAGGGAACATCAAGCCAAGGAGATCACTAGGCGTATACAGTTGGGATGGCGGCATTCAGCAGGCTGAGTGACATACTTAGGGATAGAAAGATGCCGCAAAGCCTCAAAACTAAACTCTATAACCAGTGTTTCCTGCCCACTATGACATATGGTGCCGAAACATGGGCGCTCACAAAGGAGACTGTGTACCGACTAGGAGTTGCACAAAGGGCCATGGAGCGCACCATGCTAGGCATCAAGTTGATCGACCGTATACCGAACGCAGAAATCCGGAAACGGACCAAAGTGCAAGACGTTGGTAAGTGGATCGTAAAACTCAAGTGGCAGTGGGCAGGTCATGTGGCTAGGTTTAGAGATGGCAGGTGGAGTAAGTCCCTAACAGAATGGTGGCCAAGGCAGGGGAAAAGATGACCATTGACCCGGTTGACCTGCAACTAGGTGGGTCGACGATATAGAGCGGGTCGCTGGAAAGACTTGGCTGAGGTGTGCACAAGATCGCAAAGGTTGGCACGAAAAAGAGGAGGCTTATGCCCTGCAGTGGGTGATAGGAAGCTGATAATGATGATGATGACTTACATACCTACTTATTGATAAATTTGTATAAAATTAAGGTATATTTAACACAATAACTTTCTGTTTACAGTTCATCCGTTACTTAAACGACTAAATGTTGCTCGTACCTTTACGAATCTGTTTTGTTTGGATGCTGGAGCATTTTCATCTCTAAAATATCTTAATTTAGGACAAAATAATATCGTTGTACTTCAGGTACTTGAATTTCTTAAACTTTATAAAGTACCTACATTTTCTATATTTTATTTAGTTCTTCATGGATTGATTATTATTAAATTACTTATTTTTTATTTTAGTTACAGCAACTTCAAGTTTCAAAAGTAGCATTGC
This sequence comes from Carpatolechia fugitivella, assembly GCA_951230895.1. NCBI lineage: Eukaryota > Metazoa > Arthropoda > Insecta > Lepidoptera > Gelechiidae > Carpatolechia > Carpatolechia fugitivella. Next base: position 15,018,885 of record OX579659.1, on the reverse strand, counting down.
ATGTAATATTATGGCAAAATGATGTATCCAAAGTAAATTTTACCGAAATTGATTACAATTATTTAGTTCAGAAACATTTATTGATAAAAGACACGACAATTTCACTGGATGGGAAACTTGACTTAGATTGCGATTGTCGTAATGCTTGGTTTGCTACAGCTCTCAGAGAAAAACTTATTTCAGCACCAGAAGCACATTGTGAAGGAAACTTTCGTAAAAATTTAACAAGTATCCAAGCAAAACATTTTGAATGTGACAAATTTTCATGTGGTGGATGCACCTGTCGCCTTTACTGGGAAAACAATTTTTTAGAAGTGACCTGTAGTGATGTAAAATTTACCAATATTCCGAATGTGACAGGTCTGAATGGCTTGATAGCTCCATTTAATCATATCAGCATACGTCAAAATGAAATTCCTGATACACTTATAGTGAGTACAAAACGATATCGGTAATCAGCGCATTATTTTTTTATAGAAGGGCTCAAGTCTGCTCAGATCAGGGTGATCCGACCCTGGTAGAGCATGCGTACATAAACGTGAAGTATGAAATAAAATCTCTTTGAATTTTTACGCAAGTGTGTAAACATTTCCAGTTAATTTTATGTTTCTCTTATGTTACAGTACCTTGACTTGAGAAACAATGAAATCCTACGCATGGACGAGGAAGTTACAAAAGAACTATTCTCAGTAACGGATTGACATATATTTTTATCAGGAAATCCCATTTTATGTGACTGTGAAAACTTCGCATTCATACAAGCTATACAAAAGTTCAGCAACCAAGTCCAAGATTACGAAGAGGTTAGGTGTGCAGGAAATGTGACAGTAATCGATAAAGTCATATTAAGTGGCTTATGTTATGCGAAGGAAGTATATCAGGCGGTGATAGCAACTGGTGGAACAGTTCTTGCAATTGCAGTACTCATAGCTGTTGTATACTTTCGATATGGAAGCTCAATATATATTTTTATGTATGCTCGTGGTTGGCTTTGCTGTGTCAATGAAGACAAACTTGATACCAACCGCTTATACGATGCATTCTTGTCTTATTGCCACGAGAACGGATCTGTAGTTGACGAAATTTTGCCATGGCTGGAGGATCGTGGCTTTAAAGTTTGCGTGCACTATCGTGATTGGATGCCAGGCGAGATGATACCAACCCAAATCGTGCGTTCAGTTGAAGTGTCTCGGCGAACCATCATCTTACTCTCAAAGCATTTTACTGATTCCATTTGGGGATTACTTGAATTCCGGACAGCGCACTCCAGGGCATTGAAAGAAGGCGTCATGCGAGTTATTCTCGTGGTCCTGGACGATGTTGTGGATAATACTTATTTGGATGATGATCTGCGTCGTTATATTAAGCTGAATACTTATGTACGCTACGATGACCCTTGGTTTTGGGATAAACTACTTACTGCAATGCCAAGACGTCAAAATTGTACGCCTTCTGAGTCAATGACTCTTGGTGATATAGGTTTAAGAAATGAACCTGCTGTAGTCATCGAACCTTTTGTTCATGAACCACCTGTTACACCAGTTGTGTCTCTTCATTCTCGATTCTATTTGCTTGAAGATGTGGCTTCTACTTAAGCTAAAAACCGAGCTTAATGTGGTGAGTTATTTACAATTCTCATGGTCGCTTGTAGACGCAAAAGAAAGTTGGTAATCAGTCAATTTCTCGACAGATAATTTTATGTATTTAAGTAGATACCAAAGATTTATCAAACATCATGTCATGAGAAAAACTCTACCTATTCACCTATGTGGCTCACAGAGATCACTCGAATGTTATTCAAAATAATTCAATTATAAATATTTAGTAAAATTAAAATCAAATCAACGGCCCGTTACAGTCCACTGCTGGACTATGAGCCTCCTCCACTTAAGTAGAGAGTTTTGCCATAATCTCCACGCTTGGCAGGCGGGTTGGAGATCGCAGATTAAAAGGTTACTGTATCAGAGAGCGCTGCTACCCATTCCCTGTTCAATGAGTAGTTCCTAAGTCGCCTCTTACGACACCCACATTATTAAAATTACTGGCTTAAAATTCGGTTGGATCTACTGAACATCTAAAAAAGGCATGCCACTTTATTTTTTTGTTTTTTGTGTTATTTGTGTGTGTTTGTGTGTTAATTTGTGTGTTATGTGTTGTGTGTGTATCTCTTAAATTATTATCATCATCGTGTGGGTTGTAAGGTCAACAACCGACCTCACAAACTCTGGTACCTGTCACCTGGCTTAACGTGCCTTCCGAAGCACGGAATCATCTTTCTTTTTGGACAATCAGCCAGCAATGTCGTAACCAAACTGGGGAAAGTCTCACAAAGAGATTTTTGCTTGACAGTGTCTCCACCGGGTATCGAACCCGGAACCTCCGTAAAAACGACGACGTTGAAATCTCGACCTCTTAGCCACGGAGGCTGTTTTAAAACTATTGTAAGCATGTGTTCCTCCGTTACCTACTAAAATGAATATTCCAGTTCAGGGACGAACTCCCTACTTTTATCCGTGGTCCAGTTCTAAAACCTAGAAAGCCACTCTGCTTTCAAATGTCCATTTAAAGACATAAGAAGCTGGATTAATAAAACAAGAATCTCAAATACAAATTAAAACGTTTTAATGGCAGTACAAACTGAAACATTGATAAACAACATTATTTTCCTTAAATTACCAAATGACATTGCTAAGTCGTTTACAATAAATTGATAATACGTGATGCTTACTCTAAAAATAAAGTTTATAAATTATTAAATGCAATAATTTATTAAGTAAAGCTACGAAATTATGATTAAAAAAATTGTTAATGCATGATTGGAAATTCATGAATAGAACTTATTAGGATAAGTAATATTATTATACAAAATTAACCATTGTCTGAATAAAATAAAAAAATATTAAAATTGTTTAATTATGATTTTAAAAATCTCACATCACAGTTTATCTGGAAAATCCATACTAAAACAAAAAATTGACACTTCCAATAAAAAAATATATCATGTTTACTTGATGTTTTTCTGAGTTAAAATGAAAATACACAAAACATTGGAACACAAAACAATGACTAGAAATCGATCCCTCCATTATTTAATATAATAATAAAAATAATGCTATACAACAAACTTGAAAGGTAGTCTAAAAAATAATGTGATTACTAAAAATCCTACTTAAAATATGTAAATAAATTAAAATTATAAATATATGGAGAGCGCAGACCATAAAATATTGCACTGCCCAAAATTCAGTCTTCTAAATTTAAGAAAACAAAATTTAAACGAGATTATTGTTAAAGACGATGTTATTTACAGTGCAGTAAAACCACGAGTGAAACACAGATTATGACAACTAGTGAAGTCAAAATTTCTACTGAACTACTACATTTTCAGAAACAATTATTTATTATAAAAGTTACACTACCTTACAATCTGAAAATATTATGTATGGCATGAGATAAAAATATATTTGGTACAAACCCACATTGCATAGAACCCTTACATATTCAAGATATTTGCTAGATTAAGATCTGTTGCTTGATCTTTTGATATCTATCAGTTTTTTTCTCATAATTATGAGGGTTGCACCTTAAATTGCTATCTCTAAATGACTTTATGATATGAAAGATAATTATGATAAATTTTAATGTCAAATCTATACAGTTTGGTCCTTACATGAATCTAAATGATGATATCCGATTTGTTCCTATTATATTAATTTGGTAGTGAAACTTGATGAAGTTGACAAAATGCAAAGGATCTCAATCTAAGACAGGTGTGAGAGATCTACGGGCATAACACGTACATACCACTAAAAAATAAGTACTTTTCAAATTAAGTAATTTTACTTTAAATTGTTGAATATAATTTGCTCGTATCATTATGTTATAATCTTGTCGACAAGTAAGAATTAATTTTTAATGCAAACTAATGCTAAGCGCAAATCATCCATGAGTCATGAACATAAATCTATGTCAAAACTTTCAGACATGTAGCATTCGTCCAAGCATGTGGCATTTTATATTTAAGTACTTGTATTGATTTATAAAATTTGAAGCCATCTTGTTGACGATTTTTCTTGATGTTCATTTACTCTTACGTTGTGAACGCTAAAAGACCAATGTAGTGTGCCCTTAATTTATTATATTTCTTCCGTCTATAAAGTGTAAGGAGATTCAACAATAAGAACATTAAAATTGAGTATATTTTATGCCCGCACATCATTATTTTCACCACGTTTGTTGCTATCAGGTGAATCATCTGCAAACTTTATTTCATTTGATGAATCAGAATTTTCATCAGCAAATTTTATGTCCGACATATCAATATTCCGGGTGAGGGTATCCGAAGCAGTTTCTCTAGCTGTATCGTTTACTCTTTTTAACGTTGCTGTATTGTCAGTTTCACATTTATCTCGCCGATGAACTTTGATTGGAGATTCAGGCAGCGACAATTCTTTCATAGCAATTACTACTCCACCTTCTTTCTTCTTCCTCCTTTTATTTAGTTTTGGTGAATTTTGTAAGTCAGTAATGCTAAAATTCAGAGGATGTATTATGTTGGTTCTATCAATGACTTTTCTAGTGGATTTGACGGAATCGTTGGATTTGATTGAGCGATTGTCAGAGTTTCTTTTTATTGTGCTAGAAGATGGTCTGTCTTCAGGAGACTCTGTGTTACTTCCAGGATCAGGACGGAGTTCTTTTGGGAGGATTTCCTGCACAAACAGAAAAAAAAATTCTGTAAGTAATTCCAAAAAAAATTTTAAATCTGGGGAATTTATTTCGTAGTTTTACCTCGTAAATAGGAGCTTTTCTTTCATCAATTTCTTTGATGATGTCTCCTTCATCGAGTGGTGGTATCCATACTAAGAATGCTGGATCCATTCCCAAATATGAACCGGGAGCAGAACCTGAAACATAATCTTGTTACTTCTCGTTTCGAAAAATGCTTAAATTGTTTAAAAATTATGTCAAACTGAGAACAAAATAACGAGCATCAAGAATACAGTCAATTCGTGTAACAGCCTCCGTGACCGAGTGGTCGAGATTTCGCAGCTCATTACGGAGGTTTCGGGTTCGAATGGGGACACTGTCAAGCAAAAATCTTTTTGTGAGACTTTCCCCAGTTTAGTTAAGACATTGCAGGCTGAATCACCTGATTGTTCGAAAAGAAAGATGATTCAGTGCTTCGGAAGGCACGTAAAGCCGTTGGTCCCAGCTATCTAGTCGTTACGAGAGATATGTCAGTGGTCTTTGGTGGCTCTATAACACTGAAACTAGGGTTTTACAAACCCTAGGTCGGTTGTCGACCTAACAACCTACACGATGAATATAAAATTCGCGTAACATAAAATACTTTGTCATGCTTTAAAAATTACAAATTGAATTTATGTTTATTTAAATTTAACAAATGGGGTTCTTTTAAACTTTTTTTTATCTATCATCATCAACAGTTCCCACCACGGGGCTCGAGCCTACCCTGAATTAGGGAGATTAGGCCTTAATCGACCACGCTAGCCCAGTGTTTTTTATCTGTAATGCAATAAATTTAGTAGATATTCAACAAAATCTTGTCTAGATTTGTACTAGAACCCACATTCAAAGTTAGCTTGTTTTTAGGTAACTTTGAATCAGGTTATCTTCGTCATCAAAACCTTACATTATTTAAATATTTACTATTTGGGTAAGATTATACAAATTATTTTTATTTTTTAGTTGTTTGTAAGGGATGTAATCGCATTGTAAGAATGCAGGCGGGAAATGTGAAAACCAAATGGGTGCAAAAGAGACAGAAAAAAAAACCTACGTGTATGACAGCTGTCAGGACGGCACTCTTACGATGCGATTAGTATAAGTTCTTGGATTTTTTTGTTTTTTTTTTTTACTGCCAGTCTCCAAATCCACATTATTGTAATAAGACACTATTATTTCAATTTCAATTGTATAAAATTAACGCATTTTAGCGGTAGCTTACCAGCATTATTAACTTCGTAATCATAGTAGTCGATCTCCATTTCGGGGTGTGAAGTAAGACTCAGATCGGATCGCAGCAGTCTGCGGTTGCAGTTCTCCTTCGTGTGCTTCGGGTTGTCTCTGATTCTCGCTGCTAACACTCCACTTAGAGCTGGAGAGTACCAACCCTAGAAATTTAATAATATCAGTACCATGCTCACAAAAACCTTCGATGCTTTTCTTCTTTGTATTATGTTAAGGATCTTTATTTTTAAGAATTTTTGTAGAAAATGAGCAAGTAGGTAGCGAATAAGGTCTACTTGCAGCTTATGCTGAATAGAAATCATTTTTGTCATTTCACATAGCAATAATTGTAAAACTAAGATTTAATTAAGTGAATAATGTGACTATGAAATAAAAACTTTTTCTTTCTTTTCCAATAAATCATTTAATAGTTGCGTAGCAAAAAAAATGCAGTCAGTGTCACTTGGGCTGATGTAAGGATACATCCAAATACAGTCAGTGTCACTCGGGCTGATGTAAGGATACAAACAAATACAGTCAGTGTCACTCGGGCTGATGTAAGGACACATCCAAATGCAGTCAGTATCACTCGGGCTGATGTAAAGATACATTCAAATGCAGTCAGTGTCACTCGGGCTGATGTAAGGATACATTTAAATGCAGTCAGTGTCACTCGGGCTGATGTAAGGATACATCCAAATGCAGTCAGTGTCACTCGGGCTGATGTAAGAATACATACAAATACAGTCAGCGTCACTCGGGCTGATGTAAGGATACAAACAAATACAGTCAGTGTCACTCGGGCTGATGTAAGGATACAAACAAATACAGTCAGCGTCACTCGGGCTGATGTAAGGATACAAACAAATACAGTCAGTGTCACTCGGGCTGATGTAAGGATACAAACAAATACAGTCAGTGTCACTCGGGCTGATGTAAGGATACATACAAATACAGTCAGCGTCCCTCGGGCTTATGTAAGGATACAAACAAATACAGTCAGTGTAACTCGGGCTGATGTAAGGATACATACAAATACAGTCAGCGTCACTCGGGCTGATGTAAGGATCAAACAAATGCAGCCAGTGTCACTCGGGCTGATGTAAGGATACATACAAATGCAGTCAGTGTCACTCGTGCTGATTTAAGGATACATACAAATACAGTCAGTGTCACTCGGGCTGATGTAAGAATACATACAAATGCAGTCAGTGTCACTCGGGCTGATTTAAGGATACATCCAAATACAGTCAGTGTCACTCGGGCTGATGTAAGGATACATACAAATGCAGTCAGTGTCACTCAGGCTGATGTAAGGATACATACAAATGCAGTCAGTGTCACTCAGGCTGATGTAAGGATACATACAAATGCAGTCAGTGTCACTCGAGCTGAAGTAAGGATACATACAAATACAGTCAGTGTCACTCGGGCTGATGTAAGGATACATCCAAATGCAGTCAGTGTCACTCGGGCTGATGTAAGGATACATACAAATCTGTTCAGGCTTTTATAAGTTACGGTGGAATAAAGAAACTCACAGACATAAATACTTACATACAAATATACATAGAACATGAACTCTTAACACATTGCACAAATTTTTAGTGAGTCGTGCAAAAAGAATCACTTGGTCTTCCTGCGGCAATTTTTTGTATTAAAAAAAACATAATCAGACCAAAAAAGCAAAAAAATAAATAAAGATCTTTTAAGCTTTCTAGAATTTAACTAATATAAAATTACTGCTATAAATTTTTTGGCATGATAGTTATACCTTATTGAATTAGAATCTCAAAAACTCACGTTTGTAAGCGTAGCAGCTGATGTAGAAGATGAGGCGCGGCTGATACTGCGATCCTTCTCCCATGCCGACATGCTATCTCTGTCCTTCTCACTGCATGTGTCATCTCTCTCGCTTGCACTCGTACTGATACTCATTTCAGCGGTTGTCTCGCTGTTGCATTGCTGCGGCGACGCAACCTGAACACAAACATAATTGAAATAGATTTTTAACACACTGTAAATAAAAAATATACCTTATATTATACCAAATATTAAAATACTTAGAAAAAACTGACAATAGTCAGGCAAGCTTTAATCGCATCGCTTTCTGACATTCCTCAGACTAGTTGCAACAACGAGAGCATATTTTAAAAAATCACCTTTTATACACCAAGCACCTTTTCAAATATTATCGCATAAAAGCACCACTGTTTTGACTCTTAAAAATCATGATATAAGTACTTCCCACCACAAAACAGATCATCGCGGAAAATACCCAGTATTTACCTGAGCAGTAACTTCAGTAGTCCGAGATCTCTTTAGAGGGGAAGGTGTAATGCTGTCTTGATGGTGTACTGGGGCACTGCTGGAGGAGATGTTCTCGGGCGTGATGGTCTGCTGGCTAAGCACACTGCGCTCGCTCGACACGCTGATGTTGTCAGCTGGTTCTGCCTCTATGTCGGTGTTAAGTTCTTCTTCATCCCTGAGATTAGAATGTAGCAAAGAAGTTCCAAATTACTCTAAGTTAAACACAATATTCGTTATTTGGATTAGTCACTAGTCAGTCACAAGAGGAAAATCTACTTGATTTTATTAGTTTTAACTGCCATTAAAATTGCAAAATTGTTATGTCTGTTTTTGTTACCATGCGGAAGTCTAATATGTATCTGATGGTACTTATGTAGTATATGCAATTTTGCTGTACATAATATTAATTTAGTATTTAAATGTCTTTTAATTGTTCTACTTAAATTTGAATTAAATCACCTGCTTTACAAAGCAGAAATATTGTGTTAAAGTTTCCAAATTCCCCCTCGCAGTATATAACTCCACAATCGTAATCAGCATCAACTTAATTCCTTCCTGAACAATAGCAAACAGCCCATTGTTTTGTCGTATTGTCTTGTTTGCTCCGACTACAGATAATAGTACTACCTACTGTACCACCCCCAGTGATACGTGTTTAAACAATACTATTGGTTAATTGGAGAGACAATTAACGAGCTCAGCGATGTAGAGATGCTGAATTATCGATAGTTCTGCTTGATAATACATCTATAATTTATTACTTATTGAGGTGGAATTTAATACAATAATACTACAGGGTAGAATAGAATAACCATGTGTAAAGGAGCGTTGATGTTGCTACAAGTATACAATTTCAATCCATAATAATATGAATTCAAAGTACTTTATACTTTTTATAGTCACAACAAAATTCTTAGTTAGATTTACGGATAATTAGTCTAATTTGGCTTTTGACTGTTTTCAATAACTTACTAGAAGTTTCAATAGAAATATATAGATTCAGTAAAGAATTAGGTTGTAGTCCTATAGCTACTTCCTATGAAGTAATAAGAATTATTAGTTAAGCCTTTCCATTATTTAGCTTCAATTCTTAAACTGAGGCTGAGTGCCTTTCCAATTATGAGTTTATCGTCTAGATTAGAGGTGAGTAAATGCCAACCTTCCAATGAATCTTCAATTTCTATCTTATTTATACCATTCTTAAAACTTTGCAACTATTGACGCGTTATATATATCGTTTATCGATAACCCCTGTAACCCCTTCCACTGAACTCTAGTATGACTCATTTGTTGTTCTATCTCGTTCGTGTGCTTAATTAAAGAATTTTGTATTGGTGCTTGTTAAAAAATTGGGGTTGTAAAGTCAAGTGGGTCGAGTCAAGAGCGTATAGATTTTATAATTAATTATAATTGAATAGCAAAATATAGTACTTTATTGTCTAAAATTGATAATATGCAATTATGTAATTAATTTACCAAAAGTCATCAACAAATAAATTAATAAGCAGTAATATAATTGTACCTTGGAGTAACAACGATATTAATGCATTTTGTGTGAAATTAATAAATATTCTGTTTTGTGTAAACTCTCTTTTAAGGATGTGGTTGCATCTGCAATCTGAATATCACTGTAAACTCTGCTCACCTTATAATCATAACCTGGCATAAACCTAGCAAATATGTATGTTCAGTTAAACAACGATAGAAGTTTTCTTCAAATTACATAATTATTTATTTTGAAATATTTTTTAATAATTAGATGGATCTTAAAAATTCTACTATGTCTTGAGAGTATTATATCATAAAGGTTGATACACTTTTAAGAAAACTTCAATCATTTGCCGTGGTAATAGGTTTGCACATTTGCAGCTGACGTATACTTACTTTACTAAGTTGACCAAAATTTTGCAATTTAGTACCTCGTATCAGCATGTTCCGAAACGCGGTCTGAGTCTCGAAGGCGGGTGTGCCTGGTCTTTCCCGAGGGTAGGAGTCGTCGAAGGGACACTCCTCCCCCAACGACCTCTGACAGAAGAGTGCTTCTGGACCCAGCAGCTGCCACACCAAGTTCTAGTGATGCTGAGCATGCTGAGAAAAAAACACTTTTATATATAACTGGCATAGAGAGAAAGCGTTTGACTCTCATTACTAATACAGTTACCAAACCAGGGGTTGAGCATGATAACCCACAACACAGGGTATCCTAGTGTAGGTATCAGAAGTCAATTCTGTATCTTTCCTGTATTTATCTGAATAAAGCTTTATTATTGTTTATTATTTATTACTAATGCGTTTTAATCGTTCCTGGGTCTGGCCCATGTCTGGTTAGGACGTTGCAGAAATTGAGCACCTGATCGTCCAAAAAGAGAGATATTATTCCGTGCTTCGAATGGCACGTTAAGCTGTGGGTCCTAGCTGCTATTCACAGAAGAAGTCGTTACCCAAGCCATGTCATTGGCTTTTGGCAACTCTACCACACCTCTCACCAGGGTTTGTGAGTCGGTTGACACCTTACAATCCACAAGATAAAGAAAATAGATTTGTGTCAACACATATGTTGATCACCATAAGGATTTCAGAACTACACAGGTACTTGTGCTGTTGTGGATGGAGCAAGAAACACCACCAAAAACATAAAATTCCTTACACCCTCCTTTTCTCCTTACACCTTCCCTTCTTTATTTCTTCTTTCATTTTCCTTCCTTCCTTCCTTCCTTACCATCACTATCAGTGAGCGACTCTTTATCAGCAGCCCGCTGGTACGCCCTTGTCCTATGCGCTGAATGCAGCGCTAAACACAACGCGGCCAGCGCTGCAGCGGCTGCAAGGGCGACGGCAGCTCCTCTGGCTCCGCCCCCACTGCGCCACCATTGGACGTTGCTAACGGAAGCCCATGCTGCTGATGCGTTGCGAACTGGTTCTGGACATTGGAAATCAATCATTATGATTATATTTATAAACAGACAAGTTAAAGTAAAGAAATAAACTTGCCTATAAGAGTTCCCTCTGAAGCAATCGTGTATGTTATTGTTTTATAATATTGCTATTTTTAAGTTTAAAGTAAAGTATTAAGCAGAATAAGCAAGGTGTACAATGATAAGGTGAGCTCACCAGGTGGTATTGGATACTAATTTCTCACGACACCATTAACATTGACACCAGACTCTGTGAGGTCGGTTGTCCAACTTACACCCCAAACAATGAAGAAGAAGAAGAAGATAATCATAATCTTACCGACTTGCATGGCGTGTGCTAGGAAGCCGCCTGCGCACCTCTCGCTGGTATCTCCGGACTTCAATTCCACCAGGATGTGGCGACCTCCAGCGATCTCCACCAGTCCAGAAGAATCTGTTGTTGTTATAACGTCACTGTCCTGGGAGAAAAAATGAATGGTGAAAGGTTTGGGACCACACATAACAGCTCAGGAGTATTTGAGGTAGCTTGAGTTATACATTCAGGTTGTATTGAAGAATCAAGTTGATTCGGTAATTTTAACGATAGGGTTAGATAAATATTCAAGCATGTTAGATATTCAGATTGAGTTAGACAGTCAAGTTAGATTTAGGTTGTGTTAGACAGTCAGGTTGGGTTCAAAATTGTAAAAGAGTTATTCAGTTTGAGTTAATATTATTCATAAATGGTCAGATTGATTAAGATAGTCTGATGTAGTCAATAGTCTACCACCCACCCTGGAAATTGTGCGTTATAAAGACACATGAACATTGAACAGACATCTTCTGGGTAAGTGTGCTACACCCTCGACCTCGTCATCGCTTTCCATCAGGCGAGACTGAGGTCAAACGCAAACCAATCACACTAATAACACAATAATAAAAAAGAAAACGAAAAACGAACCGAACGAAACGAATGTGAAGATACATTTGGATGTTTAGATGTTTATTCCGCTTTCACGCCTTAACTACTAAAAAAATAAAAAGAAAATGAGAAGATGAAAGGAATGGAGATAGTTTGTACACTAAATTAACACATAGGATACATTTTACGGGAAAAAGTATTATTCCCACGGGAAAATCTTACATAACGCAAGCGTAGCCGTTGGCAGACAGCAAGTATCGAATAAAAAAATAAAAACATTCTACAGACAAGTTACTTACCACAGCAGAGCTGTCAGGTCCATCCCAGGAGGCTAGCAGAGGAGACCCGAGTGAGTCTCCATCCCTAGCTCGCAACGCTTGGCCTTCGCAAGGCAGTCGTACTGCTTCTATGCGCAGACGCACCACCAATCCTTCTTCAGCCTGAGAAGATAATGAAAAGGTAACCTAGGAAGTGAGAAGGTTCTTGAGTGGTGACCACGCATTGCAAAACGCAGCGTGAGCAGGCCTCTTTCAATGTGGACCGTCCATCTGGAAGTAGCCTTCGAGGCCGAATGGTCGAGATTTCGACGCCCATTACGGAGGTTCCGGGTTCGATTCCCGGTGTCCCCACGTCAAGCAAAAATATCTTTGTGAGACTTTCCCCAGTTTGGTCAGGACATTGCAGGCTGAATCACCTGATTGTCCGAAAAAGAAAGATGATTCCGTGCATTGGAAGGCACACGTTAAACCATTGGTCTCGGCTACTATCTAGTCGTTACACGTGCCAAGTCTGTGGCCTTTAGGGCTCTATAACACTGACACCATGGTTTGTAGGTCGGTTGTTGACCTTACAACCCACACGATGATGATGATGATGATGATGATCAGGTATAGATCGAGGGAAGCCGCTGGATGCGAGCAACCCTATGGTCACTGTGGGGAGATTCTTTGCTTAGTCAGTCTTTCTGTCTTTTGGCTGGATGATGAACTTAGGAAAGTAGTTCTCAATATCTACCAAAGAAATGGTCGCGATTGAAACTGAAACGTATTTTATTGACCTATAAATTTGTATTTAAATCGTTTAAAGTTTTTTTTTAAATTTAAACGCACGTCAAATAGAAATGGAATATAAAAGAATGATATAAATATAATAAATTTCGCCTTAGAAATAATAGGTTCAAATCATAGACTTAGATTTTTTGTTTTATTTGTTTTTACATTTATATCTATGGTTCAAATACAAACATAGCCATAATAATTGTAGGAAAAGTTTACAGGCGTTTTTAACTTTGCGGCCAATAAGCATCAATAGAAAAGATTGAAAGGAAATTATATAATGGAAGAATATATCATCACACTTATACATTTTTACATTGTACATAACATTTTTATATTTCTATATTTTCACTTATACATTTTTATTATCTCATATTAATATACTAACATAACCGCAAACAGCAGGGGTTAAGTGACAACCTTTGTGTCCGCTACGCTTCTCTTTGTTATTATCGGATGCTATCATTCAGACATGTATGAAGTGATATTGCAGTAAGTACCAGTACCTTCCACAAATCTACCTAAGTTAATAATAAAATGAGTTTGTGCTTGCTTGATAGGTTCCGAGAAGTGTTTAGGTCTTAGGCATTATAATGGTGTTATGTTATATAGTTAACAAATTAGAACTTAATCTCTTATTATTTTAGTGATCTCACGCTGCTGTCGTTCATTTTAATTTTGTTTTTGTTGTTCTAGTTACTTTGTTCTACTTACTTCAAGATGAAACAGAAAATACATTCAGTTAGAGAAACACGATTCGCACTCAATCGATCACCATGACGAGGAGTAATAGCCTACTGCGATACAGTGCAAACTAGTGCAGGGGTTTATTGTAAATCGTCCTAGTGACCTAGGAGTACCTACCTAATGTGTAGTTATCTCCTGATGTATTAGGTCTTCACTTGCTATGAAATAAATAAATAAATAAAAACCATCATCAACAGCTCATATACGTCCCCGCCGAAGGGCTCAAGCCTAACCTGAATTAGGACGATTAAGCTTAGGCCCAGTGCGGGTTGGTCGACTTCACACACAACCTTTGAATTTCTTCGCAGGAGTGTGTAGGTTTCATCACGATGTTTTCTTTCACCGAGCGTCGAATAATCATACATAATGTATTCGAAAACACATTGGTACGTGGTGGGATCGAACCCGCGTCTCCCGGACGGGAGGCAGCGGCGGCTCTAGCCACTAGACCACCAAAGCTCTGAAGAAGAATATATAACGGGAGAATATAATTTGTAACTGAAACCATTAAAAATTTGAACTTAAAAACGTGTAACAATAAAGTTGCTTAATAATTTTATTTGCAATAACAAGCAACAAAAATTAATAATTGTTTGACTTTTAAACTAACTAGAAACTCCAATGACATAAATTTTCCGAAATATTCAAAATGAACATTTCTGTAAAAGTGTCAACAACAAGACTTTGTTCAATGTTACCAAGTTTAAATTGGAGTGTTACAGAAACAAGGTCGACATTGTTTGTAAATATAACGAAATACACGTCAAACGAAAAGAAAAGAAAAAAAAGAAAAAAACACACTTTAATTTTGCTTATGGCTATACGCTAAAATTTGATTTTTGTCATAACAAAGGACATGACTTATTCAGACTTAACTTGTCCTGGCTCATAAAAGAGTTACAGGAGGACAGTATGTTATTTTGGAAGATTATGACTTCACAATGCATATTTTTTTATATCTGTGTCATAAACATTGCATTTTCGAGCCCCTCGGTGGGGACGTGTACGAGCTGTTGATGATATATTGCATTTTCATAACGCTGACTTTCCACGGAACCCTGAACCGTTTAAGTTTCTTCTTCTTCATCGTGTAAGTCGTCAACTAACCTCACAAACCCTGGTATCAGTAATATAGAGCCAGTCAGTGTAAAGGCCTTAAACATCTAAATATCATCCGTATTTGTGTTCAAATTCAAAACATTTATTGCTAGTCACAGTTGGTACATAAAAGGTTTCATGAATATATTTTATGGTAAAGTATTTTGTGACACCCAGCAAGGGCGCAACAAGAGAGAGCATTAATTAAACATACATTACATAATTCAAGTTATTAATTATATAAAATTCAACAATTTATTTTGATAGACAATTTCATTAAACTATACATTTTATTGCAAACATAGAAACAGTATTTGAGAACACTTGTGTTTGCCTTGTGTCTGAATGTTGTTTATCTGAATTTAAGTATGTATTTATCTATTTTATTTACTTATTCCAGTGTTTGGAACTAAGTATAAGTTATTAGTTAAATAACTATCTAACAAACAAGAAGGATCTTGACTAATCTCAAGTGTCTTCAAACAAAGCACTTTTTAATATTTTTTCTAAATAATTTTATTTTTATACCTTCAAAGAATGTCAACACAAGATCTTTACAAAGGGTCAAAGATAATAAGACTGTTCATTCTTATTTCTATATTTTAACGCTTAAAGAAATATTCCTTCTCGGAGCTCTAATAATACAGACATCTTTTACAAAGAAAATCAAAGTGGGGTTTAAGGAGTGTGTTTTTGTGTGTT
Organism: Carpatolechia fugitivella; assembly: GCA_951230895.1. Classification (NCBI taxonomy): domain Eukaryota; kingdom Metazoa; phylum Arthropoda; class Insecta; order Lepidoptera; family Gelechiidae; genus Carpatolechia; species Carpatolechia fugitivella. Next base: position 15,003,184 of record OX579659.1, on the reverse strand, counting down.
CAATCGGTCCAAAAAATAACAAAACCAAAAGAAATAAACAAAAACGAAAAAAAAAATGTTTTGCATTCAGAAGAATAGAAATTTATTCTCACAGTTTGAGGAAAAAGACGTGAGCTCTCGGACATTCAGCAAGTGCTATTTACCTCAATCCTAACACATCCACACAAGTTTACTTGTTCAAAGTTCTGTGTCCTATAAAACTCTTACACACCTGTATTACATCAAGCAAGACTGACACGGACCCTCGCCCTAATTCCATTCAATTCAGAGCCTACAAAAAGGCGATATCAAAGTCGTCCGGAACTTTGGACAAAGGGCGATCTCGAGCCATTTTTGTCTTGACAAGAATGTGGGCTTTGTGTGATGGCTTCACGTCCTCGATAACGTCTGAACAATTCGGCCGCATCAAACTTTGGAGAGGTTTAGGGATACAGATTTAGAACGATATAAAATCTTTACTGTTTTTACGATTTGTAAGCTGTGTTGACTCATGTTAATTATGTTACAAATCCGTCGTAAATAAATACATTTACGCCGTGTGGTGACGGTAGAGTAGACATTTGTCACCAACCCCTACTCTTCCCGTAGGTGTCGTAAGAGGCGACTTAGGGCCTACACATTGAACAGGGAACGGACAGCAGCGCTCTCTTATACAGTAACCTTTTAATCTGCGATCTCAAACCCGCCTGCCAAGCGTGGAGATTATGGCAAAACCCTCCACTTAAGCAGAGGAGGCTCAAAGTCCAGCAGTGGACTGTAATGGGCCGTTGATGTTGATGAAATGTAATCCTATTTATTTGCATTACTTTTTCACTAAGATATATTTGCTTGGATTTTAGATTTACCCTCACGCTATTGCAGTAAAACTGGCTTTATACTGTTATTCTACTTTCCTCATTTTTTCACAAAGTTTGGTTTAATCACTGTTATATAAATGTGTCAGAATCACAAATAGGCTTCTATTATAAAAATCCTTAGAAAACAGAGAATTACGAAACACTGGCAGTTTTTATTAGAAATTTCAACAAAAAATATTTTTAAAAATCATGCGAACACTTCCTATGATCAGCAATTAATTTATTTAACGTTGAACTCCAAAAAGTCGCACCTGGTGCCAAAAGTCCAATAAAGTATTTGATGTCCTTCTAAAAATTAATTTTAAAACTTTTATCTTCAAGCGTTTTCGTCCGTATTGGTAATTAATTAGGTCTAATCAAAACGTATTGACGCGTGAATAGAAATGTATTTGCATCTTTTCAAATTTTTTTTTATTTTTTTTAGAGACAAACAGTCAAATGCTTAAATAATTACACAAGTTAATAAATGTAAACCTACAGTCCCCTATATTTATACATAAAAATAGGTTTCAAAGTTAAATTTTGTAGTTATTCGTGTCAATATGAGTCTAGATGAGCATAATGTAAGTAGGTAAGGAGAAAATAATTATAATGTTGCGCTTTGCGTTGCGAGTCCAAGGCGTGTAGAGCCGGTCGGATCTGTGTTACAACAAAATTTAACAAATCCATGTTTAATCAGATTTAAACGATACAATTCTAATACTTTTAATATTGATAATTATTTATCATTTTTATTTATATTATTATCTCACTCAACCGAAACATTTCTATTGCTGGGCAAAGGATCTCCATCCCAAAGGGATTTATTTCAACAACAACTGCTCTTTTTTTTATGTAGCCGTATTCGTGTCCCACTGCTGGGCAAAGGCCTCCCCTCGCTTTCGCCAACTGTCTCGATCTTGAGCCTCCAGATGCCAAGCCTTGCGGAAACTGTCAGTGTCGTCTTGCCATCGTCTCCGAGTTCGGCCTCGACGCCGATACCATCCTCCGGCACCCATTCCGTGGCTATTCTAGCCCACCTCTCCGGATGCATGCGGCAGACATGTCCTGCCCAGTCTAAAACTGCTCTTACATAGCGTTTTTTTCAAAACCTTCACTAAACTGTAAAAGTGCCAACAACAAGACTTTGTCCAAGGTTTCGTCCACGATTTAATATTGGAATCAGAAATTTCTAAATTAGTAACACATCATCATCATCATCATCAACAACAACAACAGCATATATACGTTTCCACTGAGGGGATCGAGCCTGCCTCCTACATATTTGAAAATACACATTGTAATACAACAAATCAATCAGCAACTAACCAATAATTTACAGTTACTGTAAGCCCCAATTAACAGTGCAAAGCTCTTAATTGTAAATCCGCCATTTTGTACCGCCGCCCCGAGCAGCGATTATTGAAATTTACTTCGACGACAAAATTTCCAAACCAAATTAATTGTTGGAAGGAAGTGATCGGCAAACAGCGAGTGCTTTCGGTCTAAAATGGCCAAGTTTTAATGAACTGGTAATAGGGAACAAACTCGATGAGACTTAGTTAAAGTAATGGCCTCTGTCCTCTACCCGCAGTTTCAGAAGCCATTGTAGATCAGCGTAACTTCACAAACTTTAACGCTGTATCGACTTTAAATAAATCTCTTTCTTTCTCATTTTTTTTTAATATACAACTATCTCTTACCCTGTGACCTCGTCTTTCAAACCCCCTTGTTCCCTTAAGAGAAGCGATTAAAAAATATATGATTATAATTTTCTTAGTGTTTGTATGTTTTTAGTTTCTCCAATATTATGTTTGTTATGTTGTATCGTTTTTATTGACAAAAGGCTTCAATGATTTAGACCATTTAGTTATACAAACCCTAATATATTTTTAAGAGTAATATACAATAAAAATCGCAACGAGAAAATTGGATCATCATCATCATCAATCATCAACGGCATCATTGGATAGTGCGTTATTTTTCTAAGGACTCATAATAAATTCTCGCATAAATACATTTTATGAGAGTATCTCATTTTACGATTTTTAAATGCATATTTCATTTTCATACCCCAGGGTTTGTGAGGTCGTTTGTTGACCTTAAAACCCTTACGATAAAGAAGAAGATACACCATTTGTTTTTGTTTTTTTTATAATTTGAAACCGTGCCAACAAAGCTTCTTACTATTTGTCTTTGGTAAATAGTGCATATGGTATGCACCTCTAACTTCATGAATCAATTTATGAACATACCCTGTGCACCAAAGTTCATGCATCGAGTGTAACGGATGGCAACAACGTAGCAAGTAATAGAGTTACACGGTATGTTCTCAATCTGATGGAGGCATTAGAAGTTGGTAAACTGTTTGGTGTATCAACGAAGAGCGTGTAGTTTGATAATGGAAATGCAGCTGTTGTTTTAATAGGATTCAAATCGGATTAGAACTCAGGCAATGTAAAAAGAAAAGATACTAAAAGTTGCAAATCATTATTTACAACTTGAAATCAATATAATTATCATCTGAAGTATTTTATTTATTAACGCGTTCTGTGAAGAAGAGCCGAAGAAACTCCACAAGGCTTGTATCTTTTGCTGCCAGTGCTACGTTTTTGCTTGCTTATTTCCTTTATTGACTTTTTTGCAGTGTATAAATATGACATACTTATTTAAAAATATTGTATTTTTTGTTTTGTACATCTTTGGCACAGTGGCGCCCACTTAAAATGTGTATCAGGTGGTTGGTCTCAGGTATCAGATAAGTTGCCAGTTCGATTGATCCTGTGAGTTAGTTGAACTTACAAGATAATCACTCTGACTTTACTCAACGACTAATTCGTGATTGTACCCAGAATAATTATTTAACTTGCATTTCAAAGCACGAAAGCTATATGCGACCAAAAGTATATCTAGGCTATGAATGGATTGTGTCCCCAATGGTGGTGATTACTGGTGGTGCCAACAGACCGATAGGGAATTATGAATGAATGAATGAATGAATGAAATATACTTTATTGCACACAGACACGAACACAATACAATATTAAAGTAGAATTATGTACAATTGGCGGCCTTATTGCTAAAGGTAGCAATTTTTTACAGGCAATCAGACAATAAGAGAGACAATTACTTATTAGAAAGATGCGGGTCTGTGCACTTATTTTAAGCTGATACTCAAACTTACTAGCAATATACATACACTATCTTTTTAGGAATTATCTATAGGTAGGTAGGATTTAAAAATGAATCTTCACTCACTTGCAGCAACCAGAATGATCTAGCAGGGCAGGCTCTCGCAGATCCAGCTAGGAGCCTAGAAACTGGTGCTAAGTGGAGCACGCATCCACATCGACACCTGGCGCCCACTTCTGCAACCACCACGGAGGAGTCTCCAGCCCACGGTCGTGCTGAGCATTCGCACGCTGCCAATTCTACGGCTTGACCCTGAAAAAAAGTTTTGGTATCACCGTTTTGGTATTTTCTTTTGTTTAAAATACTTGTTTCGATTTATTGATACGTACTCGTAAATAAGATCCATATTCATTGCAACTGCTGTATGTTTTTTTAAACAACAAATTATGATCATGAAAATTAACACAGTGCTAATATTCAAAATTTATTAATTCAAGTATTAATAAGATTTTCAGAAATACAAAATTAATTTAGTAAATATGCAATATCTATAATATAAACAATAAATTACAGTAGTTATGTGTAAAATATTTCAAGCACCTTTTAATACATCGTATATAAAATATAAAATTTATTCATCTTCTTCTTTTTTCTCTTCTCCCTCTCCTTCTTCAACTACACTTTCAGGGAAGTGTACAGTAGACTCTTTATGATCTTTATGTTCTAATTCTTCTTCTTCGCCTTCTCCCATGTGTTCATCTTTTTCTTCTATAACTGGTATAATAGATACCTTTTCTTCTAGTTTTTGCATAGACTTCATCGAAGCTATGGACGCTAGATCTTTCAGGAAAGATTTCTGTATTTCAAGTTTACTTGCAGCTAATTGCTTTTCAATATCTTCTTCTTCTTCCTCCTCTGTAACTGTTTCGGTTTCACTTCCAGATGATCTGCTAGACTCCGCGAACGATGGCAAACTGTCCTTCACTGCCAAACTTTGTTCCGATCCTCGTGGAATCAGTTTCAGACTTGGAATAGTCTTAACACTACCCAGAGAAGATTCAGAAGTAGAAATAGAGGGCGTACTACGTTTTTCACCTAGTTTCGTAAGAGATTCTCTAGATTCAGTAGGCACAGTTGTTGGAGATACTACCTTTCTCCTTCCAACTGGCTTAGGTATAAATCCAAGATCACCTTCTTCGTAAATTTTGGTGAAGGAAGTAAGAGTGTCCATTGATTCTGCATGTTGAACTTCGCGATATTGCGTTACAATATCAAGCAGCCGTGCCAGTAAAACTTGTCTTTCCATTAACTCTCTTGTCGGATCAATCGAAGCCCATTGATCTAATTTAAGTGCTGCTTGTACAGCTGCCGCTGCTTCTTTTAAAATTCTTTTTAGTTTTGAGTTTTCCTTAGACATTTTAGCAGACTCTACGAGTGTTTTATTTTGATCAGTCAATCTGGCATGCAAGTTTTGTTCCAGAATGCGGACTTGCAAGGAAAGGTTTTCATTTTCTTTCGTACACTTCTGAATTTTCGCTTGCAAAGTTTCAAAGTCATAGTTTCTCTTTTCATACAAAGCTCTTTCTTGTTTTACTTCCTGGAACGCATTAGTAAGTTGATCTATAACTTTTAATTGCACAACATTTTTATTTATAGCCTTGTCTCTTTCTTCTTCAGCTAGTTCTTTAGCAATCCTTGCAGCTCTTTCATGTTCTTTAAACTTTTCGTTCATATCCGCTAACTTTGATTGAGTTTGTAAAATATTGTCTAATTCATTGTTTATTGCAATATTTTCCCTGATTACTCTATGTGTGGAAGCTGCGATTCTTAGCTCAGTAGAATCTTGAAAGTCTTGAGCAAGTTGTAAAAGACGGGCTTCCATTTCTTTCTTAAGCTTGTCTTTACCAATCACAAACTTCTTTTCAGCCTCATACAATAGTCGTTTGTACTTCATTTCTTGTTCCATAAAAGCTAGTTCTTGGTTTTCGAACTTTGCCATGAGGTCATCTCTGATAGCTCTGAACTCTTCGAGAGTATTTAGTTTCCCAGCTAATAATTTATTTTCAGACGTAAGTTGATCTTTCATCAACTTAAAGTTCTTTTCAAGTTCAGCAATTTGAGCTCGAAATTGTTCTGTCTCAAGTTCTCGCAGTTCTTCTAATGCCCTTACTTTTTCTTTCAGCTCCTGACATTCATCCGTTTTCGCATTGAGCGTTTTCTTCAAGTAAGCTATAATATCGGCTCTATCTTCATCAAGTTTATCATAAGCTTTCTGCAGTTCATCGTTCCGAATTTCGTAGTCATTAATTGCTTGTAAAAGCCTGGCGTTTTTTCTATTGCACTCAGCTATTTGCAACTCCAAGAATACTTTGTCTACTTCCGTGAAGGGCCCAAAAGTTCCAGGCTTTAGTTTTTTCTCTTCTTCTACCTTACCTCCTTTTCCCTTTGCATCTTTTGCTTCCTTCTTTTTCGGTGCCATGATCACTAAATAGTTAGGAAACTATTTTGTACATTAATTATTTTAAAAATAATAGAAAAGCTAAGTCACGGCTTGGATCGATTTCTTGTTGACAGGCGGCGCGAATATTGGCATGACAACTTATTGATATATCTGTTGCTACGCAACAGTGCCATCAAGGTATCGGAGCCTAGGGGCGCATTCCGAATCAGACTTTCATCGCTGTCAGCGATCAGAAAAGCAAAAAAATGTATGACTGACAGACGGCTGACAGTTATTTGGAACGCTTACTTTAACTGATTACGGGTACTTTAATCGATGTCAGCGCGTCTCGGAACGCAGGGTAGGTCGGAGCATATTTTTATTTTTTTCGTTTTGGCATATCTTTGGTAGAATATATTTTATTACTGATAATGATCTATCCGACCGATTTCGGCCGTGGCGACCACTTCTACTCCTATTTTATTACTATTCAGTTATGGTCAATGTCGTTTGCTAGGACGTTTGTTATATCTAAATCTGTTTATTTAATTACCAAGCGATTTCACTCCTGGGCCCCGTTTCACGAAGCAACAATTTACTAGTGACGAGTTACAATTCATTTTTCATTGCGTAGCCAATTCGCCTAAACTGTAAGCCCTTACCATTTTATCTCATTGTCTATCGAATCTTGTGATTTGTAACTTGTAGCTTCGTGAAACGGCCCCCTGATGATGCTTTCCGTAAACGCGTCGTCGAATAAACGCACTTATTATATACAAAATATAATAATTATATATTAATTATTATAATAATTATATATATAATTATATATTGTGTTTGCAAAAAAAAAAACGCAAAACCTCTCGGGCGTAGGTCAGCCCATGAAACTGAACAACTTTGTTCCAGAAGTTCCACATAATCTCAAAAAAAAAAAACTTCATTAAATTGTTCAGCTGATCAATTCAACTTGTATGAAAAGTATCCAATAAGTTTCAAAACAAATCATGATCAGTTTAACTCAGCCCGAGTTGCCACCTAGGTTTTGTGTTATTTCACTAACTGCAGGTTGTAGGTTATAAATTTGAAATTTAAAAACACATTAGTACATGGTAGGAATCAAACCCACGAAGACAGCGGCCCTAGCACACAAAAGGAGTGTAATGTCAGGGTTTGTGAGTTTCTTTATTCCACCATGACTGCTAAACGCCTGAACAGTTTTAGATGTACTGGGTATCGTTAGAATCCTTACGTCACAGCCCCATTGGTACTGGCTATAATTTTATAAGAGAAGCAGTCGTTTTTTACCTCGCAATATTTAGCGCCATATGCCGGCGGTGGCGAGTCGCAGAAGCGATGCCGGCTGCGCGTGCGCGTAGAGCAGCGCGCCGGCGCCGGACACGCCGACCATGGCGACCACGCGCCCCACCCTCCCGCGCCGCCATCTGTTGGGGAAAATTATAATTTAAAATAGAATTCACGAATCCAAAAAAATAGGATGTTATTTTTACTGGAATTGAATTCATCAGCATTTTGGTCCAGACTGAAAAACAATAAAAATAGTACATTGTTATAGACGGGGTTTGGGGCCTGAGCGTAGCGAGGGCCCTAATAGTTCGAGGCACTAAATAAGTCTTTAACCTGAGGTAAACACTGTGCTTTTCATTACGAATACAACGAAAGTAAAAATAAAAACACGAATTAGCTAAAGAAAAAATGAGTGACTTCCATATCTGAATCAGATGAACTCATTGTAAACTAAACCCTACTACTCAAGAAACAAATGATAATCGGATTGTTGCTTTCCCGCCTATTTTTTTATTTTTTGCTGTGGCCGTGCCGGCCAGCTTTTGAGCCATTATTTTTAATTTCCATCATTGAAAAATGTTAAATATTTTGCTTTTATTGAAGAAATAGTTGAACGTTAATTGTAATAACTTCTCTTTAACTAATACTTAAATTCATGTTATTTCAATTTAACATTGCGCTGTAATTGAGTGGCTGTATAGAAAGATGGAACATAGTTCAATAGAAATGTGAAACTAATTTCAAAACTGGTTCTAAAAACCAGTTTTAATAATTTGCCAGTATGAATGAAAATGAATGAATGAATGACAGCTGTCAGTTGAAAGTGATTCTCCCTCCTCAGGCAACTTCCGAACTACTTTCAGAGTATGAATAATGAAAAATATATTTGTATAATAAGTCTAAATCTATTCTGTGTCTTATAAATAAAATCACGCATTTTTTCCTGATAATTAGACGAACGCCAGTTTATTCCACTTGCTAACGATCCAGGCATACTTATTTTGCTTCAAAAACTATATTTCCTCCAAGCAAAAACTAAATAAATTTAATAATTGATATTTAGATTTAAACAATTAGACCATATAATTTGGTTACAATAAAATATTCTTAGGTGTCATACCTATTTATTTATTTTTTTGTTTATAAGTATTTTATACACCTTTAGCATCATGACGATTACCTTACCAGATAAAGGTACAGTCGGCAGGCAGTCCATCCTAACATCGGCGACAGCACCAGTGACAGCTTGCGAGACGTACACGAAGCAGTACTCTGGGTAGCGTTCACTGAAGAGCCGGCAGTCGAAGGAAGCCGTGTGCTGGCCCCTGGTGAGAAAAATATTAGCGATTACATTTCTCTATCGTGTGGAATACAAACCCTGGGTCAGTGTTATAGAGCCGCCAAAAGCCATTGACAACAATACAACAAATAGCAATAGCTCATGTAACAATTGCTTCCGTAGATGGTAGTCGGGTAAAACGACTCGAGCATTCCAAAGCAGGGAATCACCTTTCTTTTCGGGCACACAGGTGATTCAGCATGTAATGTGTTGCAGCCTGGAAAGTCTCACAAAGAGTTTTTGTTTGATAGTATCCTTATTGTAATTTGAACTCGGAACCTTAAAAAAATGAAAGTTTAATTCTCGACTACTCGGCTACGGAAGCTATATGCTTCTATCTTTTCCAAAAACTTACGGAAAGCCGCACTCCCCGAGGTGCCCGGCGCGAAATTTAACGTGCCGATCTAAGATCGAAATGTTCAGTCAGAGTCAAAACTGACCTTACTTAAATCATCTGACAACATGTAGGAGGCCTTATGATGATACTTCTATGAACGTATCTTTATAATTTATGTCGTAGAGATCTATAAACTATAGAATAGAATAGAATAGAATAGAATAGAATAGAATAGAATAGAATAGAATAGAACAGAACAGAATAAAACAGAACAGAATAGAATAGTCTTTATTTGCATAAAACATGGTGGGTTGTAGGTGTTACATAATACATATTATTCAGCGCAAACATGTTCAGCTAAAGTCAAGTAGCATGCAAATTTATGTCACAATTTTATCTAGTCAAGTATGGCGGTCATCAAGGAACTCCTTGACTTCAAGCCGTTGACCGTCCACGAACTCCTTTATTTCAGGTCAACAGTCAAACTGATTATCAGGCTTATTATTTCTGGATGGAAAACAAGAGATACCGTGGAGCGAAGTTAGCCGCAGACCGCCAATTAGGGTTGGAATGTCGCTGTAATGGACCACTGAATCGAAATTAATGGTCGCCGGTAATACGAGGTGATTTCTGGTCAGTGATAATTGCGTTTCTATTTTGTTTACCTTTCTATTAATATCTCTCTTCGCTATAAATGTTTTTAGTTGGAAAGTTATATTATACAAGTTTCTACTAAGGTATATTTATTTTTTCAACCAAGTACACTCTTTTCTATTAATGATTCCTATGTATAAGTAGAGACATTCCAATATTCAAGTCACCATGTTTTTACTTTTATATGGGAAACGCAAAAGATGCGACGACTTTGGAGTTTCTTCGATGAGCTCTTTTCCACAGAATCCGCCATTGTGTTAGTGAACTCACCCAAAAAAAGTTATGACGGATCTAAGTGATGTAATAACATCCTATGGAAATAAATAATTTTTAATTTTGTGGAACTGATGACTCATCCGCCTTACAGCCTGGACCTCGCACCCTACGATTTCTTTTTGTTTCCAAAAATTAAAGACAAACTTAGAGGTACACGTTTTAAGAGTCCTAAATCGGCGGTGAATGCGTTCCATGAAGCCATTAAGGAAGACTGGTAAGTAATTAAGTAAAAACACTTTATTGCACACAAAAGGAATATAAAAACCATAACCAACTGGTCCAACTGTTTTGTAAAGTGGTTTCAGTAAATGCAAAAATGTATTAATTGCGAGGGAATATTAAACTTTAAAAAACAATAAATGAATCTAGTCTTATTTATCAGAATTCAGAAACTTTCAGTATGCCCTAAGTATGAGTACGAGTATGTTTTCATAGATTAATAATTCCTTCTGAATTAGTTTTAGTCTGCGGCCTGCCTGTATATCATTTGAAGCTCTGTTTGATCCCTATGGGCTATGAGCGTGGATTTATTTTTGTAAAAGATAATCTGTGACAGACTGAAAAGGGTTCCTGTACCGGTTTCTCTTTATGTACCGGTTTCTCTTTTGAGATACCGGAATTTCTAACAAGACGTCGTTTGCCTTGTGGCTAATGTTCCAGAAAATAGGTAAGCAGCGGTCGTTTGAGTGACTTGAGAAAAAGTCGGTGGTAATATTACATTCATGAAAAGTATTTCTGTTGCTCAATAGGGGATCGGACCGTTCACCATATTTTATGAATTTACCATATTTATGAATTATTTTTAAAATATAGATTAGTAGCAGACGATTCGAAGAAAAAAACAGAATCGGTTAAAAAACTAATTTACAGGCATTTTTTTAAAATTTCAACATGTCTGTCTCTTTCAAAAACAATTTTTTGTATGGAGATTACGGTACGAACAAATGACGTCACAAGTGGGTATGTGCCTCTCTGTCTAATCTTGAATTTCAAACCTGTATAAATCGGTCAATTTTAAAGATAGAGCAAAAATTATTTTAGTGTTCGATAGCAGAAACTAAGAAGTTAAAGTGGATTAGTGGTTAGTGGATTTATAAAATTAAAAAAAATAGTCCGATCCCCTATTTAAGAATTTAATTGTTATAAAACCTACACGTTTGGGGCTCAAACTTAATAATATATAAATAGAGATCGAGCTTTGACGTCAAAAAATCATTTGTAAAATTCTTAATTCAAGTAAAATAATTTTGATTTTGATTATTTGGGGTATTGTAGAAACATTACATACACGACCACCTAATCCCAAACTAGACCTAGTTCTATGTATGCCTAAATAGTATATTTGAAACAAAGATAGACAAGTTAAATAAATTATAACAACGTCAAGACACAAATATTTGCACTAGAAGGATTCTGACCCACGGCCTTGTTTTTAATAGGTAAGCATAGTACCAACTAAACTACACAGCCATATAATGAGGAAATTGAATAACCTCAGCCAGTTCCTCTTACCTTCGCACCCGCCGCTCAGCAACATACCGCAGCTGGTCTCTATCATCACGTCCAAACAGGCGGACCCGATCAGCGCCCTCTAGTACGCACTCTGGGTACTGAAACAGCACCCGCACGCCATCTCCACACGGAAACACGGAACCCCCGTGGACGTTAAGCACAAACTGCTCCGACCAGTCCGCCTGTAAATAATAAAGATATTCATCAACAGATCACATACGACCCCACCTGGGGGCCTCAAGTCTACCCTGAGCTTATACGATCAGGCCTCACGCTGGGCCAGTGCGAGTTGATCGACTTCACACACGTCCTTTGAATTTCTTCGCAGGACTGTTGCAGGTTTCCTTAAATGATGTTTTCCTTCCCACAAGAGCGTCAAATAAACGTACATAAATTCTATTCAAAAACATATTGGTACATGGTAGGGATCAAACCCGCGCATTCTGAACGGGAGGCAATTGACCAAGCCACTCCACCATAGACGCTCTTGATATTATTATTCTCCGCCTGTCAAAAACAGTTTTTTTTACTTATGGCAAAAGCTAGTTGTACTTTGTGCCAGTGTCGAGTTTATAAAAGGTAGGGAAACTTTTTTATCGCGTATACGACAAAAAATAGTAAGAAAGTTTAATTTTTGAAATTATGTGTCACTTTTGACTTGCAGTCTACCGTATCTATCGTCACAGAATGCCAAAGATTTCTGACGCGCGTCGCCTCCTTTTGTTCCTCTGAGGTATTCCTCAAAGCAATAGTCAATATTTGTGCCAACAATGCAGTGTGATGTATGACACGTCCTGTAGATACCACTGACTTAAGTCTAAAAGTACCGGCCAGATCTTGTACAATTTTAAAAACATTGGAAAGTAAAATCTAAATGTTTAGAAAATAGTAAGCTAAAAAAGTTTCGCAGAAAAAGGTTTGAAACCCTATCAGTTTACATCCTTTTCTACGAAATGTTTAGTTTTTGTGTAGTTAGTGTTTACTTAGGGTTGCTGCTTCAAAACTGCTATTTCAACTATTTTATACATTTTGCGACGAAAAAAGTCCGACTGACGAAGCTCTAAACATTTTACAGCACTAAGAGACGCCACCATGAAAACTGCTGGTTTTATATCTGCATTCTCCAAAGCAATTTGCAAATTTCATAGACCATAAACTTACTCTATTATCGTTATATTTTGGAAAAGTCGTTATTTACCAACTCCAAGGGGAACAATCCGCATAAAACTTTATGTCGAATAAATGAGGCTTGCTTTAAAATTGTCGTATAATTTTCTTTATTTACGACTAAATCACAAATGTCGGTCAATAATTTTATTTATGGTAATGGTCTTTGAGAACTGTATTGCAATTATCGTTAAATACTCTTATAAACTTTGAGTCTTTGAATGACTCTTTTGTTATGTACCTATCGTTAACATTTCAACGATAAAAACGTGTCATACTCATAGATTCTCACTTTAATCCAAAACAAGTCTTCAAAATAATTAAATAACTTGAATTAAACTTGAAACCTTCGGAAGAAAGCAAAACAAAAACGAAGCACGGAAAAATAATTTTATTTATAATTTTATTTATAATTTTTCACTGCAAAACAGACGATGGTTCTAGCTGAACGAAAATTGGGTAAGTATTCTATAAATTCTGGTCTACGTTTTACTATGAATCTGTATATACGGAAACAGTAAGTTTTTGCCCTGTATTATAAGCAATAAACATATATCTCCCTCCCTGAATACAAGGTGGTGTGGAGTTCTGTAATATATGGGGCAACCTGTGGCGAACTAAATATTTATCGAGGAGTTTATTCCAGAGGCCTTTATGTGAAAAGGGCTTTTTACGACGATGGATTTCGATAGCCATTCTGTGAATTATTGGGCACCCGTTGCTACCTTCAGCAAATATGTTTTTGTTTGGAACTTTGGGATAAACAACGATATATTGTTATTTGTTTATTATTTAAATATTTTTTCTTTGCAATGACCCATGGATGACACGTATGTAGCTCAATTTGTCGTTGTCACTGTATGTTGTTTTGTTATAATCTCACCCAAAATATTTGTAAAGTTGTTGATTATATTGTGAAGTTATGACTAAATTTATTCAGTAAATTTGTTGGCTATTATTTTTTAATAACCAACTAATTTATCCAAAAATATAAAATAGTCCACTTTTGTTTTATTTGTGCACAAGTTAGTGCAAAACATATCTTATCCTATCTTAACAAGTGTCGAGTGTTATCCGATAACGGAGTGCTTGTTTACTTGTGCCTATTTTGTATTTCGAATATCCCAGTTTTCGAGATCAAACCATTCACACTCCTCAGACTTGAAATATTAGCAAAAGGGGTGGGAATGTTGCTTATCTATTAAGATAACGAAATTCCTTCAGACATTAACTTAGTTAAGTAGATTACCTACTTCAACTAAGTAGATTATTCTCAACTTGCACAACATGTTGGAACTAAAACTGAAGTTAATCAGATTATGGTTCTAATTAAAATTATGATATTTTCTATGCAAGTACCTTAATAAAAGCAGTTGCTAGGTCTTGGGGACCGGCTGCAGCTGCTGGTCTCAATGTAAGGGCGTAGTCACCAGCTTGCCCGAATAGTTCGCATCGCAGAGTCATTGTTCTTCGACCAGGAAAACCATGCATCTGAAACATTTGCACTTGATGATGATCTTGAACCTTTGCTGCTGTCACTATGGTCAGAAATTGTATGTCATTTTGCGTATATAAATCGATCAAGTGTTAAAAAAAAGTGGTAACTTTACTCAATTTAACGCTCAATTTCGGGAGCAACAGGCAATTTATATTCAGAGACGGTTGCATTAGTTGGAATTTAAATAGTTCAAGAAAACAAAAATAAATCTAGATTCTGTGAATCTTATCGTTCATTCTGTCCTTTTGAAAGTCTTATCGAAAATGTATATATGAATAGAAAGAATTACCTGTTCGGAGTACAAAACGTGTGCATGAGAACTCGTGTTCTTCCCATCACACAACACAGCACCACCACTCGAATGTCCACAGTACAACAGTTCTAACCAAAAATCCGCACTTGACTCAACAGGAGTGCATACCACTTTCGGGAACTCCAATATCGCGGCCACCTGCCTCTCCGGATACGTCTGAATCTGCTCCGGCGTCACTTTCAGCTCAGCTGAAGGCCAAAGCACATCGAACCTCCACGATTTAACAACATTATCACCAGTTTCCACAATTTTGCCGCCTTCAACGTCTCGTTTCACTAAAGTGCTGGCGTTGGTGTAATCACTGTCTTCGAAAAGATTGTCCTTGTCGGAGACGAATTCTAGGTAGTAGGAGCCTCCTCTAGAGAAATAGCCGCAGGGGAGAGTGACGCGGCTTTCAGCGTCGAGGGCGATGGGCATGGTGGCGAGGAGGGAGCGGCCGTCGTCGTCTTCGCGCGCGAGGCGCACGCGCAGCCCCCCCGCTGACTCCAAGCCATGCACCTGGACGCGCACATCCCCCCCTAAAGCTATAGGCGCTTGAGGGATCTCCACCCATACTTGGTTGAGGTCAGCGCGCTCTTCGCTTGGGTTGACGAAATTGATGACACCTGCGGACAATGTTATTTTGAAAATGAGAAGGAATTTCGAATTCAAGCTCATTTGAATGTGTTTGTAGCCTATGTTTGTCTAAGTGTGTATTGTAAGATTGATGTGCCCGTGGCGAATAAATTATTTTCATTTCGGCCAGTTGGAATCTCAAAAATAAAATATTTGTATTACATACAATAGTGATTTTTAGCCTATAAAAAGCAATTTATAGAAGAATCAATTAAAAATCTTCATTATCAATGGTTGACGCCTAATCTTGAGACCAATTCAGAGGGTTAGGCTGAAGATGAAGTTTAACAAAAATAAAGCGAATCGTTTCATGGGTAGACCAAAAAGTTATTTATATTCGGTATAATAATATTATTACGACTCTTGTACCATAAAGCCATAAACACAACCAGCCCCTCAAAGTATCATGTTGCAGGAGCTTCATGCATAATTCTCTCATTCACAGCAACATCAAATTATGTGGAGACCGAATACTGGATGTACTAGGTACATACAAAGGTTCATGCACGCTCGTAATCATAATAATCTAATACCAAAAGCAACACGTTCTCTGGTACAGTGAATTCATGTTCTCATAATCTCATAGTTTTCAACCATGTTTGGATGTTTGTGATTCAATTACACATGACTCAACGGAAAAGCATTCTGAAGTAACGTTCACGTATTTAGCGTACATATTGCCATAGAGAAGCTTTTTATATACCAATCGACCTAATAAAAAAGATTACATTTATTTTTGAATAAATAATTACGTCATTATTTCAAAAATTCATTATTAAAAAATTCGTCAAAAATACCTTATTATTGAACTCGTCATATCTATCATAAGTAATTGTGTGGGTTTGAAGGTCGATGACCTACCCCACAAACACTAGTATCAGAATTTTTGAATTTTTGAGTTAGGAATGACTTCTGAATGGCTCATGGTAACGAATATTTCCGTAGATAACATCCGGGAGCGGTTTGACGTGCCTTTCAAAGCGCGGAACATATTTCTTTTTGGACAATCAGATAATCCTAAAACACATGAATGTGTTCAGTGAATAAAGGACAGAAACCAAAATGTTTGACCTCTGGGCTTCAATGTGAACATAAAAATATTGACTGTTTTGAGTTGTCTGTAATAAGGATATTACATAAATGTTGAAATTTTAGTATCAAAGTTTTTATTACTTTCGTCAGAATGTATTTGGCAACACTAGTTTTGGCGTTATCAATCGATTGAAAGTCTTACAAAACATAATTTTTTTACATTTATTTTGATACTCCCATATAGGAGGCTAAATTCATTATATATTATTTCAAAATGTTTCGTGATTTTTATTTTTTTTGGTGTGGTTATTCAAGGCTAAGCCCATTTTAGTTGCTCCCCTTTGTACATTATGCTTTCTTTATATAAAGTATCTTTTGGGCATAGTTTCAAACTCCAGACGTTGTTGGGGGCAAATTTTCCAAGTCTATCCTGCTACACCATTTCGGTGTTATTATTGAACTCCTCACAATCTATGGGAGGTTCAATTATTTTGTCGTATTTCGACGCTTCGGCCGCCTACGTAGCCGCAGTTTCGTAACCGGTTTCGATGAAGGGAATTTTTCATCCGTTTTTGGGTATCTCACCAATATCAAGTAGGAGTTTATCAAAATGGCAGCTCTAGAATTTAGAGAAAGACTTTCCCTATTTGGCCGGGGCGCGCCTAGCCAAAACTAATGTGTCTGCGCCACGCCTAGGTCTGACTAGACTTTTGTCTACGATTTCTATCTACTTCGTTTTGTATTGACATATTTTATTACTGCTATATAAGTAATATAAGAATTTAGTCTGCGATCTCTAACCCGCCTGCCTTGGCAGATTATGGCAAAACCCTCCACTTAAGTGGAGGAGGCTTATAGTCCACAAGTGGACTGTAACAGGCCGTTGATTTGATTTGAAGTAATATAAGTATAAGTTGGTCCTTCGAGCCGGAATTCTTCGGATCCGCGAATCGTCAACGTCATCTACCGAAATTTGTGATATTTTTAGGATTTCAGGAGCTCTTCAATAAATATCTTCATATTAAAGTTCGAACAAACATAGATTTATTCGAAATCTTAATAAGTATAGGCTGATTGATTGATTGATTGATATATAAGTATTCCGCGGGTTCGAATCCCGCCCAGGGCAAATATTCGTGTGATGAGCACTTGTGTTTGCCTTGTGTCTGGTTGTTGTTTATCTATATAAGTATGTATTTATCTATTTATGTAATGTTTATCAGCTGGCTGGTACCCATAGTACAAGCTCTGCTTAGTTTGATATCAGATGGCCGTGTGTGAGATGTCCACATATTTATTTATTAAAGTAACCATTGACTAAATATTTAGCCGCTGCAAGGTGTGACGAAAATCTTTTCGGTCCTCAACTTTTTCTGTAGAATGAAGTAATCAAAGAAACAAGATTTATTTTATTTTTTCCGCAAGGTCTTGTCTTGAATCGGGGTCATATTGCAATGTACTGAAACAATTATGAACTGCACGCACTATATCAGACTCCGGAAAGCAGTTTGGGAACCCTGTACTGTAAGGTATATTTTGGAATTCGACTATAATATTTTGAATACAAAAAATATGGACTTAATTAATCATTAATCAACAGCTCATATACGTCCCCGCCGAGGGGCTTGAGCCTACCCTGAATTAGGGAGATTAGGCCTCAGTCGACCACGCTGGCCCAGTGCGGGTTGGTTGACTTCACACACAAGCTTTGAATTTCTTCACAGGAGTGAGCAGGTTTCATCATGATGTTTTCCTTCACCTTAACAGCGTCGAATAAATATATAAGTACAATGAATTCGAAATTCGAAAACAATTTGCTACGTGGTGGGGATCGAAAATACTTAAACCAAAGACAGCAGCCCCAATAGACCAATCATTGCTTGTCCCATAATAAAATAAATCTAAAACACAATTTAAAAAATTACAGTACCTACCTTACTGAACAATATGCTACAATATTACAAAATTACGCCAAACTTAATATACTTAATACAAACATTTCATTAACATGCCCTTTTGTTTCTCCTAATAACAGTTTATGAACTGGTCAAATGCAGCAGTAGAGCAGTAAAAAGCGGAATGAACTGGTTTGGAATGAACTGGTTTTAACACAGTGTTTTTGTAATTAGTTTTAGTTCATAGTTCTCCTGTTTAGTGTGGCGCTGAAGGGTAGCTAATTACTAATTTTCCTGCCTTTGGTAGAGTGCTTTTCGTACACAAAAACCGTAACGAAATGTTTTACCCATTAGTGAATGCAATTTTCAGAAACGTACCGAGAATTTTGTATAAAGCATTGTTATGGTGAAAGAAACAATGTGTTCAGCATCAACAATGACCGATCGTTGACCCGAACATGCACAGCATTCGTCAGCTGCTGAATCACATTGAGACGTCCAAATTCCATATTGTTAATCAGCATATTTACTGTAAGATCTATCAATGTGTGTGTAAATATTTTCATATAAATACTAGCTGTAATTGTAAATAAAGTACTCTTCCACCTGCAGTTGAGTCTCTCTTATCTCCTGCAAAGCGATGTTCCCGCCTAGTCGGATGATCCGCTCCTCTCAAGTGGCGAAGACACCTTCATGCCCTTAAATAGTGAGGCTGAGCCTGGCCCGCTAGCTTGAGCTAATCATTTCCTGTGTACATTGCACGTCGTACACATCCTTTTTATCCTTCCCACTTTCCGTCTGTTACCTTAGGTCTCATGGTAACGGACATTCCCGTACTTATCTATTTATGTATATGTACGTCGTAATATGGTTAGGGCTAGGCTATTGTTGAACCGGGTTGTAGGTAATGTAATAGCTTTTCCCTTTTCCAAATCATGTATAGTCGGCTAGCTATGACACTAACAGAACACTACTAAACAGCTACACTAAGTTTTGTTTTAAATTAATATTTTTGATGGACACAAACACGACACTTACACTTTACATAGACACTTATAATAGCTAGTTGACTCTACACAATGAAATGTGAATGCATTTGTTCACAGAGGATCGTCTCTCCACCCTGTTGTTTTTTTTGTTTGTTTTTGCGTTGCTAAGAGAAATGTAAATTAAGTATTTAATTATCATAATATGTCTGTGGTAAGCCGATAAGCGTTGGAGCAGACGGGTTCTCGAATGGAGACCACGTCTCGGGAAACGTAGTGTGGGACGCCCCCCTGCCAAGTGGACTGAAGACCTAAGGAAGGTCGCTGGTGGTGGCTGGATGAGGAAAGCGGGTGATCGTGCGCTTTGGCGTGCCCTTGGTTGGGGAGGCCTACGTCTAGCAGTGGACTGCATTAGGCTATTGATTATCATAATCATCGTTCAGCCAAAAGATCGATAAGGATCGTACCTTGCGAGCTTACCTACGCTGCGTCTCTCGGTGCCAGATCTTGTCAGACATCAATATATTTTACAATGGTTAAAATATGCCTACAATGATTCACTAGTGATGATAAAAGTGATGATGGTGGATGATCAATCAATCAATAAACGGTTCATAGTAAGTCCCTATCGACGGGCACGAGTCTACTCTGTTTAACGGCGATCGGACCTTAGTCAACCACGTAGGATTAGCCAACTTCACACACACTCAGACGGGAGACAACAGCCTTAGCCACCACACCACAGGCTATATATACTATGAATGATAATAATGGTGATGATGATGATGATGATGATGATGATGATGATGATGATGATTACCTGCAAGAAGCAGCAACCGCAATGCGAAGGCGACCAGCAGACGTCGCATGCTGTGTCACCGCGCCATCAAATCGGCACGTGTGCCGTCACACCTGGAACAAGCAAAAAAAAAACGTTAGCCAGATAGTTAGTCTTCTAGTGCGAGAATACGAAACCTACTAAAAATTGATGTTTCTGTAACGTTTAAAATAACTGTTTTTTTTTCGTTTCGTGATTTGTACTTTTCATTGGTAATCGTGTCACAAATGTATTTTTTTTAGTAAATTTATTCATTCTGTACTACACATTTTCTAGGAGTTCTTTGTTGTTATTAGCTTACGTGATATTACTTACTCAAAAACTTTATATTGAAATTTTTTTTGATGATAGTAACAAGATAACCTGTTTTTCTTTTTTTTTCACAACTGTATATTCTTACGACATTTCTATTACTTCATTTCAAATAACATTGGAAAAAAGACAAAAAATATGTATGGCAAAAAAAATATTATTCGTGATTCACACTTGTCAGCTCATCGAGATTGTCATATGTCTGGAAATTTATACTATGAAAGATTTTTCCAATGTTATCTGAAACAGGGTTATAGAAGTTTCATATTGAACCAGTAGAAAAACCAAGTAAGTATTTTGCGAACTTACGCAATGTGCAGTCGTTTTCATTCGTTGATAGTAATTTTATCAACTTCTGAAATAAGTGCTTTTTTAATGATCATTGATATTGACTAATTAATTATCTTTTACGACCACGTTTGAAATCCTGACGCATTTGCGCTTGCATACTTAAAGCGATGACTTATTTATTTTTACTAACATTTTGATATATTTTAATACAAAAAAGTTTATTTTGCTTAAAGAACAAATGCATATTTTATCAGATTGTTTTAAAACTGTAATTTTATTCCATGGAATTTGGATTTTGTGCACGTGTCAAGAAATGAGGGCAAAAGGTGACAAATATATCCTTCTATGGGGTCCTGCACACAAAATCCCAACTTCACTCTTTCTTCGAGAACACCATGCTTTTAAAGTTTATAATTGTACTGTATCAAATTGTTTCGTCACGCATAATAAAAACTATTTCCATGGCAGTATGAGAATGTTCGACGCGATCATTTTCAATGGACAATATCTACCTGAGAGATTGCGCTTAGAAAGATTTATGCATCAAAAGTACGTGTACGCCAACATGGAACCGGCGCCCAATCATCCGATTTGCAACCCAAAATACGACGGATTTTTTAACTGGACAGCGACATACAAATTAGATTCGGATTTTATTTTTCCGCATGTTATCGTAAAAAACGCTTCGGGACAAGTGATAGGTCCGAATTGTAATATAAAATGGATCGAGAAAATGCAGGATGTAGACAAGAAATTTGTTAAGGTTTTGAAAACGAAATCCAAAGCAGTGGCCTGGTTTGTTTCAAATTGCACACACACCGATCGAAACCAGTACGTATATCAAATGCGGAAGGCACTAGAATCGTTTAACTTAGCAGTTGATATCTTCGGCCGATGCGGTGGCGTGAAATGTTCAAAACCAAAGTGTCTTGAAATGTTAAAGAGGGATTATTACTTCTATTTAGTTCTAGAACCTGTTCACACAGATGATTACGTCACAGGAAAAATTGTTCCCGCTTTACAGAATTATGTTGTTCCAATTGTGTATGGTGGAGCAAATTACAGTCGGTAAGGTGTTAATTTGTTTGTACTTTTTGTTAGTGAGCAAAACTTTGGATTATTGCAACAAGCAAGATTGTCTTCTACAATACCTACTATCAACAGATCATATACATCCCCATTGAGTTGCTCGAGCCTACCTTGAATTAGGTCAATTAGGTCTTAGTCAACCATGCTAGCCCGGTGCGGGTTGCAAGAACTAATAAGTTTTGATCTCAAAATACAAACCAATATCTTTATGTTGTCTTTCAATCAGGCATAAAGGAAAAATCTAAAATATTTTATTCGAATCAATATTTTTACAAATAATTTTTCGACATCAAAGCTATCATGGATGGCACGTTCACTACCAGTGTTCGCTCGCTGTGGAGAAGAACGGCCAGAAGAAACTCCACAGGAATTATATAAAGAATCATACATAAGTCATAAATACAATCTACTCCGCTGAATTGAAACAACAGTTGACCAACCGTTTTTATCATCTAAGTAATCATTTATCGTATCCTCCTAAGACTCAGACTTGAAATAACAAGGTAGTCGTAAAAACCCATTGTACAAAATTATGTACAAATTAATTTATTGCTATCAAACCCAGAGATATAAAACTTAATAAATTTGAAGCTAGGTGTTTAAGGATTTCGAGATTATTTTTAGCGTAATACTAGGTATGAGAATATATACAAAAATTTGTACAGTGGGCGGTTACTACTGTAAACTTCATTACAAAGCTGAGTCTGATAAAGGAATTTCATTTTGTACAAAATTTTGTACGCGGGGTCTTAGGAGGGTATAGTAGGCCTTAGAACATAAAATATTAGTCATAAAACATGACTACCCATTCCATCTATTTCAGGTTTCTGCCTCCTAACTCGTATCTGAACGGAAAAGAATGCTCTCCAGAAGAAATATCTCAAAAAATAAACGCACTCATACAGTCACCCGACGAGTACTATAAATATTTCAAATGGCGACGTTACTACAGATACGTAGCTTCAACTCCTGAAGGACTGAGATTCAAGGGAGATGGTGTGTGCAAAATTTGTGATGCGTTGAATAATCATGAAGAAGTTCAAAACATAACGACAATTCACAATATTCGAAGCTGGTGGGATCCGAATTTCAAAAAAAATTGTGGCAAGAAGTTGAAGTCAGAAATAGATTACAAATCAATAACGAGAATTAACCAAAAAATTTTAGTTGATTTTAGAACAGCTACCTAACTAACTATACAAAATTTTAACTTAAAAGTGAAGTGAACACTTTGAAACTTGTTGAATAGGAGTTTTTGGTGAATGTGACAACAGAATTTGGAGCTTCATATTTCATATTTCGCTAGCTTCGCGAATCGCGAATAATCGCGATGCTTTACCTACTTTGTAACAGTATTGTCTAAGCATTAATATCTTTCAACAACATTAAATAGTTTTTTTTAATGACTTAAGCTTTTTTTGAAAAATACCGTGAAATTTACATCGTTTTGTTCCCGCCGTGTAGTGATAGTAACCGTCAAACTGAACAACATTTCACGAAAAAAAAATTTCCTGCGACAAAAAAATTTTTGGTCTCTCCATACAAAGTGAGACTCCCGACCGACCCATTTTGTATGGAGAGACCAAAGATTTTTTTTTTCGTGAAAAGTTGTTCAGTTTGACGGGTACTATCACTACACGGCGGGAACAAAACGATGTAAATTTCATGCTGTATAATTTCATCATAGAAACAGAATAAATTGTTCCTAGCGGTTAATCTTCATTATTACCTTCTTTGACTCTAAACTGATCGAAACTATCAAGACCAGACAGAGAGCCAGCAGAGCAGCTAGTTTCCTGTTTCCAGTGGAGACGCCGCCAGTTAGAAGCCCACCATAAACAATTTATTCAACGCAAGAGCGAAGAAAATAAAGATTTTAAATGTGCACAAACCAGCGAATATATTCAAAAGTGTATTTTCTCGATCAACGTATAGCTTCTGGTGTAACTTATTCAGAGTAGGCTCGAGCCCTATCAGTAACTAAAGTCGTTTCAGTAACTAACCGAAACTCCAGGTTCTGAGACTATTCGCTTCAACTAATTCAGAATATCTGACTAAATACTTGGAGTCTGAAATCCCTAGACCCCGGTCAATCCGATACATGGTTGGACTGCTTTAACTTTGCTAATAACTTTGGACTGACCCTTCTGTCTAATTTGAAAAGCGATGCGGATACTAATTGTTTGGTACATACGTGGATGACTTTTTAATTCACAAATTGTTTGTTTTCAATGTTCAAAATAAACAGAAAACCCTCAATGGTGTTATGTTGCTTTCAGTCTAAAAACGGCAGTCTGTCTGAGACAAGGTTCTTTATCTATCTCTACCCATTTTGACGCTTTTTTTATTAAGTGGCTACTCGACAATTTGCCGAGTTTTTAATGGTCGAGTAGCCACCTAACCCTAATTAATACAGCTTCAAGAATCATAACGTTCAAAAAGTCCACAAGAATAAGTTGTTCTTTTTTAATTAATTAAAAGATCACTAGAGATTTCTCTAAAAAATAAAGCATAAACCTCCTCCTTATCTCCTACTTATCATATTTAATAAAAATCCTTTATCAGTCACACAATAAACAATAAAACATATCAAAAAGCAAGTTACTTCAAGCTCATTTACTTACTCCATGAATATACTGAAAATAGACGTGCACAGAATAAACAGCATTTAAAGGCGGCGACACCCATAATGGTCTCAGCCATCTATAAGGTTCCAGCCCGATGCGCACAGTAAACCACCCCAAAATGGCGTCCATTGCATGTTTTCTCGCCCATTTTTCTCCACTTAGACCGGGAGCGAACAGGCTATGAGAAATAGAGGCTACAAATCAGCTGTCCATACTTTGAACGAACAGAGTACAGATCCAAGCTGGACATTTGTCATTAGTTTGCAACTTGGTTCGACTATTTGCAGATTAGTGATTTGCTTCTCAAAGTCGTGTTGTCTTAGTGGTTTTTTGACATGGCTTAGATTCGTTCCGCGTATTTTTTTCAAATGCATTGATCTTAAAATGTTCAGTCTATAATATTTTTTGAAAACATTTCTGTAATGACCAAAGTAAATTAGTGCATGTATGCATAAAAAACTGCGTCCTTTCTACTTGTACATCGGATTAGTGCTGTAAAACGAAAGACGCAGAGTACGAATTCTATAGTGGTGCAGAAATTACCAAGTAAGAGAATTTTTCAAAACAGTTCAGTTATAGAAGCTCACATGACGGGTGCATAACTGGAAGGGTGGAAGAAAAACTACTTACATTACTGCCGCAGGTTATATCGTGAGAGGGCACTTAAATATTATCCTTTTAGAAGTGTGTGACATTAATTTAGCAGCTTTACATTCAAGCATTTTGAAGTACTTATTATTTAATCGCGTTGCGTCCTTTGACCCGTAAGCTGGGTTAGGTGCTGACATGACAGAGTTAAGTCCTAAGGCCTTGGACTTGCTGTCCTTGTTGTTAATCTGCTTAGCTTATTATTCGCAACAACACAATTATGAAGAATTTGTTACGTTAATTATTTACTAGCAGTAGCCCACGGCTACGCTCGCGTTGTGTAAGGCTTTTTCGTGGGAATAAGATTTTTTCCCGTGAAAAGTATTCTATGTGTAATGCAGGTTACAAACTATCTCCATTATTCGTAAAATATCACATTCTTGCGATCAAATTCAAAGGTTGTGTGTGAAGACAACCAACCCGCACTCGTCCACCGTTGACGACTAAGGCCAGTTCACCCTAATTTAAGGTAAGCTTGAGCCCCTCGGTGGGGACGTATATGATATAAATTCTATAAATTATATAAATTTTACAAAATAATGAGATCTTTCTTACATGTTTTCTGGCTGGTTTTATGACAGTTTTTAAATCAACCAGATAAAAGCGACCACAATATAGAAAACGTGAAAAGTCTGATGATCGATAGGAATCGGAGTTCTACAGCACCGCAAAATCTTTGCCAATTACACTGACTTTTGATCTTTTCTTGAGGACCCAAATTGAAGACGAGCTTTAAAGTTTCTGCGCAATAATGTTACACCACTTCTAAGACATGATTTGATTGGGTTTCGTAATAATGTTTCAAAGCTACAAGATTCCCGTGAATCTTGTTTATTTTCTGATTTTAGTCTTTTGTGGATTGATTGATGAAACAATTTTACAGCATTTACCGTGGTGAAATGTCTCTACCAATTAATGTAATAAAATGTACGAATGATGAAAATAATTCTATATTGACGAAAGGATTTGAAATACAACAATTGATATTTTATTACAGATCTTACGAAAACCTAAAATACAAAAACTACTTACCTATTCATATCCTAAATACATCTAGAGTACAAAAATGCCTTGATTCTGACGTAACTATCTTTTTCAAAATTGAATTCACCAATCATCACCAATACGACGAAAATCAACTTAAAACTAGGTTATCAACACGCCATTTTTACTCAAAATATTCAATCTCGCTCTTTTCTTTATGAAAACCAAACATCCAAAATCATAAAATAAAATTGTTCCCAATCTGAATTTCAAATAGGCTTGTAGTAAGGCTCTAAACACATTAGGACGAACGTCGGCAGCTCTTCAACTTGAAGACATTCCCCCCGAGGGCACTTAGCTGAGAACGGACTTAAGGATTCCGAAATATCTTTCAACTATTAACACTAGCTAGATAATACATTGCTGTTTTGGTTATCTTAGTAACTTAAGTTTAGCTAGAGTCTGACCAACGAAAGCTGTCCAAGTAAAACGGCGGCAATTTTGAAATGTAAAGAAAAAATGCAGCTAGAGATCGTATTCAGCTCATAAACCTACCGAGTCAACGATTTTTTTGAAAAAATAAGGAAAATCTACCGTTATAATGTATTAAACTACGAAGTGTAATGCTCTAGACTAAGATTTTTGGCACAATTTTAAAAATGCCGCCATTTTATTGGGACAGCTTTCGTTGGCCAGACTCTAAAGTAAAAAGTATATTCATTCATTCATTCATTCTAATTCATCAGGCTTTTGTTTCTACTCAAACAAAAGCCTGTACGGTCCAACGACACGTCCCTATATCCCATCATCTGTAGGGCCATCACAATGTCTGATGCAATTGGCAGCTCAATAATTATGACACCAGAGTTCGTGGGGTCGGTCGTGGACCTTACAAGTAATCACAACGCACACGATAAAAAAGAAGACCTGTAGTGTAATGGCAAAGTCTAATATTCTGTTGTTCAAAATTTAAAATTTTGATTATCTCCAGAGCACATGAACATTTCATTTTATTTTTTATAGGGAAAAGACACTGATTGCATTTTTTTTATTTCATGGCAGGTTTGTTTGACTGAAGAGTTTAATTTTTTAAAACATAAAATAAACGTGTTTACTGTTTATTCTTAACAAATAACCCAACCTTTTCAGACCAGCAATGTACGCAAAAGCGCATCTAATTCTTGCTACGTAGCAGTTAATAGTCCAACCCTTGCCGGAGGGCTTAGCGTTTGTTTACATATATGAGGGACATTAATGGGCCCCACTGGGCTGAACTGTTTGCTGGAGTTACTGGAATTGCTTCGATAGCCAAGGTATACCTTGGCTTAAATATGTACTCACTCAGACGATATTCAAAGTCAATTTTTTTTTATTCGAATTAAGATTTATACAAATCATTTTTCGACGTCAAAGCTATCATATATGACGTACACTGCCAGTGTACGCCCTCTGTGGAGAAGAACGGCCAGAAGAAACTCCACAGGAATTGTATCTTTTGTACTTTTCTTTTAAATATATAAAGAATCATACATGAGTCATAATTACAATGTACTCCGCTGATTTGGAACAACAGTTGACCAGACGTTTTTATCATCTAAGTAATCATTTATCGTATAATAGGCCTTAGAACATAAAATAGTTTTAATTTTAGTTTTAAATAATAACGATTAAATTATAAATATTGAAGTCATTATAGAGTAAGGCGGTGACTACTTTGAAGATGTTGCTTTGGGAGTTAATATTTATCATTTCTTTTACAATATGCGCCTTTTTAACGTGGTTATATGTAAAAAGTCGTAAAAATAATGAAGTTAGTGTTATCGAGATTTATTTTTGCGTATTTAACCTATCGTAATGTAAAGCAGCTCTTTCCTTCAACCGAGCACAAAGCTAAATTATTTAAAAAAAGCCAAATATCACTATTTAAAAACCATTAAGAAATTTAAAACTGGTAAAATTCACTAGATTTCCGGTAAAATCCGGTTAATCTGCAGCTAAATCCCGTAAATCAGTGACTTGACTTTGTAATTAATATTCTGAGAGAAACAGCTGCTGTCGAACGGAGTTATGGACTCCGGTGCCGTCCCGACATACTCGTATTACCCGTGCCCAGGTACCACCGATATTTCGGATTAATACTGGACTGTTGTAGTTTTAAATCTACCACGCAGTAATGTGTTTTGGAACTTAATTTGATTTTTTTTTTTTTTTTATTAAGCCTAATTACATATATTATCCATGTCTAAAGAGAAAAGTACAATAAGGCTAATAGTCGCATATAAGTGTAACGAATAGCTCCCAAGCTAGAATAATCTGTATTATGGGAGCCAACGTTCCTCCGAGTGACAACAGCAAATCGATTATAAGTTACAAATGGAAAACACAGGGCTAAGTAATTAGGTTGAAATAAATATACGATAAGCGTGTGTGTGTGTGCGTGTGTGTGTGTAAATGTGTGTGTGTGTGTGTGTGTGTGCGTGTGTGTGTGTAAATGTGTGTGTGTGTGTGTGTGTGTGTGTGTGTGTGTGTGATTAGACAAAAGTAAAGACAATGAATTCGACGCTCCAGTGAAAGATCTATCTTAGATAGATAAAGATGAAAATGTCTTCATTCGATGTAAGATTTAACAAAATCATTTTTCGACGTCAAAGCTAGCTAGTTAAAGGACTAAAGAAGTTGTTTAGGCTTGGACGTCCTGATAATGATGACAATTATAAATAAAGCACCATAAAGAAACCTCACTAGCCCACGAATAAATTTATGTGAATTTTTACAACTTGGACTGGGTTTGCACAATTAGTTTACCTCCTAACATAACAAAAACTAATTGAAGGGTAAAATCATCTTTAGTCGTATAATAATCACTAAAATGCTCATATAATTAAAATTAACAAGTGGATTATTATTTTATGGAAATCAACTTTATTTCATAATGTTTAATTAGTTCAATTTGAGTGAGAGAGGAAAGCTGATTGTAACGGGAAAATGGAAATAATGAAAAGTAAATGCCCATATTTTTACTATAAAATATTGTTCATTATAAAAAAAAGATATTAAGTATTATGTGTAGCTTTATATTTCTTTTGTCTATTATTACAAGTTTATTAATGTATGAAGTTTTATTTATATTAAGAATGAAAATAATACTAAGTATTATACCTTATATAACTTAACACTTGTTCTAGAATCGAGATTATTGTGTACCTATATTGTTTGAGACTACTACTTGTCTGTAATTGCTCGATATTTTTTTTCTATGGTAAGTAAGCAGTTCAATATCAAGAAAATTCAATTTTCTTTCATTTCGTATTTTTCAGCAATACTTACGATTCTGCAAGCGTAATAAATAATTTATTTGTTCCACATCATTTCCAATAACGTGAGTCGATATGACGCAGACTTTAGGTTTACTACAGAAATGTTAAATAACTATAGACCCAAAACTTAAAATTTGTAATCACCATTTAGGAACATGGTACTCGTAAAGTACCAAATATTTTTGTATTTTAATTATTTTTGTAAGCCCTACTGAAATGGCGTAACGCGTCCTGTACCGATATCTTGTTCTTTAAATAATAATAAAAGCATGAAACAAGCGAGTGCGATACATAGTTCCGAAGCACGGAACTCCGGAACACACGAATGTTTGCTATTACGCATAACATGAGAACGCACGCAGCCTCGTATATAATGTTGCTACGAAATCATAAGATCCCGAATTACGGAACAACGAATGCAGAAACAAACGAACAACGAAGACACTTCACTAAGAACAATTTTATAGTTAAAAAACAACTTAATATGAACCTGTACTTAAATAAAATAAAATTACTATAACTATGTTTTATTACGTGTGCTTGTGTAGTTAGAGTCTAACTATAATAAACTGTTTATGAACAAGACGGTTTCGCAGCAAAGTTCCAGATACGCACTTGGCTAATAAACGCATTGTACCTGATACGCATGTTAGCAAACACACAGATAGCCAATTACGCGATGTACCAAGTGTCCTATACGCAAGTGATCAAAAACGCAATTGACCAAAAATAATACGCGGGCTACCAAAAAAGCATTATGACCAAAACAATGTTACGCGATAGGCCAAAATTACGAAATGTTGTTCTGTACACGAAAGAGATTGAATCAGATTACATACTTGAAGTTACAATGGCCACTTAATACTTTATGAGCAAGCCTTCGAAGTGCCGTCAAATAATAATCACCCAGTCGAGATGTGTAGTGAGTGGAGCATAATTCATCCTTAGCACATTTTCTGTCTATTGGCGACAAGTTTAGCCTTTTCATAATATTGTTCAAAGTCTTTCACAGGAAGTAATCAAGCTGTTATTGCATGTAACAAAGGCGTGCAATTGAAGTGCAGTTACCGCAACCTGGCAGGATTTTGCTCAAACTGCAAGTCTGAAAAGTTTCGTATCGCGACGTGAATAAATTTCACTCCGCTCGTCCCGCTCGTGCTGAATGCTAGATTGGATTCAGGACGTTTATGCTCAAAGTGATAAAAAACACCTTTAAAAGAGAAAACTATTTCGTTTGGATGAGTATCTAGCTAAAGTTGAAGCTTAGCAAGCAGCCGATGTAAGAATAAATGAATATGTCCGGCAATGATTTTTGAGATGTGGAATTTCGGATCCAACGATTTTGTTTTCATCCAGCTGCTGAAGCAAACAGCGCTTTTATATAAAATATGCGATACCGGTAGGCAAATCACGCATACTCCAACAATACAAACTAAACTACTGGGTCTGTGAGCTGCAGACCTCGCGAGTCTGTATATCTTTTCATATTTATTTTTATTTTTTCTCCACAAACATCCCCAACACCTTGATTTTTTATTTTTAAATTAAATTAAATCATTTTTTTTTTTTTTAATCATTTTTTTTTATTGGTTAAGTAATGTGACCTGTAGAGGAAAACAGCCTCAGCGGTAGACCTTGTAAGCTGGCAACCCCCATAACTCCGTAATTTTTTAAAATTTCCAAAAACTGGCTCGATAAAAAAAAACGATTAATTTATCGAACCTGCTCACAAAATTTCACGAGAATCGGTTGAGAAACGCGACCTGTCTACAGGTCGCGTTCAAACAAACAAACAAATCCACAAACAGATGGACATACAAAAGCAAATTTGGCCAAGCTGAAGCAGAGACGCTTCGCTCGCTCGATCAATAAATATAAATATGTGGGTCATCTCATCTCACACATGGCCATCTGATCCCAAACTAAGCAAAGCTTTTAGTATGAGTATCAGACAGTTCATACTTTACTTAAATTGATATATAGATAAACAACATCCAGACACAAGGCAAACACAAGTGCTCATCATCACACGAATGTTTGCCCCGACCGGAATTTGAACCCGCGACCCTGTGCTACGTACTACGGACCGTCAAGATAAATGTCAAGACGTAGATAAACTCTGGAAAAAGTGTCTAGAGCTAATATTTATACATTCGAGAGCAATGAATCCGGGTCATCTGAAAATATGCAGGTACAGTGATAAATACATTTTATTGAAAATAATAATAACTGAGCCCGCGGGCTGAGTAGTTGTAGGCTGAGTTGACTTCAGAGAGAATTAAGAACAGGAACATATAACATTAACATTAATATATACATCACTAAGTTAGCATTCTTAGTTACCGTTTTCAGGTGTGTTATTTACCCGACCTGGATTCTATGTTCTTGAATATAGTTAATGCTAGATTTATAATTGTTAACTATAATTCGGTCTTAGGTTATCTATTCTGAAAATAATTACCGATTATTCCAATTAGGTTATTTTCTCATATAGGTATTTGTTTTACGACGGATTGCTATAATAACAAAACACCGGTGAATGTAATACAATGACGTACTCTACCACATAATCGAAAATCGTTACAATTTACTGAACATCCTAGACTGCTGATGCAGATAATATTTTTTCCTTTAAATCTATTTAATAGGTTATGTTATTAACTCCCGGATAACTTCTGTTAATCAAAAATATAATTATCATTTATATCATGTCAGAGTTTATTAGAATATTACTAATGGTCTGTGTGGTTAATACCCGACTATATAAATATGAGATTACAAGAATATTATCAGTAGATTTTTAGTGTTGGGTAAAGGATAACCAAAATAAATCAAGGTACGTTGCCATAGAATAAAAAAGAAGAATAGAATAGTTTATTTGTAAGAAACGTGGTTCATGGGTACTCGACGAAAGTGGTGGAGTAACTCGTTTCGTTCTTATGTACAGCATTTATGGAGTGAGTGAAAGAGAGAAAGATACTGTTAGATTCAAGTCTAGCGCCCATATTCGTGCGACTACCAGTCTCAAGGTATATCCTCCTTTTTCCGTAAACCGGAGTCACATCGAGCGAATAATCGGCAAGAAAGTCAGCAAACCCTAGCAGGTATTTAAGCGGCGATAAAACAGCGCTATCTGCTTGCACTTTGCAGCGAATTTGAACAAGTGCATTGTCACATAAAGCTAGTATTCTGTCGGTGGAAACTATTAGCGATTATACGTCTGGTGTGACGAAACTGAAGAACTGAACTGGAGTGTGAACTGGAGTTTTACTGCAGGAAGGCTATGTAGTTAACATGTTTATAGTTCCAGCTTATTTGAACGATACTCAACATGCAATCGGGCTGTTTTGTTTTATGTAATTTAAATTTAGAAAAAATTACATTTCTATCAGCGAGGTTGTCGAATCTCAGCAATACTCAATAACACTAACCTACATGATGAAGAACAGGAATATCTTAAATACTTATCTCCTTAACATTTTGTTCTTATCTTACAGATGACCAAACCCATCATCTTCCTCTTGGCTATCATCTCGACTATCATAGCAGCCCCATCTGAACGCGACAAGCGAGACTATCTGATCCAGTATTCATATCCTCAGAGCTACGTCCAGATGATAGTTGAACCTCAAACTGTTGTAGAACCGCAGACTGTTGAGAAAACTGTAGTGGAACCCCAGACTGTGGTAAAGACTGTAGTGGAACCCAAGGTCTTGTCGTATCCGGTTGCGTATCGGATATTGTCCTACGCTGATGTGCCCGCGCAAACGATCAACCAACAACCGTCAGAAGGCGTGGTCTACCAACGCTATTATATTTACCAAAAATAAGTTTAACGTGATGTTAATAATAAAGCTGCTATAAAACAAATTTAAAAACATTATGTACCTATTTTATTTTTAACTACGATGGTTAAGAAACCCATAGTGACTATTAGGGGATCGGACTGTTTCTAAATTTACCATATTTTATGAATTATTTTTAAAATATAGATTAGTAGCAGACGATTCGCGAAGAAAAAAACAGAATCGGTTGAAAAACGAATTTACAGTGATTTTAAAAGCTTGTATATATCTGTCTGTATATGTAAGTGGGTACTTGTGACGTCATTTGTTAGTAACGCCATATAATCGCCATACAAAAAATAGTTTTTGATACATACCCATCTCTACACATACCCATGTGCAGAGACACAAGTGGTTATGTGATAGAGAGCTATCTAATCTTGAATTTCAAGCCTTAATAACTTGGTCCATTTTAAAAATAGAGCAAAAATTATTTTAGTGTTCGATAGCAAAACTAAGAAGTTTGGATTTATAAAATAAACAAAAAGTAGTCCGATCCCCTATTGGATCTCGTTGTAAGGGGCCCGACTGGTATTATTTTTTCATTTTTATTTAACTCACAGTCTCTGTGGGCGAGAAGCAAGACGTTCGTTTGTTATTCTCGAAATTCTGAGTTTGAAGCCCCGTGGGGTTTCGAAACACTGATGAACAAAGTTCACTTCGTGAGACTTTCCCCAGTTTAGTTGCAGGCTGAATCACCTGAATAGTCTGAAAAAAAATATAATTCCGTGCTTCGGAAAACACGGTAAGCAGTCATGGGTTACTATTTACGCAAGTGGTCGTTATTATGAGCCATGTCGAGGTCGTTTATTTTAAAACCCACACGGCATATGCATGCATTTGATATCAAAATGACAATGACCTTTATTTCAAGTGTCAGAGCCATCAAAGTTCATCAACAGCTTATATACGTCCCCACCGAGGAGCTCGAGCCTACCCTTAATTAGGGCGATTAGGCCTTAGTCGACCTCGCTGGCCCAGTGCGGGTTGGTCGACTTCACACACAACCTTTGAATTGCTTAGCAGGAGTATGCAAGTTTCATCACGAAATTTTCCTTCACCATAAGAGCGTCGAATAAAAATCATCAAAGTTAATCGGCCGGTATTTCTATAATACAAGTGGAAACAACAATCCTTGTGCATCAGTGGAGACATGAGTATTTTGAAATCTTGCTGGACCTACCAGTGGAACTTAGCAGTGGAACCAACGGTCCGTGAGGCAAATATTTTGATGGAGATATTTTTTTTTCTTTTACTTAGAAATAATGTTTATTCAATATTGGGTTAACTCACGGAAGAGAAACATGCTCTGTTGCAGTGCGTATAAAGATTTATTACGTAGAACATACCGTACGACAGTATTTTTACCGTCGAAGTTTAGAAAGAAGTCGACGGTGTTTGTTTAACCTTATAATGAAATAAAATAAATAAATAAAAAAACCCAAGAGATTTTTCCCTCTCTTACTTTTCTTTACCTCTTCTCGAGTCTTTGATCATCAACAACATCAACAGCTAATAAACGTCTCCAAGGGACTCGAGCCTACCCTAAATTAAGAAGATTAGGCCTGGCTCAGTGCGGGTGTTCAATTTCAAACACAACTTTTAAATTTCTTCGCAGGAGTGTGCAGGTTTCCTCACGATGTTTTCCTTCATCGTAAGTGGTCCGTATGGCCATACTCCTAGGGGTACGGTGGGTATTTTAAAGTTAAACGATACCACTCGATAAAGTGTAATAGTGCTGGGCTGACATATTATTCTGCGAGTTTCTAGTGTGCAGCAAAGTATATTCTATTCAATAGGTTATATGAAAGTCAATTAAAAGTTAAACAAAACAGAAAATAACAGGGAGAATAATTATTATTAAAAACAACCTTTATTCATCAAAAATACAAAGCAGCTTTCAAGAGCACATGATCAATAGTACCAGTAGTAGTATGGGTACCATTGGTACGGGTAGTAGGACCACGGGTAGTGCGACCTCTTATCGCGATGATGATCATGCGCACCTCCTTGGTCTTCACTGAAGGCTGGCATGGCCAAACAGGTTGCTATGATGGCCAGCATCACAAAGGCGAAAAGAGCTTTGTTCATCTGAAGAAAGAAATCATGTCGTTTTAAAACACTACCCTCCGGTTCTATAAGTCCCAAACCCAAACCCCCAAAGACCTAAAGCCCGAACCCTTCCTTCCAAAGTCCGAATCACTTTGGCATAATATCAGTAAATCAGTTTAAAAAAAAAGATCTTTGCATAGCACTATTATGATGATTATTGCAATATCGCATTATTTATCAAGTTCTTCCATCAAGCAACATTGAAGTAAAGTGTTTTTTACGCCTCTGGTGAAGAAAATATAATGTGGCTCCCTTGAGTACATTTGTACTTTTTGGAAGATATAACGTCAAAACAGAGAAATCTTTATATAACTATTATATCGAATTAAACAGCTTAAGGTAGGACTTACTGAATACAGAAACAAAAGAATCTGTGACAAGTAAAACGCATAAAGAGAAAAATACAGAAGAAAATATCTTACCTTGCTATTGTTTGCGTAGTGTAGTAGAATCGAAGACGAAATGATAATGATGTCTTGTTGCATCTTCTTTTTATAGGACTTATGTGTACAAAACTAATTAATATTACCTACCACTTAATGTCAAAAACGATTATTAGTTAGAAATTTATCCGTGATCGTTGATAGGTCAAAAGTATATCAGCTTTGTTTATTTACCTGTTTAGAACGTAATAATCTTATTTGATAATATATAAATGAAATCAATTATGTTACTCTTTTAGTAGAAGTTAAAGATTTAATTCCGTCCTTATATCCCTTTCTTCACCAATGTTACGCTACACTAAGCCATTTATCTTTTAATAGCGCTCAGATTCCTTCCCAAGTGGGAGCGCAACAAGGAGACCCACTGGGTCCCTTAATCTTTAGCTTGGCCATCCATAAGGTTGTTGCTTCTTTAAAATCTACGCTTAACGTATGGTACCTTGACGGGCACACCGGAATCCGTCGCCAATGATATGCTTACCCTTTTTGCCGGTTTTGAGCAGATGGGTCTTCAAGTTCACCCTTCGAAATGTGAACTATTTCCTTGCAGTGAGGGTGCAAACGAACGTAGTGAGAGTTTTGATTCCTTAATGCCGGGATTGAGGAAGCAATTATATTTACTTTATTATTTATTGGAACATAAACTTTATTTAATATAATAACATACAAATTACATTAGTCAATAGTCAAAGTCAAATAAAAAAAGAAGCAGATCCTCGAGTACGTCCCCACAAGACATAGTTCCCAGCATACTGGCAGCATTTCCTCTTTGGATAGTCAGGCTAATACGCTGGGCGAGGAAGCTGCCAGCTCTGCGATCGCCAGTAGTCTCGCAGAGACGCGACGAGAGATCTGCTATAAACTTTTTAGCTTCAGGGCCCCATGGGCCCATCGTCTCAAACCCTATTGGAGCAAACATGTAGCCACCGGAAACTTCCTCGTACTTACGCACCTTTAATACTTCGGCCCCCGCGGCCGCGGCACCCGCCTGCGCACAAGTAGCTCTCAAGTGAGAAGGGGCCAGCGTGTCCACACAGGTCACATCCCACACCAGGCACCTCCCCTGCTGCCAAGGAATGAGAGTCACACCGAGGAAGCTAACTCAAAACACTTTTGCCCTTCTCAGAGCTCCAATATTTCCCATTGCAGTCCCGCGTGCTTTGGAGGACAAGAACCAGATGCTAGCACAGGTTCAAAAACATTTAGGGCACTTATCGGCTCATGTAGCTTTGATTCTTTTTCGTACCTGCTTTTCCTTGCCCAAATTAACGTACGTGATTCGGACCACTCCGACATGGCTTTTCCCCGACGAAAATTCTGCCTTGGATAACACCATCCAGGCCACCCTGGAAAAAATCATCAACGTCAATCTTGACAACAACCAGTGGAAACAGGCGGTGTTACCTATTAGGTACGGTGGTTTGGGCATAAGAAGTGTTCAGGCCGTTGGCTGACTGATGCGTTGGAAGCTTGGGCGACAATGTGCCCCAATGTTCAGCCACCAGACAAACTTAACTCGCAGAGAGCTTGGGGTGATCTCAGCTCTAAGCTATTCCTGTCGGAGTTGTCCGAATCGCTTACAGGAATAGATGTGGCCAGGATAAAAGCCGCAACCTGCCCGGAGTCGGGCGTATGGCGCCTTGCCCTCGCCCCAGCTCGGAACGCATCTAGTTGATAATTCTTTACGGGTAGCAGTCGCGCTCAGGCTAGGGTGTAAAGTTTGCGAGACCCATCGTTGCCCTTGTGGAACCTCCGCGGACGCTAGCGGTTACCACGGGCTCAGCTGCGCTAGATGTGCGGGAAGATTTCCCAGACACCACGCCCTCAACGATATAATTCGAAGAGCGTTAGTATCGGTAAACGTGCCATGCGTCCTGGAACCTCCAGGCCTTAGCAGGACCGACGGTAAGCGCCCTGACGGCCTGACATTAGTCCCGTGGGAGAGAGGCCGTTCTCTTTTGTGGGATGCTACCTGTGTAAGTACTTTCGCAGCGTCCCACACCCCCCACACTGTACGGAAGGCAGGCTCTGCCGCGGAACATGCGGCCAGACAAAAGAAAATTAAATACGCTGATTTGCAGCAACAATATTTGTGGAGAAGAACGTCCAGAAGAAACTCCACAGGGTTCGTATCTTTAGTACTTTTCTTTTAAATAAATAAAGAATCATAAATATATAACGTCATAATAACAATCTGTTTCGCTGATTTGGAACAACAGTTGACCAGACGTTTTTATGATCAGAACAAAAAATATTTTTAATTTTAGTTTTAAATTGGCTATCGGACCGATTAACAATATATAGAAGCGAATACATTTCCCCATGAATGAATTGTGTTAACCTTACACAGTCTAAATTTTGGGTGCGCTATTTTATTTTTATTTTTAGTATTTATATTATGCACATCAGAATTCTTAAGAAATAGCGTTTTTTTCTTCCGGACATGCAAGATGTTTTCAAAAATGTACTGTGAGGATACCGTGAGGATATCAATTTCTTTAAACAATTCTCTCAGGGAATCGCGACCACGCAATTTATATATGGGACGAATCACCCTATTCTGTAACACAAAGATGCTATTTATGTTAGCAGCTTGACCCCACAACAAAATTCCGTAGGACATAATGCTATGAAAGTAACTGAAATGTACTAGTCTGGCAGTGGCAACGTAAGTCAGTTGACGAATCTTTCTGACTGCGTATGCCGCCGAGCTGAGCCTTGCGGATAATGCATTTCAATGAGGGTCCCATTGTAACCTTGCGTCAATAGTTATCTCTAAGAAAACTGTTTCATTTACATATTCTTTATTTTCGTTGTCCAAGACAATAGTTAAATGGTTGTTCCTTACATTAGGCAATGAAAATTTTACACATTATATTTTCTTGGGATTCAACATAAAATTATTTGTCGTAAACCAATCATGGATCTGGGAAAGAGCGTCACTTACTTCGTCAACATCTTGATTATGTCTACTAACTTTGAAAATTAAAGAAGTATCATCTGCAAATAATACTATGCTAGACAGGTTTTGTACCATAAAAGGCAAGTCATTTATGTACACTAAAAATAGTTACACTAAACAAAATGGCTATCTGATTTACCTAGTCATTATACTGTTAGATTATTATTAATAATAATCATATACTTCTTCTTCATCATGTGGGTTGTAAGGTCGAGAATAATATAGGTACAAAAAATCCAGAAACTCCCTAACATTATAAAATTTGCTATTCAGCCATTGCGTAAGTTTTTTCTTAAACAGTGGTATACGTAGAGACTGTGGGATGGGGGGTGCAGCACAGATGGGAATGCAGCGATTGATTGAAGCAGCAGAAACAACGTGGATCAGAATAGGCTCAAGCATGGCACGGATGTATATTGAGAGAGTAGAAGATATTTATTTTCCTCTGCCTCCTCTATTTTTACATCCTCACGAGTCTGAAGATCACTTTCTATGAGTATTATAGTGTCAAACTTGTTTATTGCTTTTTCTATATTTAACGGAAACTCTTAACTGCCAGCAACATCTAAGCAACCACAAAGTAAGCGCGGAGTTTGCATCATGGGAATGCAAACTTCACAGGACTTAATACTTTTTGGAATTAAATCCTCTTAAACACATTATTATATAGGTACAAATTTTATTAATAAAGTATAGATCTTAGAACGTCAATACCCACAAGACTATTTACGCTACTGGCTTTGGTAAAAAAATCCGTGTCTTCTCACAAACATACACACTTACTTCGTAAATATACAACGAAGGCAAAGAAAGCGATCCCAACTCACTAAAGTAGGGTTTACAAGACTCGCGGGTAGATAATATTATGTTGAAAACTGCTCTTATGCATTTTTTTTGCAATGAAAGCTATTGCCTGTAAACATAGTGAAAAATATTACTTATAGGTCACTTACATTCTATGAGAAAAACCTCTTGTACAAGGGTGTATATTACGTAAACAATATTTAAAAAGAAATTATAACATTTGAAAATAGAACTCTTTGGCTGTAAAATAAAGTTTGTTTCATTCATCTGTCAATTGTTTTTACATTGTGGAGCCATTTTTAAAATTCATTGTCTATCATCACCATGGATTTGACTCGTGAAAATTTTCGTGCTATGATTTACTACGACTTTCGGCGTGGATTAACTCAAATACAGTGCATGGATCAACATTTGTCGACTTTTGGGGAGGAAGCCCCATCGAAAACCACTGTGTATCACTGGTTCAGTGAGTTTAATCGTAGTCGTCGTATGCTTGCGGACGATTTTAAAGAAGGTCGCCCTAAATCGGCTGTTGTACCACAAAATATTGATGCTGTGCGCGAACTAATAATGCAAGACCGTCATGTTACATATCGCGAGATAGAGGCATTTCTGGGCATTAGTATGACGAGTATTTATAAAATATTACACGAACATTTGGCTGTAAAAAAAAATTGTTCTCGTTGGATCCCGCACAACTTAACAGTTGAACAAAAACAGGCTCGTGTTGATTGGTGCAAAAAAATGATAGAAAAATACAAATGTGGTACATCAAAAGCTGTTCATAATATCTACACAGGAGACGAATCTTGGATATATGCGTATGATCCCGAAACTAAACAGCAGTCAACGGTTTGGGTGTTCCAAAATGAGCCAAATGGTTGCCTGCTTTTTTGGTATTAGTGGACATGTAGCTACAGTACCACTAGAGAATCGTAAAACGGTTAATTCTAAATGGTACACCACCATTTGCTTTCCAGAAGTCTTTGGAGAAATACGCAAGAACAATCGACAACGAAGAATAATCCTTCACCACGATAACGCCAGCTGTCACACCTCGGCCGCAACAACGGAGTATTTAAATAGTCAAATGATCGAATTGACGGGTCATCCGCCGTACAGTCCCGACTTGGCACCCAACGACTTTTATTTATTCCCAAGCGTGAAGAACAAATTACGTGGACACCGATTTTCGACCCGGGAAGAAGCCGTTGATGCTTTCAAAATGCACGTTTTGGAGATACCCGATACAGAATGGAAAAAATGCTACGAAAGTTGGTTTCAACGTATGAAAAAATGCATCGATCATCACGGGGAATATTTTGAAAAGCAATAAAAGTATATTTTGTTATAGATGTTTGTTATTTTTTGTTATTCCGGATACATAAATAGCAGCCCTTTGTACCTTTTTAGATACTGTAAAGATAACTCTAATTCCTTAAAATGTGTTGTAGTAAGTTGCCTAGAAGAAGCTACCTGAGCATAAGGCCCTTTACCTGTACATGTATTTATTCTGCAAGTTTCTAGTGTGCAGTGAAGTATATTCTATTCAATAAGTTATAGGAAAGTCAAATAAAAGTTAAACAAAACAGAAAATAACAGAGAGAATAATAATTATTAAAAACAACCTTTATTCATCAAAAATAGAAAGCAGCTTCATGATCAGTACCAGTAGTAGTACGGGTACCATCGGTAGTTGTATGCAGGGTACCGGTAATAGTGCCACGGGTAGTGCGACCTCTTATCGCGATGATGATCATGCGCACCTCCTTGGTCTTCACTGAAGGCTGGCATGGCCAAACAGGTTGCTATGATGGCCAGCATCACGAAGGCGAAAAGAGCTTTGTTCATCTGAAGAAAAAAATCGTGTTGTTTTAAAACATTAACCTCCGGTTCTATAAGTCCCAAAACCAAGCCCCCAAAGACCCAAAGCCTGAACCCTTCCATCCAAAGTCCGAATCACTTTGGCATAAATACGATATCAGTAAATCAGTTTAAAAAAAAGATCTTTGCAAAGCACTATCAGCGCTTATCATTTAGATGATTATTACGATGTTGCATTATTTAATCCAGCAACATTGAAGTAACGTGTTTTTATTTTACGCTACTGGTGAAGAAGATGTAACGTGGCTCAAGGGAATAGATTTGTACTTTTTGGAAGATATGACGTCAGAACAGAAAAATCTTTACAAAACTATCGAATTAAACAACTATAGGATAGGACTTACGGAAACGAAAGAAAAACTGACAAATAAATTCGTCAAGTGAAAGATACAGAAGAAAATTTCTTACCTTGCTATTGTTTGCGTAGTGTAGTAAAATCGAAGACGAAATGATAATTATGTCTTGTTGCATCATCTTTTTATAGGACTTATGTGTTCGAAACTAATTAATATTACCACAAACTTAATGTCAAAAACTATTATTAGTTGGTCTATCCGTGATCTTTTATAGGTAAAAAGTATTTTAACTATGTTTATTTACCTGTTTAGATTTAATTAACTACTAAATCAATTATGTAATACATTAATAAGAAAAATACGCTAAGATCATGTTAAAAAGAGAATAGAGTTAATATCAGCTAGAAACTGGTCCCTGTTATTTCAACGCGGATTACCTTTCTTCAAAAAACAATTCTCATTTCACTCACTGAAGCAGTTTTGCTTCTGCCATTTCGAGGTCAAAACCAAAAATATCAGTTTAAAATTAGAACTTTATCTAAGGGCAAATATACACTTCCGTAAGTAGTGACGTAATATATTACCACTTACTACTCGTTCATCCTATCTTTTCCAAAAACAACAATTGGTTCGCTCATAAGTGCGCCCAAGGTAGTTGTTTGAAGCCCACGGACCTAATAGAGCTTTGAATTTGGAATACGAATATTTGCTTATAATTCTGCAACTACAGATATGGAAAACATTGTATGAAAATAATATACTGACAGGTAAGATGGGTGGCATCTGGCTGAATTTAAGGAGTTTAGTTGACGGATTACGTTAACTAGATAGATACTTACTGTACTTGTGCAAATATAAATGGACAAGAGGAGAGGTGCAAGTTGTAGCTGTTATTATCTAAGTAAACTCCATAAAGGCATAAAAAGTACCAGGGCATCAGGTGTTCTCAGGAATTGGAGTGGCTCTTAATTGGGTCCACTTGTCTCGTCTGTTCGAGTCCCGATCGATCACAGGGAACGACGTCCGTGAGTTACTGCAGAGTGAGCCTTTTACAGTACTCAGGATTTTTGTAATGGACCTTATTTTGAGTCTGTCATTGACACAATTATATTTTTTTGTGATTGTACTGTTCTGTGATTCGCGAAGATAAAAACAGAATCCATTGGATAACGAATTTACAGTGACTTTTTTAAGTTTCACTGTCTCTTACAAAAACGATTTTTTGTATGGAGATCATATAGCGTTACTTGCTTGTGTCTGTCTAATCTTGAATTTCAAACCTTTATAACTTGGTAAATTTTAAAGATAGAGCAAAAAATATTTAAGTATTCGATAGCATAAACTAAAAAGTTTGGATTTATAAAATAATAAAAAAGTAGTTCGATCCCCTATTGTACAATTTTCTTGGTTTGACAACAATGAACTAAAGCGAGCTCTGACTCCCAAACTAGGATTTAACCTGTATCTTGGGAGACAGTGTTCTTTTTCGAAAAAGGTTTACTTACAATGATTCTAGAAGTAGAGTGGTGGCCGACGCAAAAATGAGACAAGTGATTTTAACTACTGGAAAAAACAATAATGAAATTTAAAAAAAAAGAAGAAAATGAAAACAAAAAATGAAGACTTTAAATTGGACACATTTATTTTTCAATTATTTAAACACCATTAATTTTATATAACGGAAACACTAAACATAATCTTTTGAAAGTGGATTTCCAAAGTACGCAAAAGGAAAACAAAGGTACTGAAAATTTTCAGGTTCTGGAAGGATTTCAATGACAACTTCAGGTTTTGTTTCTTGAACAATAAATTGGTACCGTTTTTTCTGGTACCGCTTCAGGTGCTAGGCTTAAAGGTATCGACCGTTGATATTGTACCATATTTGTGCCGGAACTGGTGGCGTCATAGCAACAGCAAATAAGGAGAGAAGAACGATGTCTCAATAACACTAACACTAGGGTTTGTGAGGTCGGTTGTCGACGTCACAACCCACACGATGATGACGATGATGATAAACGATGATCAGTTTCATCTGAAAATTTAACAGATGTATTGTGATATG
The DNA here is from genome assembly GCA_951230895.1 of Carpatolechia fugitivella. Taxonomy (NCBI): domain Eukaryota; kingdom Metazoa; phylum Arthropoda; class Insecta; order Lepidoptera; family Gelechiidae; genus Carpatolechia; species Carpatolechia fugitivella. The sequence continues at coordinate 14,959,333 of OX579659.1, read as the reverse complement.
GCCTTAGGTAGTTTTTATCAAATTAAAAACACTATCACTCTTTTTAGTATACATCATACACCTATTCAGCATATTTTAACCATAACTTAAAAGCTCCTTAATATATTTTCTTTATGATATAAATTAATTAATTGTATGATATAAATTAATTAATCATACCTTACGTCGTTTTTGTAACAGGATCTTATATCAATGTCCTTAGTTTGTCGTTTGATAATTTTGAAAATATAGGTTAATGTTAAATACAACCTGTGAATTCTATTACGATTTCTAGTGACGCAAATTGGCATGGAAATCTGTTACATCCTTTTTTGAAATTAACCATGTCATAGTTGTTACCGAACGTAAAAAGAAGTTCTTAAATTCTATCACAATTTAATAATGAGCAACGTTGTGTCAATAAGATAATATCCATTTAAAATCAAAATCAAATCGAAATCGTTTTCTTGCTAATTATGTTATCATTTACATCACTATTGGCACTTGGAAAGTGTGTTTTCTACTCTGGAGAAGAATGGCAAAAGATGACGTCCAGGCTGTTGAGACATTCCTTTCCGTTCAAGTTTGAACTAAATCGACTTGATCGAACGAAAGTTTTAATATTTTTTTCGCAAGGTTCAGAATAAGTTGTTCAGTTTCATAGGCTGAGCTGAGACCTGATAGTTTTTGTGTTATTTAGCCGGATTGCATGAAAATATAACCTTAATGTTGTGTAGATAAAAGACGGTAAATCATTCATAAATAAAATCTACAAACTAAATGAGATCATCATCATCAGTCGCCTGCCCTTATTACATCATTTGGGGTTGGCGCAGTATGTTTTCTTCATCCATACAACCCTATCAGCCGTCATTTCAACACTCACGTCCTTCCTGAACATATCATCTTTCACACAATCCATCCGTCTTTAATTTTCCGAACACATCTATCCGCATTCAAATTCATTACCAATACATGACATGGTTTATACTATGAGATCTCCGGAAGAATTTTAAAAAGCATACGTACTTGGTATCCTCATAATATTAATATCTTTATCGTCGATCAGGATGTACGTAACAAGCTATTAATATCGAATGTGAAAACATATTTAAAATATAATTAAGTTATTGACTGTTAATGGGTTAATAATAGTTTTTATAAACTCTCAACTCGAATGTTCGTTTCTAGTCTATTTTTATATCGCAGGACGCAACACTCGTGTCAAGGTAAGATGAAGCAATTTTAGAACAGTCTTCAATATGTCTTCCTCCTGTCCTGGGAGACTTTCTCGAAACTGTTTACACATATCGCCATCTAGATAATGTTTCTAAGACCTATTAGAAAATAATGCATTATTTTTAAAATTACAAAAGTCGGGTTATGGATGCGGAGAATATTGAATGTCATGTAGAGAATATTGAATTTGAATGTGGACGGATATGTTGAGAGAGGAAGACCAAAGAAAAGATGGATGTGCCTATATTGTGTGAAGGATGATTATGTTCAGGAAGGGTGTGAGCTAAGAGTTTGTAGTAAATCTATGCGTGTAAGTGTTAAAATGACGGACGAATGAGATGGATGTATAAAGGAAGAAAATATTATACTGCTTCGACCCCAAATGACAAAAGTCGGGTTATTTGCTACGAGTATTCATATTTCAAAAGGAAATTTAAAAATGATGCAGTCGTTATTCTGTTCACTTATTTGCTGGTAATCTTTTTAAAAAGAAGCAATTTCTATTATAAATTAATTATGCAGTCTTGCATATGATGAATAAAATTGTACTTAGAAGACAGTAGTGAACTTTTAGGTGAAAATTTGTTGTTTGCTTTTTTCTTCGTTTAGTCTACTCGTACAAACTATTGCAATCAGTTACTAAAATATTAAGTTAAAGTTATTATAATTGCAATAAAAATAATCATCATCATCTTCATAATTCTGGCCGAAAGACCTCCACTGCTAGAAAAGGCTTCCCCAAGAATCTCCACATTGACCGGCTCTATCACTTCTCGAATACAGTGAATTCCCCGACCCTCACCGATTTCAACAGCCTACGTGGCCGAGTGGTCGCCATTTCAACGTCCATTACAAAGGTTCCTGGTACGATTCCCGGTGGGGACACTGTCAACCAAAAATCCCTTTGTGAGACTTTCCCCAGTTTTGCAGGCTGAATCACCTGATTGTCCGAAAAGAAAGGTGATTCCGTGCTTCGGAAGGTACGTTAAGCCGTTGGTCCCGACTACTATCTAGTCGTTACATGAACCAAGTTAGTGGCCTTTGGTGGCTCTATAACACTGACACTCACATACCCTGGGGTATGTGAGGTCGGTTGTTGACCTTACAACCCACACGATGATGATGATGATGACCGATTTCATCATCATAATCATTATAATAATGATCAATTTTTATTTATTCTAGATGAGTCTACGGGCCATAATCCTGGCTGTTATCATCGCAACTGCAGCTTCTGCCGTAGAACCAGACATCGAATGGAAGGCACAATATGGCGGATATCCTGTCCAAGCTGTAGTTCCATTGACTTATGTAGCCCCACAATACATTTCTGCTGCACCTAACAATCAATACATCACAATACCTCGAGAACACCTGAATGCTCCTCAGCAGAAATATTACTTCCTTAGACCCTAGACTAGACTATGGAATAGGACTCATACAAATGTAATACAACGTCGGACCTTTGTAACTATACAAATGACATTCTGTAGTACTTTTAAGTTACTTGATTTAGGATTTTGAGTAGAAAGCAAGAAGTGTATTTTTATTTTTGAAAATAAATTACTGTCATAATTATTAAGACTGTTTTACTTATTTGGAATACAACAGCACTCAATGTAAAATACAAGAAAAATTGTTCTACAAAGGTATGATTTGCAGCAGTGTCGGACGAAAAATTAGAGCAAGCACACCGTTGTCTCCATCTGGATATAGTATATAATATATAAAAAACGCAGGCCATAAAAATTAAATTAGATATCGATAAATTTTATCAATAGCTATTTTATTAGCCAAATATTTCCATTAAGTTCTTTGAAAACCACTTTACACAAAATTACTGGGGTAAGCTCAAAACCTTAACAAATTATATTGGCAATGCAAATAAAACCTACAACACAAAATTTCAATTCAAATCTCACAGCACGCTCAGGTATTCCTATTACCTACAAGAAAGAAAATATTAATATCTTATCCTCTGCTTCAAGTCTGAAGTTGTTTCAGAAGTTTGAAGTGAAATGCACATTTACCACACCTGCATTCGTTCTGAGTAGCGAATAAATGTTCTCGTTCAACTAAGGATTGCATTGGAACTTCTTGAAAGGACGTCGTCAACGTAAAATGCTCCTGAAAGTGTTTTGAATCCTCGGATTCTCTCCGGCCATCTGTCATTATCTCTGAGGAATCTGACGACTCTTTTTGTTTGAGGAATGTTGGAATTTGGAAGGGCTATTGCGTTAAGCGTTACTACGTTTTTTGTTTTCAAAGCTGTAATGAGGGATAAAAATTGTACCTAATATTCAATTTTGACGAGTTTGATTGATTTGGACAAGTCTTTTTTACTGAATAAATAAAAAAATGAAAACCTGATCGTTTCCATTAGTGGTGGAACCTTAAATAAAAGAGTTTTGTAACAAAATTTGATTCACGGAACAAATTCAATTCTGTAACTTTTTTTACTTAAAAAAAACATTTAACGTCCATCCATTTTCCTTCCTCACCTATAATAAACAGAAATTCAGCTCAAAGAATTATAGTTTTGTAATAAATTAAAAATGCAATAAATAAGAAAATAGTTTTAAGAACAGGATCACATAAATCTAAATAAAATATAATCCTCAACTTTTCATAAAATTTTATTAATTAAAACCAGAATTATCACTAATTTTTAATCACAACCTTATTGTCTAAGATTGACTCATTTGTTTATACGAATATGTGAAGGGTTGGTACGCCCGAATCTTAGTAGGTTGGACGTAGGGTTGGTACACTATCCGAGCTGCTTGTGGATACGAAATTATCCGGTAATAAGGTACCTGACTGGTACTGGCTGGAGTTATACCGGTTTGAGGGGCGTACACGTAATACCGGGAAATTTTATACGGTTCAGTCTCGATTAACCGGTACTGGCCGCTCGGGTCCCATTTTAACTCAGCCGCAGCGAGCACGAGGCAAGCGAAAATTATTATGGTGTGTTTCATCTGAAAATCAAAGCAAAGAAAAGTTAAGTTATACTTATTATTTTTTACTTTTTGTTTATTTTTTTAAGTTTTTTTTTTTTACCAAAGAGTAAAGTTACTAGAGTGTTCTTTTTACCGCGAAAACACAATTTTTTTTTCATGTGGAAAATTAAACTAAAAATATGGCTAGACAAGTCCTACTTCGTACCTACCTAGTAAAAATATATTTTATAACAAAATATCGCCATTAGAATATAATAATAAATACCCAATAAACCTTAAGGTGACCTGAAGAAGTTTCCCCATGAAATAAATACTACCATTTTTTAACATCTTTTTTATAAGGAGGTCACTTGAATTAACTTCTGGTATTTTAAACAGTTCTTTTTTTTAAATATCGAATTGCTTACGAATAGATACTTACGATTGTGCACTTGGAATATTTTTCCTTACTTTGATGTTGCTTCTTCAAAAACTGCAATAGGATAACGCACGAATTCGAAGTCGTCTCCTTTTATAAGATAGGCATAATGATAGGTGTTCTATTTTTTTAAATCCGATTTCTTTTAAATTACTAATTCGTTTAGCGTGTTTCCTCATGCGTCTGCGCCATTGCGGATGTTACCTTAATTTAGTTTATTGGTAGGTATATTAAAGTTAAATAAACTTAATTACTAATTGGGGATTCGAATATTTTGAAATCTACATTACCAATTTTGATGATACTGTTCCCTTAGTTGCAGGATATATAATCCAAAAGAAAATAATTATTTTCATAGCATTCCTTTTTTTTAGAATATCGTGGACTAATGTGGACACTGTTAAGAAGTCCATGGTGTTACGAACGAATCTACAAATAACAACAACAAATTTTGCATACGAGTTGAATTAAAAACAATGTTTTTTTCGACTTTGTAAAAAAACATTAAAAAGTCGCTTGCAATATTCAAGCAAAGAAAATATTCCAAACTTAAAAATCTCACTCTTCCAACGTCTAAATCTAAAGTCAAAAAAGTTCCATAGCACTGACTAATTTATTAAAATCGCTGTGTAAAAATAAGCGCCCACAAAGCAGAATCTTCACAAATCCTTCACGCGGCGCTCTTCACCTGGGCCATAATTAATTAAACCTTTTAAAAAGCAACCCCTGTGGAGAGAACCCCTGGAGTTCACGGTGTGCCTCAAGAGACAAGCGAAGAGCGATTGTAGTCAAATAGCGCTATAGTTAGTTAAAAAATGCTTTTCTTCGCGCAACACCAACATCATTGCCGATTTACATTGAATAAGTCGCTGGCGTCTGTGGGCACTGGATAGACGAGCGCCCTATACACACTAAAGTCAAAGTCAAAGTCAAAATAGTTTATTTCCATAGGATGTTATTACATCACTTAGATCCGTCATTACATTTTTTTGGGTGAGTTCACTAACACTAAAGGCCCGGTATCCACTAAAGCGGAGAGGAGAGGAGATGTGTTTGAATAACGAATCAGATTTCGTTATTTCCACATCTCCTCTCCGCTTAGCTTCAGTGGAAATGGATCAAGCGGAGAGGAGATGTCTAATTTTTCTATAGCAAGCGGGGCGCGACCGAGCTAAGATGTGTGTAGCCACGCGGCGAGCGGCGCGACGACGCCCACGCTCCCACTCCCCGCCCCGCTGCCTTCTGCCCGCGCTTCGCCGCTACACACAGCTCACATCTCCTCTCCTCTCCGCTTTGGTGGAAACCGGGCCTAACGCTTGCATGTTTACTCTTGTTAAAAGTGCTCGCCTATCCTGCACTGACTGACGTCAGTAACTGACTCAATGTAAATCGGCCTTGAGTCATTATCAGTCGTTATCAACACCATTTCAGCCGAAAGTCGTCCACAAAGTAACATACCAAAATATAAGTCAAACTTACAAAGAAAACACGCAAACAACAATTACGTTCATTATCGGAGGGTAACATCAAAGAAACCTCATTGAAATAGAAATTCGTTGAGAAACTAAGAAACAGACACACACATAGCGCATAGTGTGTTATGACGTGCATGCAGATTTTCTGCTGCCACATTATAAGTCACGCTAGATGCATTATCCGCCAGTGTGTGACAACCTTTAACCTCAGAGATATAAACCAAAATAATATAGCGTATGTAAGTGTATTAAAATTTAAAATATACATAGGTCAAGTCTTCCTTGTAGGGTGTGTTGCTCGTCACTTATACCGTATAACTTTATTCTTGCTAAAAACTTACTATAGATGCAAGGAGGTATGAAATTTTTAAAACAAAGTTAATTTACACATTCACTTATTTTTAAAACCCTTCAAATAAGAACGTAATGTATTGGGTACATATTGTTTTCCATCTCCTCGTCGACTGCTTGACTGGTATGATAATATACAAAATAAATAATTGTTTGTGTATGTACATAGTTAAAGTAATCGTGCGTTTTATATAAGTTACTATTTATAACAACTGTATTTTTTATACAATTTGTAATATAAAAAAAAAAATACAGTGAACTTAGGTACATTCACAAGAAAAAGCGCTTCAAGTATTTACTCAAATAGGAAGAGCCAGACAGAACACTTTCATTTATTTAAACAGTTGAGAAAATATTGTGTTAGCTCCCAACACTTCTAGCAAATGTCAATATAAAAAATGCCGAGGGCGATGTCTTTAGTGGTTCAAGATTAACGTCTCTCAATAAAGATTCAGCATCGGCTTCATCATCATTATATTTCTTGCCATCTCTGCTTAGGTCTACCAAGTCATTGTTGCTTTTTACTTCAAGTTGGATGTATTAAATCTCATACACATTAGATAAAAGAATGAATTCGTGGAAGAATTTTTCTCTTTTTTTTGACCAAGAAGGGATTTTAGGTAGTTCCTCTCTTAGGAAGAAAAATGTGTTTAAAGTTAGCATGAAACGCCGTCATTCTAAATTTTAAGAAAGCTAGGCGGACAAAATCACGTGCGGAGTCTAGTTTTCATATCAACAGCTCATATACGATCCCACTGAAGGGCTCGAGCCTACTCTGAATTAGGGCGATTAGGCCTTAGTCGACCACTCTGGCCCAGTGCGGATTGGTCGACTTCACACACAACCTTTGAATTTCTTCGCAGGAGTGTGCTGTGCAGGTTTCATCACGATGCAGCGGCCTTAGCCGCTAGACCACCGACGCTCTTAATAGAATAGAATATACTTTATTGCACACAGGAGATATACAGAAAAAAAATAAGCAGTTCAAATAATAGTGTACAGATAGGCGGCCTTATTGCTAAGGTAGCAATTTCTTCCAGGCAACCTTCGGGGAAAACGCTACGAATACTACGGGATAGTGTTTTATATAATTTACGTGTGAAAATAGACATATAAATAGACTTGTACACTATTACATCAAATAATTATAATTACATAACAATAATATGTACATAGATCAATACATTATAAATAACACTTACATATAAATACATCCTATAAATAGATACATAAAGTACATACATAAATACCATACCTGCATAATTATAGTACGTACTTAGTTTTCATAAAAACATATTTTATTTTCAAAAATCTCTGCAAGAATCGCTATGATTTAGAATACATTACTGCTCGGCCTCGACCTTTGCCGCAGGCCGCATCGCTGGCAGCGCATTAGCCTACGTTGGCCGCGGTCCAGCCGCTTGTTCTATGCTAATATATTATATCACCACCCTGGGCTTGACGTGTCGAGTATTCATGAAGTGTATTAGATATGTGCTTGTGTAGTGGTAGATCGTTCTTATAAGATAACGAGAGAAAAGAAAGCAACTTCAGGTCTGAATGAAGAAGATGTAAATACGAATAATTAAGAAGAAGACTGCCGTGTAGTGACGGCGGAGTAGAATACAATTATCAATACTCAATACTCAAAGTTTTTATTGCTTTCCATAGGTTTTGTTGTTATTATTGTATCTCTATGGACCTTGTCAGGCACGCAATACAAGAGAGAGACACTACATTTGTCACCAACCCCTACTCCTCCCGTGGGTGTCGTAAGAGGCGACTTAGGGACTACTTAGGGACTACATATTGAACAGGGAACGGGCAGCAGCGCTCTAAGGGAGCGCGGCGCTTTTGTGCAGCGCTCTCGATTGCACAAAAGCGCCAGTTGTGTTCCAGTCACTTATGATTCCAGAATTAAAGAATATTTTATTTTAAAACATTTTATTTAAAAATATATATATATATTTTATGCCGTGTGGTGACGGCAGAGTAGAATACATTTGTCACCAACCCCTACTCTTCCCGTGGGTGTCGTAAGAGGTGACTTAGGGACTACACATTGAACAGGAAACGGGCAGCAGCGCTCTCTGATACAGTAACATTTAATCTGCGATCTCCAACCCGCCTGCCAAGCGTGGAGGTTATGGCAAAACCCTCCACTTAAGTGGAGGAGGCTCATAGTCCAGCAGTGGACTGTACCGGGCTGTTGATTTGAATGCCGAAGGTCAGGTAATTTGGTCACTGAAAAGAAAATGACCAAACAAATGGCTCTAGAGAGTCGATGGCAAGGGAATGTTGCCTCGTTGGAATGTTGGAAAGTAAAGACTAGATCAGACATAAATATTCTAAAACAAACATACACAAAGAATGAATGTAGATGATGTAAAAGCAAGACGTGACATTGCGTATGTTTGGAAGTGGCTAATGAGTATAATATAAATATGAGGGCATCTCACACACGGCCATCTGACTCCAATTAGACAGCGTCGGTACGCCTATAAACTTATTTCTATAAATTAGACAGCTGATCTTGTGTCTAGCTAGACACAAGACAAGAGGACACAAAAGCTCACCAAACAAATATTTGCCTTGGGCACACCTTGGGGAAGTTCGATCTGTTGGCCTTGAGCTTCAAATGCAAGTGTACTACCATCTAGGCTATGGAACGTAGAAAACTGGACCATTCTAAAAACTGAGCTACGCACGACATCCATCTAACCTACTGCGATCAATCAATCGGTTTAAATAATAAATGCAGCTGGCACATATCCAAAACACTGCAAACGCATTGGTCGATGCAGTTAATATGACCGTCAACCACCATGCGACAAAATTCAGCCAGAAAAGTAAAATTTTACGAAAGTTTTAGCAGAATAAAAGAATTAATGCTCTACAATACAAAGAATTAGCTTGAGAGCGTCGGTGGTCTAGTGGTTAGAGCCGTGCCTCCCACCCGGGAGACGCGGGTTCGATCGGGAATTCATATGTTCGTTTATTCAACGCTCTTACGGCGAAGGAAAACATCGTGCTGTACACTCCTGCGAGGATATTCAAAAGTTGTGTGTGAAGTTGACCAACCCGCACTGGGCGAGCGTAGTCGACTAAGGCCTAATCGCCCTAATTCAGGGTAGGCTCGAGCCCCTCGGTGGGGACGTATATGAGGTGTTGAAGTAAGGCTGTGCCGTGCTAAAACTACTAGAAATTACGTATAGTAGTCGACTTATGAATTTAAGATATTTCTTTTTCTTTTCTGCAGCCTCCATGGCCATAAGGTTGGTTTCTTATTACGGAGGTATCGGATTCAAATCCCCCCTGAAATCGACCCTGTGATCAATCAAAAGTTACATGAGCTTGAATGAGGTCTATCATTTTCACGATGATAATATACATTTTGATAGGTTTTATCATTGATTTACAATAGGGTTTTATCAGTTTTATTTGTGTTATTTACTTACTTACTTATCAGTACATCGGTCACATTCGGCTAATGATTTCTTAATGACATTATTGTGTGGTAATAACGAACGTGTATCGGTTTTTAATGCGTTTAATAGTAATATTAATAATAATCATCATCATTTCATCGTTCTTTTCGTTTAGTCTACCGGACACTATGTGATGACGTAGTTAGAGCCCAATCCACATTCGTTCTAAAAACGAATACATAATACGCTTCTTCATCATCATCATCATCCCCACCGAGGGACTCAAGCCAACCCTGGAGCAGGGCGAATAGGTTATAGTCAATCACGCTGCACTAGTAGTGCACATTGCTCGACTTCACACACAGAGTTTGATTTTCTTAGCAGGAGTGTGCAGAACCTCACGATGTTTTCCGTAAGAGCGGCGAATAAATGTACATCATTCACGGCTCGAGTCTATCCTAAATTAGGGCGATTAGACCTTAGTCGACCACTCTGGCCCAGTACGGGTTGGTCGACTTCACACACAAACTTTGAATTGATTAGCAAGAGTGTGCAGAATTTCTCACGATGGTTTCCTTCATCGTAAGAGCGTCGAATAAACGTACATAATAAATTAGAAGTTTGAAAAAACATTGGTACGTAGTGGGAATCGAACCCGCGTCTCCCGTACGGGACGCTTTTATTATGTAAAACAACATAAGAATTAATTTTGTTTCAAAATTCCATATAATATGGCTCTCATTTAGCAATCCAATATGTTCAAGAAATAACGCAAGGCCTCCTGGGTGGTATTTTAGTTGTAGTACAATTTTTTAGGGTTTTGTACCTATATAGAAAAAAGAAAAGAACAACGCGATGTGTCCGTCTCTGTCCGTCTTTCGCAGAGGTTTTTTTTTTTGAGCTGACTTTATCACAATTTCTATCAAAGTGGTAATAAAGCGAGCCCGGACTTGTGCGTGGTACTAGACAACTAGAACTTTTTAACCTTTAAAATAAATTCTTATCAAATGATCAGCTAATCGTCTCGATTTGTATGAAAGTTTTAAAAAGTTATAATTATTTATCTGTAAAAATTCTATTCCCAAAAGGATGACCATATCGCTCATCTAGTACTACAAAGACGGAATTGTCACAAAATGCAAAAATGAGTTAATGATGTCAGAATGTTCCAAAATGTTCAATACGTATGGTGTTACAAAGTCGTTTTTATTGTTCAACAAATGAGCGTAAGATAGCGCCACTGTCTTTGTTGCACCGGTACAAAAATTTACTCGCCCCGAGTGTAACGACGCCACATTGGTCAGTTGCGCGGGACGCTCCGTGACGGTCAACCGTGTCAGAGTGCTACATCGTCGTTCAGGTAGTTATGACATCAATTTTTTCTATTTCTAAGTGCCAAACGACGTAAATGTATTTTCTGTCTTTGTAGCACCAAAACAAAATTCTTTTTTGAGCGCTACAATGACGTAAATGTATTTAGTGTCTTTGTAGCACCTAAACAAAATCCTTTATTGAGAGCTACAGTACCGTAAATGTATTTTTTGTCTTTGTAGCACCAGAAAAAATAAATTTTGAGACCTTCAATGCCGCAAATGTGTATTATAGTCTTTGTAGCAACAGAAAATAATAATATTTTGTGAGCTACAATACCGTATATGTATTTTGTGTCAGTTTTTAACTTAAAATTGAATGATATAATGACGTGATAGTATTTACAGTCATTGTAGCACTACAGCACATGATTTGATTGTACTTTGTGTCAGCATAGTATAAAAGAAATAAAAACAGGTGTAATGTATTAATAACACACATATCTACCGGGTTATTACTACGATTTTGGTAATAAGCTTTTTTATGAGCTTACCAATATTTCGACTATGTTGCAATAGTCATGATCACGGCAGAACTGAAGTATTTGCGGGTGGTTAGCCGGACGGAACATTGTTATGGGCAGACATATCTGTCTACCCTCTTTCTCAGTTAAAGATCTACTAGACATTTACGATTTGCACATACAAATTATACTTTACGTTCGAAGTCGGGGCAAAAATTGTAGATGACGAAACTACGAGTAACTAATTACGAGTACTTAATTTATCGAATGAAACCTACCCAGACTTTTTTGGTAGCCGCTCCTGTCGTTTTCCCTGCGTTTATTCGGGTGCGGCATTGCATCCCGCGCAGCACAACAAAATATTATATCATAGACTATCAAAGAATTTTATTGATAGTCATATAGAAATATGTACTGACTTAACGACGACGACGACTTAAAACAGTTGCCCACGACTAATCGACGATTTTTTGGCTGGCACCGACTCCAAAAAGAAGTACAAAGTTCTAAATATTTACTTAATACACTACCTATCTACTTAATTGAGGATATTGGCAATATTTTTTTTCATGTTCCATCTGGAATGTTATTTTATTTGTTACTTTTTTGTGGAGATAACCATATAAGGTAATTTGAAGGAGGTTTCTATTTTTTTGTTAAAATTATTTTTATTTTATGATTTTCAGTGTTTCATTCAATATATTTTATGTAAGTAATTAATCCTATTATTTTTCTCCATTATCCAAAGCTAGGTTTTGTTATTTAACAGTTTCAGTACAAAGATATTATACTCTCGTATTTTTGGTACTTGCTTAGTTTAGACTGCGTCTTTCGTGCTATGCAAGCGCGTTTAGTTGTTTATTATATTATTAATGATTGTTTCGAAAATAACATAAGTTAAACTGGGTAAGAGGCTACGAAGTAAGAGGTCATTTAGTAGTCCAGCTGGCCACTAAACTGACAATGCTAAGAGGAAAGAATAGCTTCGCGATCCTAACGAAATAGATATTTAGGAAAACATTTGCTATCGCTCGTGCGCTCATACCCCCAGGAGAGAGAGCGAGTGCGTTGCAGCTCGCGACTGACAATAGGTACTTTTCTTGATGAAATTCCCATTTCGGGAGAAAACGGTTTCCAATAACTAAATTTCAACAAATCACTTTTATTTTGATGTCGATCGTTTCAGCAAAATATATTCTAGGTTCATGGGATTGGTTTTTAAAAAAAAACATTGTTTTTATTCAACAAACGGCTTAATTCGACACAGTTTTAATCATAAAAATTACGTTACTTGAGGTGCCTATATAAGCTTGAATCTATAGCGAATTTTGTAAAAAGAAAAATCTATAAACCTAGTCATTCATTGTGTCAATAACATACTAAAAAATCATGGAGATTGGAAAATATTTAGAAGTGGAAAAACGTTTTCTCTTTTTGTATGGATGAGCACGTACTATTCTTCCCTCTTAATAAGCTTATAGTTTACCCCGATAATAATAAATAATAATAATAATAAATCTTTATTTAACTTAAGCAAAGCAATATTTACATTAGATGCTGAAGCCTGTAATAGCAAACGCTGTGCTACAGGCGTCAGTGTCTTCCCATACTATGTCTAAATCTAAACAGTTAAGTATATAAAGAAACATAATCTATATAAGTATCTATTTAACTATATTATATGTGTCGCGTGTGTATGTGTGTATGTATGTATGTGTGTGTGTGTGTGTGTGTGTGTGTGTGTGTGTGTGTGTGTGTGTGTGTGTGTGTATCTGTGTGTATCTGTGTGTGTGTGCGTTATTAAGTTATTTTACCCTGATAACCGATACTTGGGCTATTCGTAAGGAGTTTCAGGTTTGAGATGGTATCTTGAAAGTCTGTCGTTAGTTGATTACATACAGATAATGAACGTAGGCTGGCTTCTTCTTTTTCTTCATATTGTGGATTGTAAGGTCGACAACCAACCTCACATACCCTCACACAGTTAATATAGTACCGGGCCCTTGTCAAAACCCACTGACTTAGCACGAGTAACGACGCCTTCTGTAGATATTAGAGCCGAGACACATGGCTTAACGTGCCTTCCGAATCACGGAATCATCTTTCTTTTCAGACAATCAGGTGATTCGGGCAGCAATGTCCCAACTAAACTGAAAAAAGTCTCACAAGGACATTTTCGTTTAAGAGTGTCTTCACCGGGATTCGAACCCGAAACCTCCGTAAAGAGAGTAAAACACTCGACCACTCGGCCATAGAAGCTAAATTATTTGTGATATCCAATACAATATCCGAAGATTGCAGGTTCTTGTCCTGTCACGGTCGCCAAAAAATGTGATAAAATCGAATAATATAATTTTATATGGAACAACGGAAACGTAGATTTTCAGCAAACTGACAAAACAAATTTATTTCGTTGCCTAGCAACATTCCACCACAAACGGTATCGCGCGCGATGCATTTTTCTATCACTGGTTGAGGAGTTTCCGCTTTTATCTCTTATTTCATCATCAGATTTTGACAAAATTTATATACGTTCTATCGAATGAAAAAAGAATCATCAAAATCGGTTGAAAACTGACTGAAATATGACTAAGAGAATAGACGAATAAAGACGCGAATGCTACATTCCGTTGAGGAATTTCCAAGTTTTACCTCATGTTCCACCATCAGATCTTGACGAAATTAATATGGGACCACCTCGAGAGTAAATCCTATCGAATGAAAAAAGAATTATTAAAATCGGTTAACAATTGGCGGAGATATCTAATAACATACATAAAAAAAAACAGACGAATTGAGAACCTCCTCCTTTTAATATTATTAATTGTCTCCTCTTTTTCATTAGTCATAAAAAATAAAACAATAGCAGCTATACTCAAAGACATTAAAACAGGCAATCGAAGCGCCTATAAGGTTTAATTTTGGATGTTTGATCTTCTTTATTTTAAAAAAGCAAAAAGGACAGCCGAACATAAGTTAAGGATCTACTAGACAATTACGATTTGCACATACAAATTATACTTTACGTTCGAAGTCGGGGCGAAAATTGTAGATGACGAAACTACGAGTATTAATTTATCGAATGAAACCTACCCAGACTTTTTTGGTAGCCGCTCCTGTCGTTTTCGTTTTGTCATTGTTTTTTCCTTTGGAGAATAAGATTTATTTTGAAACGTGCTTTTATTTTTCTTAAATAAGCGTTATTTTCGTTATGTTTTATTTCTCATTTGTTTTGATTCTACGATTTTAGTTCCTACTATTTGTAAGCAATGAAAAAGCTGTGATTAGCGATAGCCTTGGGTTATTTCAATAAGTATTTTGACATAAGGATAACAAATGAATCTGTGATTTATGTACCAATACGTAATTATTCAAAAGACTGTTAATTATTCAATAAGTGGTTTGAAATTTAAGATAACAAATACAAATTCACCTGTGATTTTACGTGCCATTAAGTAATGTTAATTATTCAGTATTCAATTAAGCTGTAATAAATGATTATCTCAAATTAAGTGTTTTAAATATAATTAATTAGTATCACAACTTCCAAAATAAAACATTTTCAATGCAACAATGACACAATTGTATGTGTCAAATCATTTCAAGTGTTTTTTTTTATACTTACACTTATTTTTTTTAAATATTTTTGCTATTGTACTCTACCTATATATTTAAATATCCAAAATATCCTGGTTCCAGTTGTATATAATATAAAGTGAAATAATAAAACAAAACAGAACAGTAAAAAAAACTTTAAAACGCCCTCCTGTAAAATTTGTAAAATGACAGTTCCGTCTTTGTAGTACTAGATGAGATACAAGAAGCTAAAAAATTGAGTCATTATCTATAGATTTTGTAATTATAGTCTATTGAAGTCCATTCACCTGAAAACGGTTAAATAAAAAGCGTTACCGATAAAAAATACTTTGCGACATTTTCTCCCAAAACTGTTGCAATATTTTCCCGCTAACGTCCCGGATTCACGTTTATAATTTAAATACACATTATGCACCCTCTTTCTTGCGAATACGAGAATTTGTTTCAATGCTAGAGAATTTATTTTACGCTAACTGAATTTCAGTTAGTATTAGCGAAGGGAAGCGAAACTTGGAAAAATAAACCCGCGAGAAAGAAGTAACAAATAACGCGACGTCGAATTTGACGTACAGTCTTTTGTTTTTGTTTTGGTATTTTCTTTGTTTTGTTTTGTTTTTTGTGTGTGCTGTAAATAAAGATTTTTCGATTCTATTCTATTCTATTCTATTCTATTCAAACTGTGTATGGTACAGAGATGAGTCAGTGCCATGAGGCAATCTGTTTTAATAGCAAGAGTCTTAATCATTATCAAAATTGAACAGTACAGCAAAAATATTGTACTTATAATGATGGATGGATGATGCATTTCAAAATACTCACTGTTGAAAGACATCACATGTTCTCCGCCAAGGACCGTAACTACCACTACCGGTCCATTCGTATTTCAATTAAATAAAAAGAAATAGCGTTGAGCGTCGGTGGTCTAGTGGCTAGGGCCGCTGCCTCCCGTCCGGGAGACGCGGGTTCAATCCCCAAATCCCTACCGCGTACCAATGTGTTTTCGAATTTCGATTTCATATGTACGTTTATTCGACGCTCTTACGGTGAAGGAAAACATCATGATGAAACCTGCACGCTCCTGCGAAGAAATTGAAAAGTTGTGTGTGAAGTCGCGAAACCCGCACTGGGCCAACGAGGTCAACTAAGGTCTAATCACCCTAATTCAGGGTAGGCTCGAGCCCCTCGGTGGGGACGTATATGAACTGTTGGAGAAAAAGAAATGGAAATAAAAAATATATCATAATATTATGTATGAATATTGAGACTGATTTTATTCACAATATATAGAAAAGACTCAAGTTTTTCAAGAGGCACAGTAGCGGTAGTCTCGTCCAAAATCCCTCAGTGCCTGAAGACTAAAGTGTACAACCAGTGTGTTACCAGTGATGACTTACGGCTCTGAGACGTGGTGCTTCACAAAAGGACTTTTTCAGAGGCTCAGTGTCGCGCAGCGAGCTATGGAGAGGGCTATGCTTGGTATTTCTCTACGAGATCGAGTCAAAAATGAGGAGATCCGTAGAAGAACCAAAGTTGCTGACATAGCTTGTAGGATAAGCAAGCTGAAGTGACAATGGGCAGGCCACATAGCGCGAAGATCGAATGGCCGATGGGGCAAGAAAGTCCTTGAATGGAGACCACGTACTGGCAAGCGCAGTGTGGGACGGCCATCTACGAGATGGACCGACGACCTGGTGAGGATTTCTGGGTCTCGTTGGATGCAGGTGGCTATGGACCGGTCGCGCTGGAGTGCGATTGGAGAGGCCTATGTTCAGCAGTGGACTTTAACAGGCTGAAATGATGATGATGACAGTAGCGGATCCAAGCGGGGACCTAAGATGCTGGGACCGCCTTAAATCATGAATCAATCAATCAACCTATTGCAGTCCACTGCTGGACGTAGGCCTCCCCAAGGGCACGCCAAAGCGCACGCTTTCCTCATCCAGCCACCACCAGCGACCTTCCTCAGGTCATCAGTCCACCTGGCACACAAACCATCAAAAGCCTATAAATATTTGATTTATTTGTAAAGTTGCAGTACAGATCTTTTGGCCGACACCATAGTTTGTGAGGAAGGTTCGTATGGGTTGTTGACCTGTAGCCCATATAATGAAGAGGAGAAGACTAAAGACATAGTCAAACCTTTCAAATATTAATTCAAAATTAATTACTGGCCAGACACTGAAGTATCTTTTCGCACCTATTTTATTTCATGATTACTAAACAAACTGGCGCATCGGGCTGCAACTGCATATTTATTGGTGTAACTAGCCGTGGAAGTTTATGAAAAAGGGGCTATAACTTTGACCATAAACTTAAACGTCCTGAAAGTTTGCTCTCAAATAATTTCCAGCTGTATGTTCTAAGAAGATTGTAGATAAAGACTTTTGTATAAACTAGGATTTCATTTTTCTCATCGTGTAGGACAGCTTAGTCTAGTGACAATGTTATCACATCAACAACTCATATACGTCCCCACCGAGGGGCTCGAGCCTACCCTGAATTAGGCCGATTAGGCCTTAGTTGACCACCCTGGCCCATTGCGGGTTGGTCGACTTCACACACAACCTTTGAATTTCATCGGAGTGTGTGCAGGTTTCATCACTATGTTTTCAAAATTCAAAATTCAAATTCGAAAACACATTGGTACGTGGTGGAGATCGAACTCGCGTCTTCCGGACGGGAGGCAGCGGACTTAACCACTAGACCACCAACGCCCTGTTATAGATAAAGATAAAGGTAAAAATGTCTTTATTCGAAGTAAAATTTAACAAAATAATTTTTCGACGTCAATGGACAAAAGAAGTTTGTCCCTAATAGGCACGTTCACTACAAGTGTTTACTACAATAATAATGTATATTTATTTTATGGTCCGTGTAGAATCCACAATGAAGACAGTAGCCGGGACCCTGAGCCAAGTCAGATCAGAAGGTGATTTCTGACACCAGGATATGTGAGGTCGGTTATCGAACTTACAACCTATACCATATGATAGGACATGCTGAATCCAAGTTCTTTTAATTGTAATGAAATGATGCATCTTTCCAATCTAACCACCGAAAATACGACCAACTCGCACTGGGCCAGCGTGGTCTACTATAGCCTTGTGGCCGCGGATTTAAAACGTGGCAAAAACCAGGGTTCAGTCCAGGTAAAGGGTAAAGAATTTATTTAGGTAGACAGTAAAGGTTTTTATTAATGTATTTATATAAACTGACAAACAGTAGAGTACGTAGAAAAGGTTTAGGTATGTACTTCCGGAGATCAGGACAAGAAGTCAAGAATTTGGCAGGAAAAAGACAAAATCGAAACGTAAGAAATCTAAATTTGAAAATAATACATCTTTCCGCTTACACCATCAACGCTTATAAATAAATAATAGTAATAAATTAAAGTATCAATGGTATCATATTACCTAAGACTATTTAATCAATGGAATTTGAGTACCTACATCATGTGGCTTCGGAAACAAAATACGTGATGCGATGGGTTCTAATTGCTGCTTAATTTGTTATTGTATTGATTTTAAGACTTGAACTACCAAGGATTAAACCGATCATTAGCAGTAGGTCTAATAAGCGTTTGATCTATTAGTGGTTGGGTTCGTCAACGTATTGAGTAATTCGTGTAGATCGATAACATAATATTCAATAGTTTAATCGGCATTAGTTAATCGGTAGTTGTTTATTTTTTAATTAGATGCGTCATTTTTTTTATAAAATTAAAAATAGTATTTTATTAACAGGGGATCGCACTGTTCCTAAATTTACCATATTTTATGAATTATTTTTATAATATAGATTAGTAGCAGACGATTGGTGAAGAAAAATACAGAATCGGTTGAATCTACAGTGATTTTTTGAAGTTTCAATATGTCTGTCTCTTTCGAAAACGATTTTTTGTATGGAGATTATATGGCGTTACCAACAAATGACGTCACAAGTGGGTATGTGCCTCTCTGTCTAATCTTGAATTTCAAACCTCTATAACTTGGTAAATTTTAAAGATAGAGGAAAAATTCTTTTAGTGTTCGATAGCAGAAACTAAGAAGATTGAATTTATAAAATAAAAAAAAGTGGTCCGATCCCCTATTGCACTTTTTGTAGTAATTAAACACTTCAATATGCATCGAAAAGAACGCGATTAGAACAATGGAGCAATGACAAGACAGCATTGACAGGTAACGCAACATCAGAGACAGCGTGGCGATAGCAAGAACTAATCTAGGCAAAGGTATTATGTTCACAGCCCAACACCTTTGATTTATGGCATCGAAAATCGTTATACTTGCTACTATAGCAAGTATTTTTTTATATTTTAGCTCCAAAATAATAAACGAGATCTTGGTATTAAAAGTTTCTCTCGATAATGGGTGAAGGTAATGATGGGGCGGACGAGCTAGCCAGGAAGAGCCAGGAAGGGCCAGGAAGGGCTCGGTCAGTATCGCTCCATGCTCAGGAACCGCACTACTGAACAAAATAAAACCCACTGAACCCAGTGCGGAGACTGTCGGCAGGCAAAGGAAGCCCTCCCGACGGTCAATAATCGGGTAACACGTACGAAAAAACTTTTTTGTCGTATGTAACTTTAACCATTTGTCGTATGTTAGGATAAACTTTGCTAAGCGTTTTGGTGGTACTCATTATTTAAAAAAAAACGTTCTCAAGGAAAACATATTTCGATGAAAAGATTTGTTAACAATCTCCTTAGTTGTTAACGACTAGTTCTATATAAAGTAGCCGGGATCAACGGCTTAACGTGCCTTCTGAAGCACAGAACTTCGTAATTTTCGGACAATCAGGTTATGACCAACTTGGTCATAATCATCGTATAGTATGAGCTGTAAGGTCAATTCATAAACATCATCAGTGTTGGCCACGTCTGTCGCAGAACCGATGAGCGTTGGAGCAGACAGGTTCTCGAATGGAGCCTACGTCTCGGGAAACGTAGTGTGGGACGCCCTCCTGCCAGGTGGACTGATGACCTGAGGAAGGTCGCTGGTGGTGGCTGGATTTGGAAAGCGGGTAATCGTGCGCTTTGGCGTGCCCTTGGGGAGGCCTACGTCCAGCAGTGGACTGCAATAGGCTGATTGATTGATTGATCAGTGTTATAGTACGTTTTTCTTTGTTGTTGATCCAACATCACTCAACCGCCAAGAAAATAAATTCATTAAAGGCCTATGATATGCTGACCCTGTAAAACTCCCAGCAACAGCCAACCTTAGCCGCAGCCTTATGACATTTCAAGAAAAAAATAAATCAAGAAAGAAAATATAATTTATTTCCTATCACATACGAATTCATATATCTCGTCGGGATTAATCTTTATCATCAAAATGGCACGCGCGGCGCACCAAGGAATTTTAATTTAGCATTCTCCGTAAACGCGAGTGACATAATACGATTATACGAGAATAGGAAACTAGGGTAGAAATTCGTTAAGGCTTAGCGAGAATGTTGTTTTTTTTATCATCATCATCATCGTGTGGGTTGTAAGGTCGACAACCGACCTCACAAACCCTAGTGTCAGTGTTATAGAGCCGCCAAAGGCCACTGACGTGGCTCGTGTAACGACTAGATAGAAGCCGGGACCAATGGCTTAACATGCCTTCCGAAGCACGGAATCATCTTTCTTTTCGGACAATCGGGTGATTCAGCCTGCAATGTCCTAACCAAACTGGGGAAAGTCTCTGGAAGATATTTTTACTTGACAGTGTCCCCACCGGGAATCGAACCCGGAACCTCCGTAATGGGCGTCGAAATCTCAACCACTCGGCTACAGAACCCCGATTTTTCAAATTGGAACTCAATTGTTTTGTTCTTGAGAAAATTGTGTCTTTTTTTCTATTTTTGCGCCTGTCTATTAGTAATAATAATTTTGGTTCCCCCTAATCATACATAATAACACACAGCATTTACTTGATTTTGCCAGCTTAATGCTGAGATGAATAAAAATATCCTAATAATGAGATTACTGTTAGTAGTAAGAATTATAATTAAAAAATAAAATTAAAAACCGAAAAAAACGAGAATTTCAAAGGTCGTGTCGACTAAGGTCTGGTCATCCTAGTGGGGGGATTTTCCGACAGCCAATTAAAAAAGTAGTTCAAAAATTTTCGATAGATGGCGTTGACGATTCGTGGATCCGAAGAAATCCGGCAAGTCACCTAGGGCCACAAAAGGATTTAAAAAAAGAATCCTCGAAGTTCACCTGGCGCCATCTATCGTCTTAAATAGAACTATTATTTTTAAAGAGCTGTCAGAAAATCCCCCATTCAATGTAAGCTCAAGCTCCTCGAAGAATGGTATTTAAATACCTAGTAAAAATTTTATTTAAATAGTAAGCACATTTATTTGTTTACGCACACGTTTAGGTAATTCTTGTGGCACAATATCCTTTGAAATATCATTTTTCATTATCACAGTGAAGTTTCCGTCCTTGTCAAGGCCCGTGCAAGTTCTTATCAGTTTCCGTTAATCTGAGACTGTCCGTTTAACCTTTGCATCGTCCGTGAAAGTTTCCACGAGCTCGCGTGCAGACTGCATCGACCGTGCTAACTAATTCATGAACGGGGTTTCCATTGACTCATTTCGTAGGGTGGCTATGGCTTCAGTATTTTTGAAAACCTCAAACAAATCGACTGAAATTAAAAGAAACCCACACAATAAATAACTGAGTTAAATACATTATTAATTTAACAAAAACACAAAAACTAAAATAAAAACACAGAACGTAATAAGTTAGCGTCATCTACTACCTTGAATCTCACAACTTTAATATAAAAAGATATCGCGATTAGGCCGCCATCTTTTATTTTGTGTGTACTGTACACATTACCTAATAGTTGTGTATTTTTACACATTGTACACGATATCACGCAAAATAAAAGGAATTAGGCTGGAAGGTTAAAGCCAAATCAGCAAATGCGCGACAAGACTAACTGTATTAAGAACTACCGATAGTCACCTGGCTGTTAAGCCAGGATTTGGAAAGGAAAAGATCTAAACTAGCCGACAGTAGATAGAATATATTGAGAAAAAACACAGAATTGGTCCAAAGCCTACCTGCAACTGAAGACACACACAATCAGGAAAATCTGTTATTATTATCTTCGCTATTTAAAAGATCTATTGGCACCAGTAGATAAATTATTTTGCGGTAAGAGAGAGAAAATGTTTTTAAAATGGTCTTCAAGAGCACTAAAAAAAATATTTGGGAAGTTAGCCTATCCTAAACGAGAATATCGCGACTTTGATTAATGTAACGGCGGTGTCTTCGTGCTGGTCCAGCAGAACTCCCAGAATGGATTGTAGCAACCGTTCGAGACATCCAGTAGGTAGGGGTTGGGACGTTCGCTTCTATGCTTCAGGATTGGTGCTCATCTTATCCAATCCTCGCACCCGCGGTAAATAAGACCGCGCGGGGCGGTTGAAGAATAAACGAATCACAATAATTCGGGCATTTGGCCACAAAACTAAATTCGCGTAAACAACGCGTAATAAGCCGCTAGGGCATGTTACTGAAGACACAACCTTAGAAAAGGCTTTGAAATTAATAAAAAAAAGAGATAAACATTTAGATTGTTCTTGTGTCGAGAAAAAATATCAGAATGAATGAATGTCGGGAAAAATCGAACGTGTCAGCCAAAAAAAGGGAATTTAAAATTTTAAAGACAGTCAAAAAAGCGCCTAAGCAAAAAAAGAAAGGACGAGATTAGGGGAGAAGATCAAAAAAAGGTTTAGAGCCGCAGCGGAATGCTGCAGTACCCTCAAACGACGCAAAAAGAGAGGAAAGTCGGCTAAAAGAAGAAAAAAAATTAGCAAAGGAGAACTAAAATTAAAGATGATCCAAATGAATGAAACGCCAGAGTAGTTGAAAGACGAGATGGTTAACGATGAACCATCATGGCTAATCATCCGCCAAGCAAGAAGTCAGGTAGGCGTATGGAACACTCAGACCGTTGCGAGGATCTTAAAACAGCAGACGGTTGCATGCATCCGAGGTCCAACTGAAAGTATGAAGAGAAGAACATTAATGGTTCCAATTTAATGAAAGAGAAGAATGAAAAGAATCGTTAGTTAAATAGCAGTTAAAAATTGTCATTAATTAAACAACAGTTAAGAGTAACATCAATTAAACAGCCCGGGCTCCTAAGTTAACTAACAACTAAAGTCCTAAAACTAACGCAACCTAATCATTAACCTAACCTAACATTAGAAGACCTATACAAAACACATAGCGTTATAAACAATCAAAAGATAGGACTGCAACGCAAAACCTAAGTTTATACACCCATGGACTTCCAAGTCTAATGACTAAGCCTAGGAAAACTCGAGTTTGTATGTCATGTCAATAGACTAGTAGCGTAAGTTAAGGGGTTGAGACTAATTGGATAAGTCTCACCTATCTCAAGAACACTGTGGAAAACAACAAGTGTTTGGCCACAAAAAAAAAATTCAAACGTGGAACATCCACAAATAAGCGTCGAAGATGGACGACCGATTACGAAAAAAGGCGATGTGTCTTCAAGGGATTGACAGACAACTTCTAAAATCGCGCCCGAAAAGTTTTGACAGTTGCCGAATGCAAACAGCTGACCGCCAAATAAAATTCAAAATAAACGGTGGAAAAAGGTACGCAAAAAAAAGATGGAGCGTGGCTTGGCCAGAGTTGGACGCGGGCCACACCCTCAAAGGACAGAAAAAATAGAGGGTACATTACTTTAAAATATCTTTAACATGATAAGTACCCACGTGGGGCGAATCGTAGTCTTTCAGCTCATAAACTTGCGGAGAGACAACTTTGAGAACACGGGTTTTAATAAAACGGGGAGCAAATTTACTAGAGAAGTAGTCGGCTCCAGAGGAGCGCGCGAAATTACGTCTCCAGACAATGTCACCTACGTTGAGAGCGACGGAATGCCTATTTTTGTTATAATAGCGGGAATTTCGTAAGAAAGAGAAGGATAAATTATCTGCAACTTTTGCATAGACTTCGTCTAACGATGATAACATCGCAGCGTGCGTTGCCCGACTTTCTGCTAAATTGTTGCATCGAGTCTGGCGTTCGTCACGCGATGTGTCGAGAACGACGTCTCTACCAAACATAAGGAAGTTTGGTGAAAATGATGTGGATAAGTTGATGCAGGAATTCAGGTATAACTTGACTTTGGGCAACATACGAGCCCATTGTCTGTGGTTATCCCGTACCAACATACTCAGACAAGTAACTATAGTCTGATTATACCGTTCGACGGTATTAGCTTGTGGGGAATAATAAGGGGTATAAAAGGGGCGGGAATTGAATTTAGTTAAAAAGTTATTAAAATGGTAACTTCTGAAAACGGTAGCATTGTCACAAAGAACAGAACGAGGAACACCAAAATTATAGAATATTTGGTTCTCCAACAATTCGCAGATAGATTTGGCATCTACTTTTTTTAGGCTAAACAGCCAGACATATTTGGAAAAAACATCTACCACGGACAAGATATATTTGAAACCGTAGTACGCTGTGGGAAGGGGACCAATGAGGTCGATGGACAACATTTGAAGGGGAGCAGAAACTACTTTGGGGTATAGCATTTGACCTCGTGGCTGTGCATTTGATATTTTATAAGACTTACACGTTTCGCATTCGTTGAGGATTTGGGTGACATCCCTAAACATGTTTGGCCAGTACAAGGCTTTTTTAATGTTGAGATAGGTTTTCGTGATGCCAGGGTGTATTTGGGGGAAGGTGTTATGGGCTTCCCAAACAGCTTCACGGACCTTTTCCTTAGGCAAAACGACGCGCCAAGATTCACCTGTCAAAGGGTTTAACAAGGGAACGTGGCGGAGTAAAACACCGTCGCGAATGCAATAGGCCGGAAACATTTGCGGATGCTCACTAGCACCTCTATAAACCTTTTTATACCACTCATCCGTAGTGAAATCTGGACCGCGGTCAAAAGTAACGGAAGCAACAAAAGCTCTTGATAGGGCGTCTGGAACAACGTGGTGAATGCCTTTCCTATGAACGATATCAAAATTGAATTGCGAAATAAGGGTAGACCAACGAGCTAGACGGCCAGAAGGGTTGTCTAAGGTCATTAGCCATTTGAGAGCAATATGGTCCGTAACGATCGTGAACTTAGTACCATCGAGATAACCACGGAAGTGCTTGATGGATTCGAGCACAGAAAGTAACTCTCTCTCGGTTGTACTGTAGTTACGTTCTGCTTTAGAAAAAAGTTTAGAAAAGTAAGCGATAGGGTGTTCTTTATCATCAACGATCTGTGAAAGAACCGATCCTAGACCAACTGATGAAGCGTCACAATGCAAAATAAATGGCAAAGAAAAATCTGGACAAGCCATAACAGGAGTGTTGACGAGAGCATCTTTCAGCTTTTGAAAAGCTAGGTTGGCTGAATCATTCCAGTCAATTGGATCACGACCCTTCCTTTTACCAATCAAAACCGTAAGTGGAGCAATGATCGACGAGAAGTTATCGACGAATCGTCGGTAATAAGAACATAGACCTATAAAACCACGAAGAGCCTTCGCAGTGGTAGGAACTGGAAAATCCCGAATAGAATCAAGTTTAGAGGGATCGGTTTTCAATCCTTGTTCATTTAGAATATAACCAAGGTACTTCAATTCAGACTTACAAAAATCACACTTTTTGATGTTCACAGAAAGACCTGCCTCCTTAAGACGATCTTTAACCTTCTTCAGCAACATCAGATGTTCGTCAAAATCACGAGAAACAAGAATTAAGTCATCAACATACCCAAACACACAATTATCAGAATTACTAGTGAATTCATAATTAACAATCATGTCGGTTAGACGTTGCATCTCAGATGCGGCGTTAGTCAAACCAAATGGCATCCTAACAAATTCGAATAGACCACGTTGAGGTACGATGAAAGCAGTTTTCTCGCAACTTTCTTTATCGGCGAGGGGAATCTGCCAAAAAGCGCTTCGAAAATCAAGGGAAGTAATAAAACGAGCTCCACGAAGGTTATCCAAAATGTCCTGAATACGAGGAAGAGGATACGAATCTCTAATCGTGACACTATTCAGTTTACGACTGTCAACGCAAAAACGTACAGAACCATCTGGCTTAGTTACCATAACAACTGGACTAGCCCATGAAGAACGAGAGGGTCGAATAACACCAGCCTCGAGCATTTTGTCAATCTCCTCATTGAGAATCTTAAGTTTAACTGGGGAAAGTGGATAATAACGTTGACGAATAGGTGGACCAACGGTATTAATCTTGTGGGAAAGCCAACTGGTCTTACCCAGACCTATTTTGTCAGACGAAATCTCCTCGAAATCCTTAATCGCTCGTTGAAGCTCGGACTCTTGCTCTGGAGATAAAAAAAAGCGTGGTTGAACTTGGCGAACCTCGTTAACGTAAACCTTCTTTGAAAAAGAATCCTTGGGCAAAAAAAGGCTGCCGCGAATATTCTTTTCAAAGGCCTCACTAAACACGGCGGTTAGACCAAACCTATTAGAAAACTCCATTCCTAAAATGATGGGAGAAGAAACATGCTCCGCAACTAGGAAGTCATGAAAAAAAGAAATACCATTAAACGTGGTTAAGAGAGAAACTGATCCTAAAATAACCATAGGCGATCCATCGGCCGAAAACACAGAGGGTCGAGAACCGGTGATAAAAGGAGTATTCAAATTTTCCTGGAGAAACTTCCGGGAAAGGAGCGATAACTGCGCGCCAGTATCTAAAAGGGCTTCGCAACGTTGGTTCGAAAGGCGGATCTCGATAAAAAGACGATTGTCGGTGGAATCCCTTAAATGTACCGGAGAAATCTGAACATGATGATATCTCCGGTGGTAAACTAGTTTTTTTGAAGTTTGTTACAATTTGGACAATCTCGGGTCAAAAAGCCAGGTCTCTTGCATTTAAAGCAAATCTGGCCCGGTATATTGGGACACGAACGATAAGAATGTCCAGGCTTGTCGCATTTGGGACATAGCGCGGACGTACTCGCGACAGAAACATTATTAGTAGTGGCGCAAATAGCGGGGACGTCACGCGAAAGAGCCTTCTGCGTCGGGTGATCATACGCTTCGAAATTAGCGGCGATCTCCAACAAAGTATCCAGGTCAGTAATGCGATTAGTGGAAAGGCACAGAGCGTACCTGGGGTGCAAATTAAATTTGATAATGGGGAGCAATGAACGGTCAGAAAGTGGCAGGGCAAGTTTGCTATTTAAGGCCCTGATCTCAATAAGGAACTCACGGATAGGCTGATTTCCTTTTTGTTTCATATTGCGTAATTCCCTTTCAGTAGCATCGTCGAAATCGACAGGTCCGAACGTTCGAATAAAAATAGTTTTTATTTGTGGGAGGGTAAGCGCGTCATCCCTAATCGACCTATAAAATTTTAGGGCGTGACCTGACAACACCTCGTGGAAGCGACGTACGACGTAATCCTCATGGACGTCGTATGCGATAATGTTTTCGTCTAGGCTTATAAAAAAGTCACGAACACAAGTATGACCGTCAAAAGATAGCTTCCACTTGGACAAGCTAAGACCTTTACTACAATGTTGGGGATGAGCTACCGGAGGAACTCTTGGTAAGACTTGCGTAAAATTGATTGGGTTTTGAAATCTTGATCCCGTTTCCATAGGAGAGGGGATTGGTGAGGTGAGAACGCTACGTCTCGGAAGTACCCTAGGAGAGGCACGGGGCGTTACAGTGATAGCCACCTCTTCTTGGACGATGTCGACCAATAGTTGTTGTTTGTCTTGACGATCAAACCTCTGAAGGACCGGAGACTGGTCTTCAGCCGGATCTCCCATGTCCAAGACGTCGACGTTTTCCATTTTTAATCGATAATAGAGCCACTTAAATCATACACACAAAGACTGGGCGCAAAAATTTAACCCGTGTGCAGCGACCCTAAAATATTTCGTAAGGAGACTCAAAGTCGAGAAGATCGAGTTTCAAAAAAATACAAACTTTTTCCTTGTAAAGGTAAAGTAATGAAAGAACAAAATATTTGACAGATTCAAAGAACTGACATTCAAAGCAAGAAATGTCTAATGAAAATAATGCGAATATATTTCAGAAATGAAATCATATAACTAAAAATATCGAATATAAGTCGAAGCGAAAATCGCTTTCCAAAATTCGACGCGTAAAATCAAACAACTTACGCTCTCGTATTCAAAGGTAAAATCTCAGGTAATATTTCGCGTTTTCATACAAAATGGAGTAAGAGATTTGACATATTATGTGTAATGTTATTTTTACTTTTGATTTTTTTTTAACAGGTAACGACTACTAATACCATAACGTGAAGAAAGGAAGCAAGGATTTTTTACTTTATTATTGTTTTTGATACGGGAAGCCAATAAATGTGATATGACTCCTAAATTGTCCTACTGATTGTTTCGTAGAAAGCTTTTGGACAACTGGGAAATTCCCTAAAACTAACCAAAAATGTAAGTAACGAGGCTGCTATGCCGTATTCTGCTGCCTAAGCGAAATTGAAATCTACTCATCAGTGAATAGTGTCTAGGGAAAGGTAAGGTAAGGTGTTGAAATCGTTTGCCAAACAGATAGTCGGTCTCGAAGACCCTGTTCGACAAAGACTCAGGTGAAAAGTAGAGTTATTGAGTGAGTGAATGTAGAATGTGTTTTGTGATGGGTTTTGAAGTGTGAAGTTGTTCACGTTTAGGTGGAAGAGTAAATAGGGGGAATATTTATGTCAGGAAGTGTCAAAAACCCGAGGATCGGTGACCCTCCTGTCACGGATAGAAAAAAATTAGGAAATTGCTAATTTTTAGATGAAGATAGGGAAAACTGGTTAAAGGGATGGAAGCTTTTGTGCGGGCGCCATACTATCACGCAAAATAAAAGGAATTAGGCTGGAAGGTTAAAGCCAAATCAGCAAATGCGCGACAAGACTAACTGTATTAAGAACTACCGATAGTCACCTGGCTGTTAAGCCAGGATTTGGAAAGGAAAAGATCTAAACTAGCCGACAGTAGATAGAATATATTGAGAAAAAACACAGAATTGGTCCAAAGCCTACCTGCAACTGAAGACACACACAATCAGGAAAATCTGTTATTATTATCTTCGCTATTTAAAAGATCTATTGGCACCAGTAGATAAATTATTTTGCGGTAAGAGAGAGAAAATGTTTTTAAAATGGTCTTCAAGAGCACTAAAAAAAATATTTGGGAAGTTAGCCTATCCTAAACGAGAATATCGCGACTTTGATTAATGTAACGGCGGTGTCTTCGTGCTGGTCCAGCAGAACTCCCAGAATGGATTGTAGCAACCGTTCGAGACATCCAGTAGGTAGGGGTTGGGACGTTCGCTTCTATGCTTCAGGATTGGTGCTCATCTTATCCAATCCTCGCACCCGCGGTAAATAAGACCGCGCGGGGCGGTTGAAGAATAAACGAATCACAATAATTCGGGCATTTGGCCACAAAACTAAATTCGCGTAAACAACGCGTAATAAGCCGCTAGGGCATGTTACTGAAGACACAACCTTAGAAAAGGCTTTGAAATTAATAAAAAAAAGAGATAAACATTTAGATTGTTCTTGTGTCGAGAAAAAATATCAGAATGAATGAATGTCGGGAAAAATCGAACGTGTCAGCCAAAAAAAGGGAATTTAAAATTTTAAAGACAGTCAAAAAAGCGCCTAAGCAAAAAAAGAAAGGACGAGATTAGGGGAGAAGATCAAAAAAAGGTTTAGAGCCGCAGCGGAATGCTGCAACGAGAACTAAGTGTTTCTGTAATAAAAAACTTCTGCCACAAAAAGCGTGATCTACTACCTTGACGGCAACCTATTTGGTAGTTCACCTGTCTGCAAAGTTTGGATTCACGGGTTTGAATCCCGACCAGGGCAAACATATCTGAGATGAGCACTTGTGATCTTCTTGTGTAACGGATGGAGTTAATTTACTTATATTTGTACATTAGGTATCATCTGACACAATTGTATATTTTTTGATCTGATCTGACCGTGTGGTGTCCTTGGTCACTATATATTTATTTATAAATATTATTAACAGCCTCCGTGGCTGAGTGGTCGAGATTTCGGCGCCCATTACGGAGGTTCCGGGTTCAATTCCCGGTGGGGACACTGTCAAGCAAAAATATCTTTGTGAGACTTTCCCCAGTTTGCTTAGGACATTGCAGGCTGAATCACTTGATTGTCCGAAAAGAGAGATGATTTCGTTTTCGGAAGGCACGTTAAGCCGTTGGTCCCGGCTACTATCTAGTCGTTACATGAGCGAAGTCAGTGGCCTTTGACGGCTCTATAACACTGACACCAGGGTTTGTGAGGTCGGTTGTCGACCTTACAACCCACACGATGATGATGATGATGATGATGAATATGATTAAATTTATCTCCTTTTTTCCGGCCATAAAGTCATCAACATCCAACATTTGTAAACAATTCGTGTGTGGGATGACATGTCTCCATCTCTGGCCATGTAGTTTTGTTGTTACTTGATGAGGGTGCCCTTTGTACCGGATATCCGTATGTAACCGGGTCCCGACATATAAGGTCCGACGAAGTGGATGATATTATAATGTGGCCGATTATTAAATAAGAGTGTGTTGCCAACCACTCTGCACTACATCTATTTGTTATTGCTTACACAAATACAAAATTTATCAGTGAACTATTATATTATAACTTTACCACAGACTTACTAAATTTTTATTGCTTTTAAAGTCTGTAAGTCTACGCACTAAAATAAATGAAATCCTTTAAACCCCTGAGTCCTCACGTATTATTGTCAAAAACCTTGGATAATGCCACGGTATAAAATAATTTTATTACTTATTACCTATAACTATCCTCAGTTCATTGAAAATAATAAATCAACGACAATATCATATAAAAAAAAATTAGCGTAAGATATAAATAAACTGAAAAGGCACAGAAAGTAAAAATACTAAATTAGTAACGACTATAAAGTAACAAAACAACATGTTTTTAGTAAAAATTAATGTATACGAACAGATATACATTTTGTACAATCTTAACGATTTTTTTTTTAAATGGGACCCTGTGTTAGACGCACGTGTAATGTCATGTCTAATGTCGTAAGTCACCGTCCGACCCTTTATATAAGAACGAGTCTAAGATACTGGGAACCCAGTTGTTATTTCGAATGACGAGGCATCAAGTATGTCTCCTTTTCTTCAAGTCTTGTATGATAATTTGATAATGGTTTTTGTTGCTATGGTACCGTATCCTTTTTTTTATTATTTATTGAACAGTAAAGATGGATACAAACATGTTTATTCTTAAGTCTTGTACCACGCAAACCAACAAGGTTTATCTGGGTGAATCCAACTTCATGTTGAATCCGATGTCATGTTTTGATTACTGCCAGTGTTATAGCTCGAGCAAACCTAGAACTAGGGTAATCAAGCCTTAGTCGACCAAACTGGTCTAGTGCGGATTGGTCGACTTCACACACAACAAGTTTGCAGAAGAGCATTAAATAAGCGTACATAATATATTTTTTATTACTTCTTTTGTTAAGAGACACGTAACTTACGAGAACTTTAGATTATAACAACGATTTCATATAAATAATACCAAGTACTGTAAATTGGTAAGATATAATAATTATGTAACAAGACTACTATAATAATAAATAAATATAATAAAAATAACAATGCATAGAAAATATCAATTTATTTTAATGTTATTTGTATGTTTGTAACACATAACATCACAACAATTTATAAAGCGGTAAATACATTCATTGTTTCTTTTGTTTTTTCTTATTTTCACTTTATAAATTGTTCGATATTTCGTTAACAGACTTAATCTGTAACCAAAATAATCCATATAACATCATATCATCCAGTCCTATTAAAACACTAAATCATATGCACCCTACAAACCACACCGTTCAACTTTAGCATAATGTTATCAACACAAAAACTTCAGCCAAGTACAAACAAAACAAAACGCAAAGTTCATCGACCTTATACAGCACAGCAACAAAGTATATCAGTTTGATTACACCCTCTGGTGTACGATAAGGGCGTTTGTGTGCACCTTCACGTGCGGTTCACTGTATAGTACAGTCGGGCGCAAAATTGCATTGGGGTGGTTGGTGGTTACAGGTAATTTGGTTCGGTTTTTTATAACCGTTGGGGAATTCCCCGTGAAGGTAAAACCTTTAGTTCCCGCATGAAATGGTTGGAATAGGAAAGCGAGGCTAATCCTATTTTGATGGCTGAATAAACGTTGAACGGACAAATTCTTTGTGACCGCTTTTAAAGTGATCTGTTTTTGTTTTCAGGAAACCAAAAGCGATATTTTCACGATTGAGGACGCATCCTTCAGATTCCGCTACTCGTTAAAAACTCTAACACGTGTAAACGAAGAATCTTATTCTTCTTCATCGTGTGGGTTGTAAGGTCGACAACCGACCTCACAAACCCACAAACCCCAGTGTCAGTGTTATAGAGCGGCCAAAGGCCACTGTCATGGCTAGTGTAACGACTAGATAGTAACCGGGACCATCGGCTTAATATGCCTTTTGAAGCACGGAATCATCTTCCTTTTCGGATAATCAAGTGATTCAACCTGCAAATTCCTAAGCAAACTTGGGAAAGTCTCACAAAGAGATTTTTGCTTGATAGTGTCCCCACCGGGAATTAAATTCGGAACCTCCGTAATGAGCGACGAAATCTCGACCACGGAGGCTGTTAACAAGGAATCAAACTTTTTATTTGTTAACTTTAGGAAGGTCATACTCGTGATGGCTTGAAAATGCATGTTAAGCTGTTGGTTTTATCAATTATTCAGAGGTTAAAAAAATTTGGGCAAAAATGCCTACGTGATCCGCGATAGAAAATAAAATATCGTAAAAAACATCATCGTGACGCCTACTGAGCCAAAACTCATCAACAGCTCATATACGTCGCCACCGATGCGCTTGAGCCTACCCTTAATGAGGGCGATTAGGCCTTAGTTGACCATGCTGGCCCAGTGCGGTTTGGTCGACTTCACACATAACCTTTAAATTTCTTCACAGGTTTCATCACGATGTTTTCCTTCACCGTAAGAGCGTCCAATAAACGTACAAATATGAATTCGAAATTCGAAAACATTGTCTGGTAGTGGTGGGGTTGTGTACAAAAGAAAAGGTATAATTTAAGGGGAAAACAATGATTTATTTAGTATGAATCTTTAAATATTAGATTGATTTATCGAAGGGAAGCTCAAATTAAACTGAGTCAAAAAGACTTTTAAAACGGATATGTTTCGAAAACGTTTGAAAATACAGTTCTAGAACAAGATAAAGCTGCCAGTGTGTATTTATCACATGCCAGCGTTTTCAAATAACAGAGTAAGGAGTATAGGTATTGCTATACCTAACATCCCTCCTCCTCTGAAAAAAAAAAATATTTACAAGTACCTATCCCTATCTAACCTACCTATGCATGGCCTACCTGACCTATGTCAAAGGCTAACAAAATAAATTAAGTTATGTTTCATTTCAGTAGTCGGAGCTCCCAACAGCTAATATACATGCACGTTCTCCTTCGAAAAATTTTTCAAATATGTAAAGATTAATGACAAGAGTTCTACAATGTATTTTAACTTTGACAAGTAAAAAAACCATGCTAAAAAACATGTCATACCGAATAATGAAATTTATTACTTTAAGAAAAGTATTTGAATTCAAAATTTAGAAAATAATCCCTACCTAACTAAGAACTTTAAACGCAATAGATGAAACTTCACGTCTGTAACCCTGCTACATAGACCTCAGAAAATAGGCGACATCAAACTCAAAATGCTTGCGCGAACGAAGTCGCGGGCACTGCTAGTGCAAAATATAATTATTATTATTAATTAATCAACATCCATATTCCACATTTCATAACAACATTATAAAACGTACACAACATATCAATGCCATTTTTATTCATTTCATTACGAACTTCAACTTATTGTCCCTACCTAAGCGCTAAATATCCCTACCTAATCGTGACGTACTAAATCCTAGGCTTCTTTTTATCGTGTTATTATCCGCACGTAACTACGCCACAATACAAAGTCATCACACGGACTGAAAAGAATATACTAATTATCCTAACCTCATTAGTTCTGATATTTACTACCAATACAAATCTTTTTACTAACCATAATTACAAAACACACCAACGTCATGTCAAAAACGTCAGTCCATCATAAATCTTTTATTGACATTGGCGGAATTGTGAATACACAAAAGCCACAAAAAAAATTACATATTTTATTCCATCATATCAATAAAACTTGACATTGGCGAAATCACGGGAAATAATTATACGAAGAAATCTTTAATCATGAAAAAAAGAATGGTTTCAAAAAATTCGCCATTTGCAACACGCACCTACGGCAATGTATATTTTAGAAATCGCTAAAAAAATACGTTATACAAAAGACTAACATGCAATACAACATATAAACAAGTTTCTTCCAAAATACGAAGACAGCGACACCGCCGACGAACATCAAAGGACTTCGTCTTCATCTTGAAAGGGGTTTCGCAGTAGTAGAAGCAACAGAATCTTCCATCATAACTGCAGCAAGCATGGCATCTCCTTTCAGCGCCATCGAACATATAAAACACTTGTGCACATCATGAAACTGAACTTGAATACAAATTGATCACTGATTTGACGAGGTAGACGCACAGAAGGAGCAATCTCATGGATGCCGTCACCCCGCGAACAAGCATATCACGACGGAATACTGCCATCGTGGCTTCATATGTGGGCACCGCAACCCATAACATTAAAAATACTATTATAGCGCTTTGTATTTTATTCATCATCTTATTCATTATTTTATCATCTTTATCCCCTCATTGCAGCGAGCGACCCTGACATGACAGTCACTCACTCCGCCAACAGGTCCATGCGGTAAAGAAAAGCAATGGTCTTCTCATTAATATTCTGCAGCATGACCCAGTTCAGTACAGAACGCATCTTCCAAAGCTTTACTTATTTCTTCAAACCTTGAAGACTCACAATATTATTATAATCGAGGCCATTTTAAAAAAATCAAAAAACTATAAGTACTTAGCTTTCGAAGACAACAGCAAACGTCAGTACAATATGTTTGTCATCGGTATTTATGGCCACATCGGTTAGTTACTTCATGTCTTCATGTTCTGCAAAAGTTTCGTGTGCACTAATATGAGTTCAGATAATCTAATAAAAATCTTCCTCAGCGACCACGAACAATCATCTCCACGAAGCTGTACGAAGTGTAAATACATATAATTAATCAACAGCTGCAGTTTCTTCAAGAACCCGTAGCGGCGAACACAGAAGACTTCGACAATACCTTCAATGAGTCATATGCTCGTATTGGAGCACTTAATTGGATATTGGACCTCTTAACTTTTTTCCTTGCGCCACACACGCGGCAACATCCTAGATCGAGGGATCCACTCCTCCTTCTTCCATCTGGTACGGGGAATATTCTTTCTTCTATTTTTGTACTACTGCATTTTAAGGGGGGGAAGGTACGATCTTAAACACGCCTCCACCATCTGGTAGTGGTGGGGTCGATTTCTTAGATCTATTTGTGAATGGTTGCATTTAATTAAACAAGGTATAATATAAACAAGATTAATGTAATAATTTTGAAATATGTTGTTGTGGTTAACTAATTAATGTTCCTAATTGTTTCTTTTTTCATCCACTTTATTGATATCACATGTGCATATTGTTTTATGAAGATTGTTGTTCGAGTTCTAATGCTAGGTTTTTCCAGATTCTCAACAAAATATCTATATCATGCTTTGACTCAAGGCATGGTTTTGATGTCGCCTATTTTCTGAGGTCTATGTAACAGGGTTACAGTCGGCGAGTTTCATCTATTGCGTTTAAAGTTCTTAGTTAGGTAGGGATTATTTTCTAAATTTTGTTAGATATAGCAATACCTATACTCCTTACTCTGTTATTTGAAAACGCTGGCATGTGATAAATGCACACTGGCAGCTTTATCTTGTTCTAGAACTGTATTTTCAAACGTTTTCGAAACATATCCGTTTTCAAAGTCTTTTTGACTCAGTCTAATTTGAGCTTCCCTTCGATAAATCAATCTAATATTTAAAGATTCATACTAAATAAATCATTGTTTTCCCCTTAAATTATACCTTTTCTTTTGTACACAACCGCACCACTACCAGACATTGGTACGTGGTGGGGACTGAAACCATATCACCCGGACGAGAGGCAAAGGCCTAGCCACCGACCACCGACGTTCCAAAAGCTAAGATACTTCTGGATAAAGGCCTCCCCCAAGGAATATCATAATGACCAGTCTTGCACCGCCCGCATCCAGCAGCTTACTTATTGAACATATTTACTCTCAAATATTACTCACAGAATAAAAATAAAGACAAAATAACTAGAGCGATAAGAAAAACCGTTCTTGTTCTAAGCTTTTAGTTTTTCTTCCGAAGTAAAA
Organism: Carpatolechia fugitivella; assembly: GCA_951230895.1. Classification (NCBI taxonomy): domain Eukaryota; kingdom Metazoa; phylum Arthropoda; class Insecta; order Lepidoptera; family Gelechiidae; genus Carpatolechia; species Carpatolechia fugitivella. The sequence goes on along the minus strand of OX579659.1, from coordinate 14,922,565 downwards.
AAGGACGCCGCTTTGCAATCAATTATTTCCCGAGATTGCCAATAAGTACGAGTACAGTCGGAGGCAATTCCGAGCACCGATTGCACAAGGTACCTGCAGGCTCTTTCTTTTGCGATTTAGCTGCCTGTACCCCGCCTGGTTCTTTTCTGCTAATTTGTGCAGCAAATAAGTTGAATTAAGTAGAGTTGAACGTCGGTGGTCCAGTGACTAGAGCCGCTGCCTCTCGTCCGGGAGAATCGGGTTCGATCGTACCAATGTGTTTTAGAATTTCGAATTCATATGTAGGTACGTTCATTTGACGCTGCACACTCCTGCGAAGAAATTCAAAGGTTGTGTGTGAAGCCGACCAACCCGTACTGGGCCAGCGTGGTCGATTAAGGCCTAATCGCTGTAATTCAATACTACATACTACACTATACTATATTACTTTCTTTTTTCACTTAAAAAATAACCTTAAAAGCTTTCAAAAACTTATTCCCTGCGTTTGAGCTTTTTAACGGTGCAGTTACTTAAAATTCAGATATAAAACTTTAAAGGCTTATGTATATTTGTATAATTAAGTGGCGAGCTTACTGAATCCACCAACGAAACTTGCAATGTACTACTTACTTATTAAAGTTTAAAAAAATTGCCCTAACGCCACGATAAACTATTGACTTACCGTCGAAACTCATTTGTCATTCTAGGAGCTCGTTGAGCTGCTTTTAATACACCATTAACTCATCACTCAACTCAATCTGCATTTTTTTTTATCATTGTATAAAATACTTAAATGATTGATTAACAGAAAACCCTAAAATGTTTTGGTGCATATATGAAAAAAAAAACATTTTTCTTGAAAATTGTAGAAGTATTAGTACAATAAGTGCCTTTAGCTTAACATTAGAGTTTCAATTTTTCCTTCTAGTCTACTTTGGTGTGCTTACCGTTTCCAAACGGGACAATTTTTTTTTATTAATTAATGGGCTTACAAGAGCCCATCAATTAACCCTCGCGGACCTGATTGTGATCTCTTGACCACAATCAGGTCCGCGAGGGACGAGACTATCAATCTGATAAACCAATTAACATCGATTGTAATTAATTGCATAACATGTTGTTTCTCATGCTTTTTAATGTAAAAGTTTTTTAAAATGAATATTAGAAAAATATAATTCGTGTGCTTGCTTATAACCACACGACTGCAGTGAAAATGTTCAGTTTCGTTCACTGCCCAGAAATCATACATAATGTGCAATTTTACATCGTCAGCACTAAACTTAGACCACATTTATAGGGGTTTTAACTCCAGACGAAAAACAAAAGAGTACTATGATATGAAGTCCGATGAGTCAGTTTGTCTGTGGCACCATAGCTTTAAGTAGCTGATTCAGTTTTATATAAGAAAACTGGTTTAATTGTGACCATTCTGAGCTATTTTTTATGAAAATCTGTCCAACAGTTTCCGCACATCAATGTAAAAAAAATTGCTACGAAATCTCGTAGCTCGTAGCGCTCGTAGTCTTTGCGTAGCAAAGTATATCTCACGCTATATCTGTTATAAGGAACAAAGTTGTTTTCACAAGTTGTTTCAAACGTTAGAATTCAGACTGTTCTAAATTTACAATTCCGTTGTAGAACAATAGGGAAAGTTCAAAGAATGTGTTCCGACGCATTGTTTTATTAATGTTCCTGCCTGAGGCCGTCCCATCCGGTGCACATTAATTTTTTATTTTTTTATTTGTTATATATGGTTTGCCTTTAAGACATCCAAAATAAATATTACAATCTAGCCTAAAGACTAATGAGTAACTAAATTTTAACTTAAATTGCTAAGTAGATGTTAGCTAAGAATGTGTCCATCAACACTTTTCTTATTGTCTCTATTAAGGGGAAGACACTTTGTTCGTGTGTTCTTACGTTAAATTAGAAAAAAAAATGGCTTGTTTTTAACTGAGTAAAAAATATAAATAAAAGTGTTATTTTTGATCTCATTAAGGACCGTCAGAAACTTTATCAGAGTTAAACGTAAATTTAGGTATAAAACATAATAAAACAGAGGTATACGTAAATTTAAAGACGAGTTAGGAAAAATTCAATGGAAACATAAGTTATTATACAGACGAGACATAAATAAAAACTATGAAGTGTTTATAAAAACCTTAAATCATATTCTAAACAGATGTATTCCTAAAAAAGTCGTGAAACTAAAGCCATTTAAAAGTAAAACATGGATTACAAAAGGTTTAAAAAGATCAAGTAAGCATAAAAGACTACTTAGGAAATTACTTAACGAGACACCGAAAAACGACATATTAAAAAAACATTATAAATTATTTGGAAAAGTACTAAAAAACTGTGTTTTTACATCAAAACGGCTTATTTTTTCTAAAGAACTAGCGCGGTCAGAAAATAAAACAAAAACTGTATGGAAAATTATAAATAATATAAATAATAAAAACCCGAACCGAAAGCGTCAAAATTTAAAATTGTTTTGTAACCAAAACAAACCAACTGAAAACCCCCATCTTATAACAAATATATTGAATGACTTTTTCATAGCTATCAACAACTCGCATAGTCCGCGGGCCCCACCGCAGCCGCCGCCTCCACCGTTTCACCGCGCCCCTCCTCAGCCGTCGCCGAAACCAAAACTGGTTCCACACATAGAAAACACTATATTCCTACAACCCGTAACTGAACAAGAAGTCCATACGATTATCCGTGGATTAAAAAATACGAAATCATGTGGAATTGACGAGATACCTAGTTCACTACTAAAAACCTGTGCCGAGATATTGACCCCCCCCTTAACTTTACTAATTAACCAATCGTTTGAACAAGGTTGCTTCCCCGATTTATTAAAAATGTCAATAATAAGACCGATATTTAAAAAAGGTGACGAACTTGATCCGTCTAACTATCGTCCAATTGCATTATTGCCAGCTATTTCTAAAGTATTCGAGAAGGCGATGTATATTCGCTTAATTAATTTCCTTGAAAAGTATAAAATACTCGATAAAAATCAGTTTGGCTTTCGTAAACATAGATCTACAACTCTCGCGGTATATACGTATATCCAAACTGTTTTAAGTGATATAAACCAAAAATATAATGTCGTAGGTATATTGCTCGACTTAAGCAAAGCATATGATCGTGTTTCTCATGACGTATTGTTATCAGAACTTTATAGGTCGGGAATTCGAGGTATAGCTTATGAGTGGATGAAATCTTATTTACAAAGTCGTAAACAACTCGTTCAAATCGAATACTGCAACGAAAAGACAAATGAAATTGAAACTGTTTCATCTAAAGTTCAAGAGGTCAATGGTTCAATCCCGCAAGGTAGTGTGCTTGGATGTTTAATGTTTTTGATTTATATAAATAACTTACCGAAAATATTAGATATTGAGTGTGTTATGTTTGCTGATGATATATCTTTAATATTTAAATTTAATAAAGGAGAAAACCACGAAGAAAAAATAAAAAACACACTTAATGAAATAATAGCATGGCTTAACGACCGAAATTTGGAACTAAACTTAAAAAAAACTAGACTAATTCAATTTCATCCTCATCAAAGGTTATCACTTGACCTTCACAGCATAAATATCGCAACAGAAAAAATAAAAGAAGTACGAGAACATACCTTGCTGGGCTTATCCATCGATTCAAATTTAAATTGGAAAACACATATTTCGAAAACTAAAACAAAAATTTCAAGTTTCGTATATGCACTAAATATTTTGAGACGAAACACTAATCTAAAAACTGCACTGATTGCATATTACGCGTACGTCGAGGCCGCGCTCAGATATGGAACTGTTCTATGGGGAAATAGTACCGATGCGCCTAACTTGTTTATCGTGCAAAAAAAGTGCATTCGCGCGATGGTTAACATTAGACAAAGAGATAGTTGTCGCCCGCATTTTATCCAGCAAAAAATACTTACCTTGCCATCCCTTTATATTTTGGAAACCGCTCTTTTTGTAAGACGTAATATGCAACTTTTTACACTTAAAAAGGACACACAACCGAAGCGCAACTTAAGGAAAAAGTATATTTACAATCTCGATATACCAAAGACACAGATGGAAATGTATCGGAAGGGTCCCTACTACGCGGCAGTAAAAATATACAATGCGATTCCGGAATGTATAAAGTCTTTAGAAAGATACAAAACATTCCAATTTAAACTAAAAGAATATCTCGTACAAAAATGTTATTATAAAATTGACGATTTTCTAAACCAAATTGAGCATTAATATCCCTATAAACAAATACTATTAATATAAACAAAAACAAATTTGACATAATTTTATTTTGTATTTTATCTTATTTTTACATAATAGACATAATTAATTACATACCTAACATTATAAATATCGATCTCATGGTCAAGCTGTATAAAATATTTCTTTTAAAGCTTTAAAATCTATACCGATGAATTGTATTGTTTAATGGTAATAATAATAGTTTCATTTTATATTAAATTTAAAATACTAACAATAATAGATTAAGGTTTGTGGCAGCATGTGATATTTTAGTACTAACATTTTATTTTATTTGATAATTTTATTGCAATTTAATTTAATTAAGTTTTAATTACAATATAACATATATAGTGCAACACCTTACGAGGTATCAAATGTGAATCTTTTTTTAATGTAAGACCATAATGTGTACCATTTGAATGCAATAAATTAATATGAATATGAATATGAATATGAATAAATATTGAGCTGGCAAAGATGTCTGACATTCGTAGCTCACTCATGGAACGACTATTTCTGGCAACAGGCACTACGTTTTACCCGAAAATTGCCGTTAAAAAATAATTGCAAATCTTATTATTTTTTCCCATTTCGTAATTTACTAAATAAGTAATAATTTTGCCTAAACACGTCGTCAAAACGTATACCACAATTCCAATTTAACAACTTCCTTGCTTCCTGTATACTTTCTTGGAAGATATTTTCAGAAATAGCCAATTACGTTGTTTGGAGATACGTTGGTAGTAATTTACAACGTCAGGTGCCATGATGGATCGCTGACGTCACGCTACAAGGGGAAACGGGGTCGAAGTGTATGGTATTTTTAAAAAGTACATTGATGATTTAGTGAAGAAAAAATATTTTGTTATCAGCCAGCGTCAGTGCGCTTTTGACTCTCATTCCACGAGATTGACTTTCTCTCTGCATTGTGGTGTATTTACATTGTACATTTTCGTAAGTACTCAAAAAATACGTCAAAAATCTTTGATATAGATAGATGCTTCTTTTTGATGTGAAATTTTTCATGTCTCGCCTCGATGTGTGTTGTTTGGAAATGTTGTTTTACATAGAAAAAAGACATTCTAATAAAACCCGAAATCTGCTTTTAACATTTTATGTAAATGCCAAATATATTTAGAGTTTACAAAATCAGGATATAGTATATGTCTGTGCCTTAGGTAAGAGATAAAATTTAGACAGTTTAGTCTAGAAAAAAGAAAATTGCACTCATAAAACAAATAACATTTCGACTATTCCACGTCCTCTATATTACCACTTGTACCGTGTGGTGACGGCAGAGTAGAATACATTTGTCACCAACCCCTACTTTTCCCGTGGGTGTCGTAAGAGGCGACTTAGGGACTACACATTGAACAGGGAACGGGCAGCAGCGCTCTCTGATACAGCAACCTTTTAATCTGCGATCTCCAACCCGCCTGCCAAGCGTGGAGATTATGGCAAAACCCTGGAGGAGGCTCATAGTCCAGCAGGGGACTGTAACGAGCCGTTGATGACAATATTACCACTTTAGTAGAAATACCGGAAAAAACTGCCTTAAGCACTCTAAAAGTGCACCAAGCATAGGCACTAATGCTAAAGACGTACCGGCCTGATTCAACTTGAAATCGATACTGACTCTCCAGCCACTACGGAGCTGGTACACTGCTGGCACGTTCAATATTGTATTTCCTTCGAAAGCTGGCTCTAACAGATTTAGCCTTCAATAATTGATAAGACAAAGGGTGTTGATCACAACGTTCTTCCTGTGTATATGATGGTACGAGTAATTTATTGTTTGTTTGTATTTCATGTTACATTATTGTAAATTTTATATAGTAAACCATTGAATTTTATCAGTTGTTCTTAACAGCTTGTTAAAGGCCCCCGGCCCCACCAAGGGGTTGATAGCACGAATAAGAGAGAGGTCCGACCAAACGGGCCTAAAAAGAATTGGTATATTTCTTATTATGAGGCATTTGTTTGCAGGTTTCTTCACAACTCTAGTCAAAAAAACGTACGAATACTCGTATCTTAGAACTCGATGTCCGAAACACATATTGGTATACCTCCTCGAACGGAATTCAACAGCTCTTTTACGTTCTAATGTCGTCTAATTTCAATGTTCTTTCCTATGCACATACTAGTCGTTTCACGATGCAATCTCGTGTTAATACTTCTATAAATTATAGTATAATTAACTTAAACGATTGATATTTACGTCAAAGCTTTTATTTGTAACACATATTATTTATCTACTTTACACAAATATGACACACCATAAAGTTACAAGTCATCAACATCAACAGCTCATATACGTCCCCACCGAAGGGCTCGAGCCTACCCTGAATTAGGGCGACTAGGCCTTAGCCGACCACGCTGGCCCAGTGTGAGTTGGTTGACTTCACACACAACTTTTGAATTTCTTCACAGAAGTGTGCAGGTTTCATCGCGATGTTTTCCTTCACCGTAAGAGCGTCGAATAAACGTATATTTGAATTCGAAATTCGAAAAGACATTAGTACGTGGTGGAGATCGAGCCCGCGTCCCCGGACGGGAGGCAGCGGCCCTAGCCACTATACCACCGACGCCTGAAATATACATTTTCCTTTCTCCGCAACAAAACTTTCCCCCAATCCTCATTTCGCTTTTCACACTTTTCTTAAAAGGTGAAAAGTATGAAAATTAATCACAATTCTTAACAATAGGTAATTTTTCGTGTTTTTGCAAAAAATTTCCCTTTCGTTAATGACCGAAGTTCCCCCGTTCAGTTTTTGTTGCGTTATTCTCCTTCTCTCCCCTTATTTGTAATATTATTGTCGCCATTTTGAGCAACTTTTTTTATCTAACCTAATAGAGACGTATTGAATCGAATTTCCTGCGTGTGATTAAGAAAAAAAATGGGGGGCTTTTTGTCAATATTATTGCACTTTAGTGCATTCATCTTGTTTTTATAATATGATAAAAATATCCTGTATTTTCGTTGGAGTTGCAACGACATGTTTGATTTTAGATAAGTACCCTTGAGAAGAAATTATCTTGCGGATGTGAAGAATGTCCCTCTTATTAAATTATAACTCTATAAACAAATAAACATTTCACTTTATTTCTTTCTTTCATTAGATATTATATAAAGTATATAATATGCAAGTCTTCAAAAGAACATTCCATTTTCTCCGTTACTTCTAAATCTTTATATCTCTCATGGACTTAATAAACTTATGCCACTCTTGTTATTTTTTTCCACTTTATAAAAAAACCCAGAAAATGAAGACACATCTGCACCATGTAAAGTGAAAGCCTTAGCGAAATGAACTCCTGAAAGTTGGAAGCGAATTGAGAGTGCATTTCACCCCTAACTACCCTATTCCCGCCCTGAGTGGAGACCCTTCCAGCCCCGCCGTCCCCAATGGTGACAAAATGTCAATAAAACAAATGAAATGAGCAGGCTGACTACTGCTTGTTTTGTTTTGTAGCAGAAATGAGGGTCGATTTTTATAGAACTTCGTACGAAGATATTCTGAAATCATTTTTAGAATATCTTCAGACTGCATTGTTAAAACAACTTTTCTGTCATATCGAGTTTTAACAGGGCAACACTACGGTCCGCTCTGCTCTTTCTCTTTTTTACAGCTTTTTCTCAACCAAAGGTAGTCTGGAAGAAATTGCTACATTATCAAAAAGGCCGCCTAATTGACTCAACTAACTGTAAAAATGTTTTCTTGTAAATTGTGATCGGTGTCAATAAATAATATTTGTATTGTATTGTCCGTTAAACGATTTCTATAAAAACTAATTTTAAGTAAATCACTTACCAAGATAAGATCTCCAATCAATTGGGGTTCCTGGAAAAGAAAATCTTTGTTAAAATTTTAATTTAATACATTATTTTTTTACAATAAATAACTTAAATTTGTTCAAGTCTAGCCAATAAATAACATATGAACCAGTACATTAATTACAAAAGCTGGTTAAAATTATATACAGTGTGTTCTAACAATTACGTTGACGCTGAAATATGAATTTAAATACATTCGTTCTGTTATTATTCTATATTTAAAATAAATAGCAGTTCTGTACAGCTTGAGTGCAAGCAGCAGATATCATTAAAACCGTCCGCCTGAATGGACGTTTGTTTGTTTGTTTGCGGCTGCCCTGGAATATCTAATAGTCGTGGAAATCCTAGCTCGTATTTCCATTTTCAATTTTGTTACAGGAAATTCACAGCTGGATTTTAAAACGACGCGACTGTAAAAGTTTGCCTGAATGATTACCTCAAGCCTGAGGCTTTGAATAAAAAAACCAACATCAGTTAATCGGCAGCTTTTCACATATCAGAACACATCGTATCTATACATTGATGCGAATATTTCCACGTAGTCTGCAACTAAACATTTATAAGTAGAGTTTGGCATATTGTGGTTAAGTAAAACGTCGTCACGTTTCTAAATATTTCTGTTTTTGGGGTTTTAAGCGTAACCCAGGTCCGCACCTGCTATATTACCACTGTTTTGTAGAACAGACGCCCAATACGAAGGTTCCAGGTTCGATTCCCGGTGGGGACACTGTCAAGCAAAAATCTCCTTGTGAGACTTTCCCCAGTTTGGTTAGGACATTGCAGGCTGAATCACCTGATTGTCTGAAAAGAAAGATGATTCCGTGCTTCGGAAGGCACGTTAAGCCGTTATGGCTGGTTTACACGTATTAAGTTGTCAAGTAGCAACTAAATTTTAACTAAATTTTAAGTAAGTGTTTACACGTCATTTTAGTAATTAAGCTCTTTAGCCCAAGATGGACGATCAACAGCGAATTCAAATCTGTAATAAATGTAATAAATAAAATAATAAAGTATAATAAAATATTTATTTTTATATAATTAATATTATATTATTATTTATTTTTTACATTATATTATTATTATTTTTAATGATTAATATTTAATATTAATAATATATTAATCAATAATGTTTTTAAACCTATATAATAATATATTTTAAAATATATCCAAAAAATAAACATAAAACACTCGCACTTAACTTCGCACTTCGCATATAACTTAAAATTAACTAAATCGCGCCTTTCCAAACGTGTCAAGTGACAGGCCACGCCCACCAACTTACCCGAAAAATAGAAAAAGTTCTAATCTACTTGTTTACTTGCACACAAAATTTTAACTTGCAACTTACTACTAAATTCGCTGTTTACACGCATTAAGTTGCTTAAAATTAAGTTAAAATTTAGTTAACTACTAAACAACTTAATACGTGTAAACCAGCCATAAACCAGTTATTAGTCCCGGCTACTATCTAGTCGTCACACGAGCCAAGTCAGTGGCCTTTGGCGGCTCTTAAACACTGACGCCAGGGTTTGTGCGGTCGGTTGTCGACCTTACAACCCACAAGATGATGATGATGATGTAGAAAGAGAAGTTAAATCCGTTCAGAAATATAAAAGCGTAATTTTGTATAGCTTGTTTTTAATTCTGAGCACTTATTAATACTTTTATTTAACGCAATTTTATATCTAAAATCAATTCAACAACTTTTTAAACAATTTCATTTCGATTCTAAATAAAGGATAAGTGGCCCAGCAGCCGCCACGAAGCTTCCGAGCACTACACGAAGAGTGTTGTACAGGGTTATGTGGCAATAACCAGGGCACAGTCCGAAGAAAAAAGGTATTTATATATTATATAACTGTCAAAGAAAAATAGTAGAAAAGCTTTAGGAATGTACTATCGGAGATCAGGACATGAAGTGAAGAATTTGGCATAAAAAACACAAAATCGAAACGTAAGAAATCTAAATTTGAATATGAATTTAAAATGAAAGATAAAACTGCCAGCAAGAAAGGTTGCCAGTCATAAAACAGGAAAGAGGACGAATGCCTCGTTACATAACTAAAACCAAACAGATGTAGACAGAAAAAGAAATACTTAAAAGTTGTGTTTATATTTATTTTTTTTGTTGGCTTGATACAAATGGAATTAACCAAGTCATGATACTTTCGCGTTCCAGTGTGTGTAGTCTGAACAAAGCTGGCTGGAACGTGCCTGGGAAGATCTCATTCATTTACAGACCTAAGCCCATTACTGCTAAAGCCGGAGTCGGTTGCACTAAGCAGACTTGGCTTTGATTAATTTCTGACGGGGAGAGGTTTATACCAACTACCTATGTAACTGTTCCATGTTTTGCTCATGTGATATTTATGAATTTTAAGCTTCGAAAAGTTTAGTTACCCTGTTACAGTTGAAGCTAAACGTATTTCTCATCAGAACTTTTAATGCATTTTACAAGCAATATTAGATTCGTACACCTTTATCCTCAGAAAAAATTTGAACATAATCTAAAATGTTTGTCAGATAAATAAAAACTTTTCTGTAAAAATATTTACTTTCTTGTTGACTTTTATTTAATAAACATCTACATACAAGGATTATTGTTTTTCTCTTCTTTTAAAATGAGACAAAGATTGGGCGGTCACAAATTTGTGACGTCATTCTATCAGACCAATACAAAAAAAATGCCCATACAAGATTCACGTGAAGTTAGCCGAGCGCCCGGCCAACGAATTACCTATAGTCTAGAAGTGTAGAAGAGTAACCGTCTAACAGAGCCCGCTAAAATATGGCACCTAATAATTTTGACAGACGACGACGAAGACAGACAGGCAGATGATGTCGCTGCTGTACATTGAAGCTTACTTTCGACGTTCTTACAAACCGAGTCATATAAAACATTATTGTACCGCGTATTCGAATGTCGTATGGTATAGTTTTGCTTTCTTTGGTATTCATTTGGTGGCGTCAAGTTTGTAGCGTAGTTACTCTTCTAGACTATAGATAATTCGTTTCGTTGCTTTAATCGCATTGTACTATTCCTCAAATACTAATACAAGATGTTATGTCAAGACACTCTGTGTAACCACAAAGTAGGTAACGCGACGCGTAACCAAGTTTGTAGCAGAGAACGCGGAAATGAAACCCTCTGACATCTGTGATTAAACTCAGTCAGTGGTGTCGATTCACACAGTCATGCTTTAATACTAATTTTAAATTCCAGCTATCTTTTTTTATTTTATGAAACTAATGAAAGAAAGGAGATGAATTCAAATGAACGAATTATATTATTTGTATCTAGCTGTCAGCTCGCAGCTACGCTCGCGCTATGTAAGATTTTCCCGTGGGAATAAGACTTTTTCCATAAAAAGTATCCTATGAGTTAATCCAAGATACAAACTATCTCCGTTCCAAACATCCAAATCCGTTTTGTAGTTTAGGTATGAAAGCGGACCAAACATCCAAACATCTAAACATCCAAATATATTTTCAAATTTATAATATTAGTGTGATTGTGATGAATGATAACCTAATATAAGGGTGTAGTGTCAAATTAAGATATTTTTAAATCGGGTGTTTTACGTGCCCTCTAAAATTCTGCAATTGAAGCGTCATATTCGATGTTTGATCAGCTCTATTATTAGGATGGCCATCTCTTGTCCCTTTTCAATCTTTAAAAGGTGAAAAAGACGGACGAACCTAAATTATTTATTATTTTCATTATTATTTTTAATTATTGTTTAATGTTCCTTTTGTGTGCAATGAAGTGTTTTTACTTACTTACTTAAGGACAGCGAGAATCAGCCCCAGTGTGAGAGCGAGAAATAGAAATAGCGCGACAGTAAGAATCAGCCCCAGTGTGAGAGCGAGAAATAAAAAGAGCGCGACAGTGAGAATCAGCCCCAGTGTGAGAGCGAGAAATAGAAAGAGTGCGACAGTGAGAATCAGCCCCAGTGTGAGAGCGAGAAATAGAAAGAGCGCGACAGTGAGAATCAGCCCCATTGTGAGAGCGTGAAATAGAAAGAGCGCGACAGTGAGAATCAGCCCCAGTGTGAGAGCGAGAAATTGAAAGAGCGCGACAGCAAGAATCAGCCCTAGTGTGAGAGCAAGAAATAGAAAGAGCGCGACAGTGAGAATCAGCCCCAGTGTGAGAGCGAGAAATAGAAAGAGCGCGACAGTGAGAATCAGCCCCATTGTGAGAGCGTGAAATAGAAAGAGCGCGACAGTGAGAATCAGCCCCAGTGTGAGAGCGAGAAATAGAAAGAGCGCGACAGTGAGAATCAGCCCCAGTGTGAGAGCGAGAAATAGAAAGAGCGCGACAGTGAGAATCAGCCCCATTGTGAGAGCGAGAAATAGAAAGAGCGCGACAGCAAGAATCAGCCCTAGTGTGAGAGCAAGAAATAGAAAGAGCGCGACAGTGAGAATCAGCCCCAGTGTGAGAGCGAGAAATAGAAAGAGCGCGACAGTGAGAATCAGCCCCATTGTGAGAGCGAGAAATAGAAAGAGCGCGACAGTGAGAATCAGCCCCAGTGTGAGAGCGAGAAATAGAAAGAGTGCGACAGCGAGAATCAGCCCTAGTGTGAGAGCGAGAAATAGAAAGAGCGCGACAGTCAGCCCCAGTGTGAGAGCGAGAAATAGAAAGAGCGCGACAGTGAGAATCAGCCCCAGTGTGAGCGCGAGAAATAGAAAGAGCGCGACAATGAGAATCAGCCCCAGTGTGAGAGCGAGAAATAGAGCGCGACAGTGATAATCAGCCCCAGTGTGAGAGCGAGAAATAGAAAGAGCGCGACAGTGAGAATCAGCCCCAGTGTGAGAGCGAGAAATAGAAAGAGCGCGACAGTAAGAATCAGCCCCAGTGTGAGAGCGAGAAATAGAAAGAGCGCGACAGTGAGAATCAGCCCCAGTGTGAGAGCGAGAAATAGAAAGAGCGCGACAGTGAGAATCAGCCCCAGTGTGAGAGCGAGAAATAGAAAGAGCGCGACAGTGAGAATCAGCCCCAGTGTGAGAGCGAGAAATAGAAAGAGCGCGACAGTGAGAATCAGCCCTAGTGTGAGAGCGAGAAATAGAAAGAGCGCGACAGTGAGAATCAGCCCCAGTGTGAGAGCGAGAAATAGAAAGAGCGCGACAGTGAGAATCAGCCCCGGTGTGAGAGCGAGAAATAGAAAGAGCGCGACAGTGAGAATCAGCCCCAGTGTGAGAGCGAGAAATAGAAAGAGCGCGACAGTGAGAATCAGCCCCGGTGTGAGAGCGAGAAATAGAAAGAGCGCGACAGTGAGAATCAGCCCCGGTGTGAGAGCGAGAAATAGAAAGAGCGCGACAGTGAGAATCAGCCCCGGTGTGAGAGCGAGAAATAGAAAGAGCGCGACAGTGAGAATCAGCCCCGGTGTGTTTGTGCTGCGGGTCGCTCGCCTTGACGTGCGGCTGCGTGTTTCGGTGTCACAAACAATTTGTTCGTGTCTTGATACTGTTGTTTTGTCGTCGTTCGTACTTAGATTATAACAGAAATAAAAGTTAAACATTTGAACAAATTAGAGATGAAGAGCGTCGTGGAGCGTCGGTGGTCCAGTGGCTAGGGCCGCTTACCTCCCGTCCGGGAGACCGGATTCGATCCCCACCACGTACCAATGTATTTTCGAATTTCAATATGTACGTTTATTCAATGCTCTTACGGTGAAGGAAAACGTGATGAAACCTGCACGAAAATCAAAGGTTGTGTGTGAAGTCAACCAACCCACACTGGGCCAGCGTGGTCGACTAAGGCCTAATCGCCCTAATTCAGGGTAGGCTTGAGCCCCTCGTTGGAGACGTATATGAGCTGTTGATGATGATGAGGGATGAAGAAAAAAGTATTTTGTTACATCTTTAGGCATATGGTGAAAGCTAAATTATTCAAATAGAAACTTCTGAACGAATTTTCTGTACACTAAAACCAATACCTACATGAAAATCTTGTTGGATTGCATAAAATTAAAAAAAAAGGTAATTCTCAAACGATCGACAAACGAAAAACAAAAAACAACGAAATGAACTTCTTAACTAGATGTTACAAAATAGTATTTCCTATAAAAATGCAATTACACGGGCGCTTAATCATAATTGAACAAAAAATATAACTTTAACAGAAACAGCACCGGCAACATTTCCCTTCATTTCTTTTGATTCAACAAATTACAAGGTATACAATTACCGAATCCCATTTGTATTAGATTTTCGTATTTTTACCTTTTGTTCAAATCCGGTGTACAAAGGGGGAACTACTTTGTGGGGTTATCTAAACTTCAATCAATATTGAAAGTCAGGTTTTATACATGCCCACTGAGGGACTCGAATTTACCCATTAGGGTAATAGGGTATTTGACTACTTTTTTATTTTATAAATTCAGACTTGTGTATTTCTGCTATCACTAAAATAATTTTTGCTTTATCTTTAAAATTGACCGAGTTATAAAGGTTTGAAATTCAAGATTAGACAGAGAGGTGCTAATCTCCATACAAAAAAAAACGTTTTCGAAAGAGACAGACATACTGAAACTTTAAAAAATCACTGTAAATTCGTTTTCCAACCGATTCTGTTTTTTTCCTCGTGAATCGTCTGCTTCTAATCTATATCTTTAAATTAATTCATAAAATGTAGTAAATTTAGGAACAGTCAAATACCCTATTTTCCCGTGGGAATAAAAAATTTTCCCGTAAAAAGTATCCTTTGTGTTAATCCTGGGTACAAACTATCTGTATTCCAAATTTCATCTCAATCCGTTAAGTAGTTTTTGCGTGAAAGAGTAACAAGCATCCATCTATACTCCATACATCCATAATTTACAAACTTTCGCATTTATAAGTACTATTATAATTTCCCACAGCTACTCGTATTTCAACACAATAAAGCCCAAAATCCCTTTGTGAAAACAACGTTATAGTTGGGTTACTATAGGATGAGTTCTGACAGCTTCAAAATTCTTCATACAAAACGTTAACAACTTTTCTTATAATATTCAGTTTAAAAACCATAATAGATAATAAATAAATTAAAGTAACTTCACCTCTTATTTTATCATTAAACGGTATGTAATTTTACTTAATACATAAATAAATAAACGAGATAATATTAAAAAGTTTTTAAATTTTTAATTTGTCGGAGCTCATCCTACAGTAACCTAAATATAGTACGGATAACTTCTGTGGGTGTATCATTAGAATCTTGACATTAGCCCGACTGACACTGGCTATATTTTTTTTTTTGGCAGGGTAGTCGTGTTTTTTTTAATTTCAGAAGATTTTAAAGCTTTTCTGATCCGGACTTGGCTCAAAGCTCTACTGCCTATAAAACATGCAAACAATCACACAAACAATCTTGTTGATATCTCGCAAATTGACACACGTCGAATCAAAACACGTTTTCCTTAAGACTGTTGAGTAATTCAGTGGCACGGAGGATCTTACGAATTGTGTTGCCAGATACAGCAAATTAGGAGAATGTGGTATCTAAAATAATTTTTATTATCAATCCTAAAATAGTGTAAGAATCTCAAATTTCGGTCTGGCCTGTTACTGTGTACCTATAGGATTGCAGATTTTTATTGATACTTGAAATGGAATGTGATATAATTATACTATTCTTATTTTTTATTGTACATTTTTAAACACAAAAAAATTATTTAGGCACAGGCGTGTTCTCGTCTGAAGCCAATATCCACTTTGGATTGCTGCGTAAGCGGAGTAAGTAGTATTTTCATTTATTTATTTTCAGATTAAAGTCACCACTTTGCTCTGAAAATTGGTCTGTGTGAAGCTTGATACCAAAAATTCAGTATTTCTTGAAGATATAAGATTGGTCATACCTGGCAACACTGATCCAAGCGTGCCATGTAAGCCTCCAGATGTAATGAGTTTACCAGACAGTAAGTCACCCAGTGACAGGAATGTTAATAGTAGGGACGGGTTTTACCGGTATTTTACGGTTCTACCGGTTTTATTAAATAACTCAAGTTGTTGTTGTTGCTGTTTTATGAAGGACTAGCGGTCCGCCCGCGGCTACGCTCGCGTTGTGTAAAATATTCTCGGAAATAAAACTTTCCAGTAAAAAGTATCCTATGTGTTAATACAGGGTACAAACTATCTCTAATCCAAACATCCCTATCGGTTCAGATAAAGAGTAACAAACGTGCATACATACAAACTTTCGCGTTTATAATATTAATAAAGATGTTTGAGTGGATGGAAACATGGCGGAAATAATTTCGAAGTTATGTTCCGCCCATACCACCACCTACACTTTTAAATGTTTGTTCGAAATCGTCAATTACATACGCCGGATGCTACCTAACCACCTGTCATTGCTATTGTAGCTTACTGGATATTTTCTCGTCCCAAGCAGCAACGTAATTAGAATTAGACACTGGATCTAGACGTGTCGTATGATTATAGATATAGATAGCCATTGATAGCCAAAAATCTGCCATCAAACTGCATGCAGTTTGGCAGAATGCATTGTTTAGCCATCAAAGTCAAAGTCAAAATTTTTTATTCGAATTAAGATTTTTACTAATAATTTTTCGACGTCAAAGCTATCATCCACTACCAGTGTACGCCCTCTGTGGAGAAGAACGGCCAGAAGAAACTCTACAGAAATTGAATCTTTTGTACTTTTCTTTTAAATATATAAAGAATCATACATGAGTCATAATTACAATGTACTCCGCTGATTTAAAACAACATTTGACCAGACGTTTTTATCATCTAATCAGTTTTTGTAGTCTTAATAAATAAATAAACAAAAATAAATATAGGTATAATTACTTCCTAAAACAGTACAGTTTTTATTTATCAATTCATCTTGAAAACGTATCGCAGCAATTATGGTTTTTCAATTTTACTGTAGAGAATATTCTAGAAAACCTTTTACTGCGTTAGAAACCGTTCAAACCAGTTCAGAGCAGTAATACCGGTTATTCCATTACAAATAATACGGTAAACGGTAAACGATCACCGGTACTCGGATACCTTATGCTTGGTGCGCATTTCTGGAGAGCACGTAAGCTTTTAAATCCAATTTGGAGAGAGCAGAGTCACTAAACGCCATTTATATTAACGATTCGTGAAAAAACATCGCGTAAAATCTCAATTTGTCTTGGAATTATTTGAAAGGTTCTATTTTTGGATAGCAATTTTAATTGAAGCGAAATAAATGGACACGGCTAACCCTGTAGGTTCTAAAACCTAGAGACGTAATCTGTTAAGTAAGAGTACTATAATATTTAGGGTGTAAGCAGGTCTCAAGTGATAATGTATAGTCCACGCACCACGGCCTGAATGCATTCGAGGCCATAGACTCACATTCCTACATCAAAGCTGCATTTAGATCGCGCGCGAACTACAAATACGTGTGTAATGTATATTCATACCATGATTCTAAACTCGGATTTCCTCCGAAATTCTAAATGATATTCCACTGGATTTGTAAATTGCAGACTCGACTGAAAATGTTTATTTATTTATTTATTTATTTTGGGATACAGACAGCATTAAATTATAACATTCTATAAAATACATTGTGTTGATACAAAAGCCAATAAAGTATCCACTATTTGTTAAACATCTGCGTACCACTAAGCGAACACTATCAGCTTATGTAAAGTACTACAGTTGGTAAACAAGACCATAATGTTACAGTCGTGAGGCACTGAACTTTATGACAAAAATATAATGAGATAAAGGTTAAATTTATACTTCATTTCAAATAACAATGGAAAAAAGACACTTTTTTTTTTTTTTTTGACAATGACCTAATGCTTGTGTCGCAAAATCGACGTATCAAGCGTAACCGGACTTTTGGGGGAGCGGAAGGCTCTTACCCCTAAGGAAAAAAGACACAAAATATATATGGCATAAAACGTTTATTCGCGATTCACACTTGCCAGCTAATCGAGATAGAGATAGACAAATGTCTGGAAGTTTATCCTAAAATATATATTTACAATATATGTTGACGTATAAACTTTTCCTCTAAAAAATCTGATAATTCTGTGAACAAACAAAATGTGACCAAATTAAAAAGATATGGAGACGATCCGATAAACATGGCAAATTTTGTTTTCCAAATATTTTGAATTAAACTAAACAGCGTCAAATAGTCATTATTGATTCGGAATTCTTGTAAAAACATTGGTTCATCGTTTTATAGTAAAGTGTAAAATAGTTAATATAACCATCTAAATGTAAGTGACTATGAAGTAATAGTAATAAATTGGTTTGTTGACGGCCCCGTAGCCTAGTTGGTACTACGCCTGCCTTCGAAGCACAGGGTTGCGGGTTCGAATCCCACCCAGGGCAAACATTCGCGTGATGAACGCTTGTGTTTGCCTTGTGTCTGGACATTGTTTATCTATGTAAGTATGTATTTATCTATTTATGTAATGCTTAGTTTGGGATCAGATGGCCGTGTGTGCAAATGTCCCCATATATTTATTTATTCATTTATATTTATTTACAAGATTTTGAGATTATATTCAATGTAGTATAAGTAAAAACCAGTGCACCAATAAAACTTATCTTCCGGTAACTAAGGGGAACTTGATGAAAAATCGTTATCACTATAGTGACAATCGGTCGATTACCCGACAAGTGGGGATCGAGAAACGAGTGTGATAAACGATTCCAAGTGCAGAGATTAGGGTCGGAGATTGATGTAAAAAAGGGAGCTTCCTAATTTAAATCGTTTTAAATCGTTATCGATCAACACGAAATTCAACACACGAAAAAATAAAGATATGAATATCGCTCTCATCATCATCTCAGCTGGAAGATGCCCACTGCTGAACATAGGCCTCCCCATAAGTTTCCACCGCGAACGGTCCTGCGCTACTTGCATCCACCGGCGCCCAGCAACTTTCACCAAGTCATCTGTCCACCTTGTGGGAGGCCGTCCACTACGCCTTCCGGCCCGCGGTCGCCATTCGAGAACCTTTCTTCCCCATCGGTTCGTCGAGCTATAAGGCCTGCCCATTGCCACTTCAACGTACTTATCCTTATAGTATCGCTCTATCTCCTTCATTCTCATACCTTTCGATGTATTCTGCTTCAACTGCACTACATCTTTTGTAACGTTTTATATCAGGAGTAAAAAGCTCTCCTGTTTTATTTATATTTCCGGAAACATACAACCTTGGGTTTGTCAAGGCAAAAGTGAATAGATTTTTTTTAAGCGGCTTCCCTTTTCATTTAGTAAAAGTTTACCAGCAATATTCGCTTTTTTTCAATTACTTTCGTTCAACTGTTTTCTGAAGCCATTTTTATTATTTCATTACTTTTTATGCAGTTCAAATTATTAAGCAAATACTCTAAGTTAATATATCCTTAGAAACACGGTGTGTAACGATGACATTTTTTAAATCTATTACCTACTAGTTATTATGTATCATTTTCATTTTACATCTTTGCGAGATGTAGGTTTCAGTCAAACTGAAACCTACATCTCTAAACCTCACATTTCTACCTTACAGAACTACTGTAATAGTTTCAACAAAGGCAATCTGTAATCATGTTATGCTAACTAAATTGACTTCTCCTAACTAACTCGGAACAAATTGAGACGTCTGGAGGAGATTTCTGACCCCCTGGGGTTTAATATTACAGTCTGCTGAAACTGAAGTGTTAGACATTTGAGTCTGTTCAGAACTAGTAATTGAAGCGTCAATTACAACTTTTACAAATGAATTAATAAATAGACACACTACTAGTACTAAGCCTGGAATGTACGCTCTAGTATTTAATTTAAGTTCATCCGTCCTTTTCACCTTTTAAAGATAAAAAAGCGACAAGAGATAAAGGGATGACCTTCCTAATTTTATGTATACAAACATTTTTTTTTTTTTTCAAACAGGTGTAACTCCCAGATACGCTTCCACTTCGCACGGCAGACATTAAAGATAGGAATGCTATCATAGTCCTAAAAAAATGTACATAAGAAATCAAGCTTTAAAAGACGTTCTACCAGCTTCGTGTCATTCATAATCTCAACGGCCTGTTACAGTCCACTGCTGGACTATGAGCCTCCTCCACTTAAATGGAGGGTTTTGCCATAATCTCTACGCTTGGCAGGCGGGTTGGAGATCGCAGATTAAAAGGTTACTGTACTATCGTGTCATTCATGCACTCGCATAAATTGATTCCAATAAGCAGGCTGTTGTTAAAATTTCATAGTGTTTTGCAGCGATTGGTGCGAAACCAGTTTAAGTACATCCAACGTTTTAAATGCATTTATAGTCCTTTGCTTACTTTACGTAGTTACAATAAATAAACGTTTTCTAATCTACGAAATTCGCTTTAAACTGCATTTGTAGTTCGAACACTGAACAAACAGAGGCGAAGTCAACACGGTATCCCAAATCACGCTGTACATTGTATGATCGTCAGGTAACTCCAACACGGAATGGGATTGCAATGCAGCATTAAATGTTGTTTACTCGTTCAGACGACACGGCTCGTAGCTCTGTGTAAACTTTACTTCGATGTAGTTTAAAATCAGATTCGTGTCACAGCAAAATAAAAGGTCAGAGCTTTCTAGGTTCCACTAGGTTTTGATTCGACATATTGGGAATAACCAACAAAATATTGGTGCCAACCAGGGATAGACTTCTTTTGACCTAAAAGCTAGCTTTGACGTCGAAAAATGATTTTGTTGAATCTTACTTCGAATAAAGGCGTTTTTATCTTTCTATCTTATCTTCTGTTCTGTGCTTATTTTAACGTAACCGCAAAAACAGACACTTTAAGACAAAAGATGGTTCATTTATAAAATTTGGTATAGACGTATTCTCCTTCAGGTATTTTTAGGTGACTACTTTTCCACTAAAAATCTTTGCTTTTTCATCATCATCATCATTATCAACAGCTCATAATACGTCCCCACCGGGACTTAGGGCTTAGACTTAGGGCTGGGACCTACCCTGAATTAGAGCGAGCAGGCCTTACTTCACTCACAACCTTTGAATTTTTCGCAGGAGTGAGCAGGTTTCATCGCAATGTTTTCCTTCACCGTAAGAGCGTTGAATAAACGTACATATGAATCCGAAATTCGAAAACACGTTGGTACGTGGCGGGATTGAACCCGTGTCTCCCGGACGGGAGGCAGCGGCCCTGGCCACTTGACCACCGACGCTCTATATCTATTTAAATAACAGCACAATGGCCGAGTGGGCGAGATTTCGATGCTCATTACGAAGGTTCCGGGTTCAAATCCCGGTAGGGACACTGTCAAGCAAAAATCTCTTTTGAGACTTTCACCAGTTTGGTTAGGACATTGCAGGCTGAATCACTTGATTGAACGAAAAGAAAGATGATTCCGCACTTTGGAAGGCAAGTTAAGCCGTTGGTCCTGTCTACTGTCTAGTCATTACACATAACACTGATACCAGAGATTTTGAGGACGGTTGTCGACCTTACAACCCACATGATGAAGAAGTATTTAAGGTGAAGTGACCTCAGCTCATACGGAAAACTCGCTTTTTTGTTTCGTCTTTTCCTGAAGAAAATCTCATGATTTTGGATTGGTTTAAATGGGAACGTTGAATTTCGGAAGGTGTGTCGCTGCACTTACTTCAGTGTTAGTCAAACTAAAAAACATTAAGCTAACAGCTTAGAAACCAAGTAAGAAACTAGAACGTACCTGCCACCTAATTTGTAAAGTTAAGGAGTGCATACAAAATGCCCTCGTAATGCTTATTTGAGTGTAGTTGAGCGCTAGCGAGTTTCAAAAGGAGCTGGTTGTAGGGTTGCCTAGTGTTGCCGAAAGATCGGTAGTTGAACGCCAAAAACATTTACCCAATAGTATCGATACTAGCGATAGTTTTTTTAGTGCAATACTATTGATAAGCAGCAATACTATTGATAGTATCGATACTATCGATAGTACAAAACTATCTATAGTGGCCTTCGTCATCGATCCTATTGATAGTACAAAACTATCGAATGTATCGATAGTTTATGCAATATTGAGGAGTAATACTATCGATAGTTTTTGCGTTTTCAACAATCGATACTATCGATAGTATTGCTGCTTATCAATAGTATTGCACTAAAAAAACTATCGATAGTATCGATACTAGTATTGCACTAACAGAATTATCGATAGTATCGATAGTTTTTTCGTTTACAACAATCGATACTATCGTTTTAACTTAAACTGTCGATAGGCTATCGATATTGGACTATCGAGCGGCAACACTAAGCCGGAACATTCAAAAGAAAGAATCGTCATCGTTGCCAAATCAAGACCTCTTATGTGCAAAGATACAAGTTTTGTAAAAACTAAAAAAAAACTTCCTCGTGAAAAAAGAAATGTAAGTATGTCAATTTTAGTTGCACACATGAGATATTTTGAGTGTCACATGGGAGTTTTTTTTCGCCACCTGTATAAGAAAACCTCCTCAATCGCAACTGGTTCCTAATAAGGGCGAATAAGTCCTCGATCGTAACTGGTTACAAAACTCTGGTTACAAAGCGGTGGAGAAGGTGGAGAATTTGATTTTCTACAATATGGTGTAAAAAAGTGATTTTCGTCCAGAGCGCCACATAAGAGCGCGGTCTTGATTGGCAACGACTTAAGTGATTCTTCTCCGCGATAATTATGATAATTAAAAGACTTTGTCTACCCTATCAGATTCTCTATTTAATGTTTACTTTTTGTTTTTTAACTTGATTTCGGAAAGTTTGTTCATACTGGACTCAAGCGAAGTAAAAGTGTTTTTAAATTTAAATAATAACCTTTTCATTGGTAATTCCGTCCATGAAACCCTACTACAACCTTTGTCCCACAAGTTTTAAAAATCTCGATTCTTTTTACCCACGACGGACGGAACGGAACGGAGACGGTATATGCGTTTGGGGTAAGAGGTTGTTTGTTTGTTTGTTTGTTTGTTTGTTACCTTCTATCTCGAAAACCACTGGACCGATTTAGTTCCGGTTTTTTTCATTGAAAAGGTATCACTTCAACTTAGGATCTTAGATATGTTTTATGTAGGTAGACCATCGGGGAGCGCTGCAGCAGCCAGATAAGTTGGCAACACAGGAGTTATCAAAAACTACCGAATCGATTTCGATGCAGTTTTTTGCATTCAAAAGGCTTCATATTGGAGCTGGTTGTTAGACATGCTTTGGGGCGGTAGACCACCAGGGAGCCCTGCAGCAGCCACATACGTTGGTACTACAGGAGTTCTCAAAAAGTACTGAATCGATTTCGATGCGGTTTTTTGCATTCAAAAGGCTTTATCTTGGAGCAGGTTCTTAGATACATTTTATGGAGGTAGACCACCAGGGCGCCCTGCAGCAGCCAGATAAGTAGATACTACAGGAGTTCTCAAAAAGTACTGAATCGATTTCGATGCGGTTTTTTGCATTCAAAAGGCTTCATTTTGGAGCAGGTTCTTAGATACGTTTTATGGAGGTAGACCACCAGGGAGCCCTGCAGCAGCCAGATAAGTTGGTACTACAGGAGTTCTCAAAGAGTACTGAATCGATTTCGATGCGGTTTTTTGCATTCAAAAGGCTTCATCTTGGAGCGGGTTCTTAGATACGTTTTATGGAGGTAGACCACGAGCGCTGCAGCAGCCAGATAAGTTGGCAAGTTGGCACTACAGGAGTTCTCAAAAAGTACTGAATCGATTTCGATGCGGTTTTTTGCATTCAAAAGGCTTCATTTTGGAGCTGGTTGTTGGATAGCAAATAAAATTTTAGTACCTATGTTATTGCGTTATATTTCTGAGTCTCTCTAATTCTTGTAATGCTACATTATGATGTGGGTTATTAAATAATTTGCGTTGGTCCAAGTCGCATATCACCACACCATCCAATGAGCGAACCCTACTGAGGGCTACGTAGGCTTGCCCTTTGGCAAACATTTTGTTGCCCAAATAAACAACAGCCTTGTCAACTGTTGTCCCTTGTAACGTACTTTCCAAAAAGTTTAAAATAAAAACAAAATTGAAAATTTAAAAAAACCCACGCCGGATTTTAAAACATATTCAAATAAAAAACAAAATTGAAAATTTTAAAAAACCCACGCCGTATATTAAAATATATTTGAATAAAAAGGATTAAATAACATTTTTGGAAATCCCCCGACCAGAGTCAAATAAGATAAGAAATATAAAATAAAGAAATCTATAAAAAGAGTGATTTCTCACGAAATCCGCCACACAAACAACGAATTATGACCTTTCTTAGTCCTTACGTACC